>OY725339.1:35545152-35920152 GCA_963243735.1 Neocrepidodera transversa
GAAGCAAACGGGAGAAATACCCTCGCACGGTGCAAATCCAAAATACACCACAGCAATACTTCTACCTCCCACTTACGAAAAGGATTTTGTAACCACGTGCATCGCATAGCAAGCAAAAAACCCAAATCCCGTAGTTCGAGTAGGAATATCCTTCATCAACTGAAATCTCGAAGGTCGAGTAGAAATATTCTTCGTTAACTGAAGAATCTCGAAGTTTAAGTAGAAATGTTTTTCACGAACGAAAAATACAATATAAGGCATGGCTTGAAAGAAACCCAAAAAATAAGCGTGCCTAAGAAGGGCATGTCAAATCTATAAAGAAAAAACAACCTTATAAGAATTTACATTAAATTTAAAGAAAACAAAATAGCTTACTCTTATTTATAAAGTCCTCGATAAGACATAAGACGGCATACACTAACACGTGTAAAATACAAAATTTCACTACCACCAGGTGGTATGAAGACCATTCGCTTTCCGCGGTCAGAACAGAAAAGACCTTAATCTCGTCTTAAAACAAAATGCAAGCCTGATTAACGACATCCGTAAGGTGGTGTGTCGACAAATTAATAATATCTAAATAGCTAAATATTTAGACAATCAACGAGGCCCCCCTATGTGTAATATGGGTTGCCTATAGCCAAGTACTATAAACGACTATTCAGAGCATGTCTAGAGTAAACGAAGCAATTTACTACTTAAAAACTGTTTTGAGTTATGATATACCTTGAAATTAAAAGAACCTTTTTTATTAGGGTCATGAAGTAATTCGTTTTTCATGTTACGAAATACTTACAAAAGAAAAATATTTACAAATGGTTTTTTTACTGAGAGAGATGTAAAAACATAAAACCTTATGCTACAGGATGTCCTGTTTGATGTAAAAATCGTAGACCAAAAATTATGTCGATGTATAGAGAGAAAAAAAGGTCAATTTTCATGTTATAAGTTAAAGGAAGTAACTTAAGTGTTGATAATTTATTACAGAGACACCAAAATCGATAGTCCGATAGTTCGAAAATGCAAAAAAAATCCTGGCATGCAAAAAAAATCCTGTCATGCAAAAAAAAATCCAGTAATGCGTAAAATATCCTGTCCAGACGTCTGTCTGTCTGGATGTAATACTATAACTCTCGAACAAAATGACCGATCGAGTTCCGGTTTTCACTTTACTAGTTATTTTTCTTCAGGAAAGAGCCCCATTGAATTTGTGCTCTTCCGGTACCCGACATACAAATTAACTGTTTTGAATAAGAAAACTTTTTTCGAGTTCAAATTTTTAGAACTTTTTCCACGTCACATCTTGTGAGAATAGTTAAGGGGGGTCCATAAAGACGAAACGTTATTTTAAAAAATTTTATACGCTATATTAAGAGGTATTTGACCTTCAAGTATTAATTAAATAAATCTAAAATCGTCAATTTCGGTTTTTCCCAAATTCCTTGGGGACTGGTTCTCATATTTTAATTTTGAAAAAAACGCATCTTTTTTCCCAATAACTAACTCTGTATGGTTTACGAAAAACTTGTCCCTCAAAGAGTAATCTATAGAAAATTAAAGGTGAACGCCTAATTTTTATTTTTGTAATCTTCGTTCTTACCGGAACAATAAAGTTAAACGAAAATGCTAAGATGAATTTTAACAATAATGTTTTTTCGCATTTATGAGTGGGACAGAGACTATGTAATAAAAGGAGATAAGAATGTTTTGTGCCTAGCGCAAGATCTTTTCTGGTTTTTTCGTGATCAAACCATATAAAATATATAATTTTTTTTTAAGTTTTGTCAATGAACTCTATTGTACGGTTCTGTTCATTTTTAGTGTAAATATTTAGTTTAAACAAATTTTGTTTATTTTCTAATTATAATTATTATAAAAATAGTAATTCAGATTTAAGCTCTATACTATAACTCGATTTTTAATAGATTCTATTGAAAAAGATTCATGAATATTTACGCTGAAAAAGTTAAAAGTTAATAAAATAATTAAAGTAGCCCGTTATTTAAAAAAATTGTATACGCTTTCTTCAGCAATATTTGACCTTCAATAAAAAAAATTTAAAGCATTTTTCTGACCTTAAAAAAAACTGATAATTGAATTAATTTGTCTTGAAAATACGGATACGGATATTTAAGCAATTTTGTTAACGAAGTCCCAATATTGGTCAAATAAATTTTTACCACCCCGTATAATAACTAAACAATAAGTTTTAATCAGTAACATACAATATTGGTTTTTGTTACATTCTTGAGATTCCTCTTGCCCGAAATCGGTTTTGGACGGGCGCTCCGTTAATATTAAAGACCGGAAGCTGCGGGTTTCGCCGGTTGATTCTGTATTTAATTCTTTAGAGCGCGTATGTTGCACTTTTACTTTCCCGACCCACTTCCTAGAAGGGAAAGTATTGTGAATGAGCTAAAAAAAAAACGATACAAAAACGGAAATATCCATTTTGGGGTCCCCTGAGACGAATAAGACCATTTCCAGATAGAAGTCTGTCTGTCTGTCTGTCTGTATGTATGTATTCTTCCACGATAGAAGCCACACGTTTAATCCGATTGAGCTGAAATTTGGTATATGGGTTTGGGTTACCCGTCGAAAGAACCAATTAGTTTTTGTATGACATCTGTTAAACGGAAGTGTTACTATCAAAAAACAGATGCAATATGTCACGGAATTTCACTTGCAATATGTCATTTGAAAGCCCTTGAAAAACTCTATTCAGAACAGTCAAAATTATTTCTCCAACTGTCACCTGTCAAAAATAAAAAATGTCAAAAGTTGAAACTTTAACATTAAATACCTGAATAAGTATTCGTGGATACTCGTCGGGAAAGTTTTGGGGCGACACAACCGATTTATTTTTCAGTATCTCAGTTATTTTTATTTGTTACTTCCTACCTCAATTGTTACCCATTCCAGAACTTTAATAACACAGTTAGTATAAATTGAATACATAGTGACCGAATTTTGTATCTTTTACTGAAATTTGATTTAGGAACTGCAACAAAAATAAATACTTTTTCACTACGGCCCGCCCACAGTTCACCTTTGGTGAAGTTGGGCAAACCGTAGTATTGAAATCGTGCAAAAATCTCAAATTTTTTTTTGCTTCAAATGACTTAAAATGTCATGAAACGTGGAGAAAATTGATTTTTCGCGAAAAAAAGTCCGTCTGTGTGGATGTGTGGATGTCTGTGCGTACGATAACTCGAGAACGGTATGGCCGATCCGTAAAATTCTTTCGATATCTCGATAAGGAAAGCACATTTTTCGATTCTGATTTCTTTTAAGGTGTTGTGCAAGTCAAGACGCGTCGATTGATATCCATATCGGATGAGGTCATTGAAAAAAAAATTCAAAAATTTGAAAAAAAATTATTAGAAAAATTCCTATTTTATGGAATCGGACTTTCTTCCGTTGACGCAAACGGGCCGCAGTCTTCGTTCGCTTCCCAAACTTTAATAATTTTCTTTGTCTAAAATTAATGAATCTTTTAAATTAGTTTAATTTTTTTTTTACTTAGTTACGTTAAAGTGATACCAAGACTTTTTTAATTTCTATTATAATTATTTATTTTAATATTTTTTTTGGTCATTTGTTGCAAACAGGTGTAAAAAGATGTATATGTTTTTCTATCGTCAATGAATCTGCTACGATTTAAAATAATGGCTATAACAACATAAAAAGATTAGGGGTGAATCTCCAATAACACCCTCGCCCTTTTAAATAAACCCTGCTAATGGCAAAACAACGTATACACAGACACACATTTTCAGCTCAAACTCTCCTGGGTCATAAATATCTATCGAGTGCTTTTTGAAATTCAACCTGTATGTTTTCGACTCTATCTCCGGTTTCGATCATGATTGATTGAATGGAACACGTTTTCCCGGATACTCGACTTTTACACGCTCCAGAAATGACTCTTCACTTTATATTTTCGTCTCATTTCTTGAATGATCCTTAATTTGGCTCTATGCCGGCTCGAAAACACCAATATCAAAACCTATATCTTAGTTGTTAAAGAAGTTAAAAAAATATTTATTGTGATTTAATATTGTCTAAAAATTTGAGTTTTAGAAGGATATGTTTTGACTGTCGTAATATCGTACTGTTCTAGTGCGCAAAAGTGTCAATCTAACACCACACTAGTACTGTGAAGTGCTTCAAATTGATAGTACATTTCAATAAAATGTTAATAGGCGTCCTATTTTTTATTCTTTTTTTAGAGTACGACAAGCCGATGTTAAAAGTTGAAAAAATTGACAATGACATTATAAGGAAAAAATCATTATATCATTTTAACGTATAAAATAGTTCAATGTTTTAAAATTGTTTAAGAAAGCATTGTTTGAATAATAAAATAAAATATCTGGGAATACTATTCCAGCATGTACCGCATAAACTCCTGTTTTGGAATCTGAATGTCTGTCTGTCTATCAGTGAAGCCATTTTTTACTTTCCCGACCCACCTCCTAGAAGGGAAAGTATTGTGAATGAGCTAAAAAAAAATCGAGATAAAAACGGAAATATCCATTTTCGGGTCCCCTGAGACGAATGAGACCATTTCCAGATGGAAGTCTGTCTGTCGGTCTGTGTGTGTGTGTGTATTCTTCCACGATAGCGGCCACACGTTTAATCCGATTAAGCTGAAATTTGGTATAGGGTTACCCGTCGGAAGAACCCATTAGTTTTTGTACGACATCTGTCAAACCGAAGTACCACTATCAAAAAATGACAGACGCAATATGTCACGAAATTGGACATGCAATATGTCATTTGAAAGCCCCAGAAAAACTCTATTTAGAACGCTCAAAATTATTTCTCCAACTGTCACCTGTCAAAAATAAAAAAATGTCAAAATTTGAAACTTCAGCATTAAATATCTGAAGAAGTATTAATCCGATAATCCGATTGAGCTGAAATTTGGTATATTTGTTTGGGTTATCTGATGTCAGATTTGAAATATCCTGATGTTACACACACAGAAATATAGATTTCAATATTTAACTCCTTCGGAGTTTGTGAAAATGATAATATTACTAATAATTTAATATTTTATATATAATATCATTTACATGGTGTAAGATCTGATCTAACCTAATCTAACCTAACCATCCGATAACTTCCAGTTAAATATTTGGTAATGTGTTATTTAACTAATCCACTCAATATTAGAAGGTTCACAGAATTCTCAAAAAGGCAAAACAGACCTATAAGTTAATACTAACAAGTATTTTGAGAAAAAAAAAACTGAAAAAGGATTTTGAATGATTTAAACAAAGGTCAAAATATAGTAATACTAATCATATATAAGTAACTATGGGATTTCAAAAGTAATTTAAAGCAGGTAAACAAAGTATCAGGTATACATTTACATAACCAGTTTGCTGAAAAGTGTTTTTTTTTATATATATATAAAGATGAAATAATAACAGAAACAATTTCTATCATCCAAATAACATTCTCTTCAAATTGCTCAGAAATGAAGAATAAAAACAAACAAAATGATGCAGTTTCCCCAGTAAAATGAGAAAGAAAATTTCATACTATAAAAATATTTTTTCCTAAAAAAATATAAAATAGAAATTTGGCGAAAGGTCAAAAATTGTCAAAAAATTTTACTATTTTCAAAAATATTGTTCAACTTTAATGCTCAGAACAGAAGAATAAAAATAAATATTAAAAATGTACTTTTTTACAAATAAAATTATGAGAATTTTTCATCTGAAAATAACATATAATAGAAATTTTTCAAGAGGTCAAAAACTACCGATTAATTTTACACTATGCAAAAACAACATTGTTCGATTCTAATGCTCGGAACTGAAGAATTAAAATAAATAAAAAAATGCAGCAAAGTGAGGAACAAATTTCCTACTATAAAAAGATTTTTAATCTAAAAATAATATAAATATGGCAAAAGGTTAAAATCCTCCAAAGAATTTTATAATTTGCAAAAACTTTAATGGTCAGAACTAAAGAATAAGAATAAATGAAAAAAAAATTAAAAATATAAAAATATTTTTTTCGTTAAAGTAATACACAATAGAAATCTCGAAATAGGTCAAAGCGGTGTTTTTACACTGTTTGACTTTAATATTCATAACACTAAAATAAAAATATTTAAAAATAATTGAAAAACGGCAATATTTTTACCATAATTTTTTGACTTTTCGAAAATTTAAAATGACCTTAAGGTAAAGATTAATTTAAATTCTGCGGTTTTTAAAGATGCTGAGTCGATTGCCGTTTTCTATTTGTCTTTATCTATAACCGTTTCATAGTTGAAACTTGTCACAGGCAGACAGACAGACAGACGAACGAACGGACAGAATCGCTGTATAAAAGTTTTTTTAGAACCTTTAAAAATACAGTTTTGAATTATAGAAAAATTACAAATCTGTATTTTTTGCCTTAGAAAACAGAAATTTTACTAAAAACAATACAAAATTGAAATCTAGCAAGGGGTCAAAGATTTTTTGCGGTAAAAAGAATTTGTCAAAAAAAAAGGAAAATTTTCACGTTCTGGTCTTTTAGTTTTTTGATATTTTGTGATTTATAAAATATCTGACTGGTGCGTTACCGTTATTATATAATTTGATTGATATCAATTTGCTATAATAGAGGTTTGATTTTCAAATCTGAAATTTTACACAAATTTTTAAACCTCTTACTTCTTTGACTTAATACTCCCAAATTTTTCATTTTCTAAATTTTGTTTACTATTTTATGCTGAATCCAAATCTGAAATCAGAATTTCAAATTTGATACAAATAAAAAAAATCAGAATGTATTTGAATTAAAACTCCATAACTTTTTGTCACAAATATTTTAACAACAATTTTTTGTATTTTTTTATTCTAAATCTAAATCTGAAATCAGAATTTAATAATTTGTTGGATTACAGACATACAGACAGACTTTCAAAATTCAGTAACGAACTTTTTTTCTTATAATTTTTTTTTTAATACTGCAAATAAATTTATATTTATTTATTTATTTATTTACTTTATTGAAAATGCGTTTCATAATCTTTGATTATTACTGAAATATAGGTATGACGCACTTATATTTGACCTAATATTGTGCCAAATTTCAATATTTTATTTACAATAAGTTGCAGGGAATTTTATGCTCTACAAGTTTGTACTAGAACATTTTGCACTAAAGGGCATTGTTTGTCTTCAAAAATAAAAAAGAGGCAAAAAGCGTAGATGTGTATATTTTTCGCCCTCTAGCGGTGAAACGATGGGGAATTAAAAAAAAAAACTTAAATATAAAAGTTAAAGGAAATTTGGTGCTCTACAACTTTGTACTAGGAAATTTTGAACTAACGTGCATTGTTTGTCCTCAAAATTTGAAATAAGTGCTAAAAACCTACTTGCACATGTTGTGCGCGCCCTCTAGTGGCGCAACTATTGATACAAAAATTGTAGGAAATTTTGTGCTCTAAAACTTTGCACCACAAGATTTAGCACTAAAATGTATTGTTTGCCCTTAAAATTTAAAATATGTATTCAATTATTGTAGGTCTTGAGGACCTTCTACTGTACCAATTTAAACCAAAAACTAATGGTCGCATTCGAAGCACACACTAACCCTTCATACCAAATTCGGCAGTTATCGTGGAAGATTACTCACAGACACACAGACAGAACTTACATTGGAAAATGTTTCAATCTTTTTGGGTGGCCCCAAAATGGATATTTCCAACGATATCTCGAATTTTTTTTGCTCGTTCACTATACTTTCCCTTTGATGGGACCGGGGAAGTAATAAATTACAATTCGGACTAAACTATTTTGTAAGGTTTCGTATAACAGAAATAGTTATAATATATTTAAAGTGATCGTTAAGTGTTAGATATGAGATTGTACCTAAAATATGTGCCAGTCATTACACACAATATGTGTCAGTTTTAGGTACAGCAGTGAAAATAAACCAATTGTAAAAACTATGTATTTTTAAGTCATTACATTTAGTTGCAATGGGCCCGTTCAACATTTTTTTTTATTTTAGGAATCGAAAGTAGAACATTTTCTAAGACAATTTCAAATTTTTAAGATCTTTATTTGGACGTTTAAGCCTTTAAGTAAATTACCATAATTGAACCGCGCAAAAACGGAGCGAGCTTCGCGTGACGTCACTTTGCATATGCTTGTCGGGCAATAGTCCAGATAAACGTAGTGCAAAAAGGCAAAAAATCTTACTAGTTTATTCAGTCAATGTCGGTTTTGGTCCTTCTACTGTACCAATTTGAAAAAAAAAACTATTGGTCCAATTCGAGGTACACATCAACCGTTTATATCAAATTTCAGCTAGATTGGTCAATCGGTTCGGCAGTTATCGTGGAAGATTACACACAGACACACAGATACCCAGACACACAGACAGACCTTACTCTGGAAATAGTTTCAATCATCTTGGAGGACCTCAAAATGGATATTTCCATCGATATCTCGAATTATATTTTTTGCTCGTTCACTATACTTTCTCTTTGAAGGGAACGGAAAAGTGCTAGTAGCACAACTCTGAACTAAACATATTTCAAGATATACAATTCTCACCGCTTTTCACACATTACGGCGCCCTTCAAATATTTTTTCTAACAATTGATGGGATTAAGGAAGGTCTCAAATATAGCGTCTATTTATGGATGCTTCAATACGAAGAACGCTCAATTTATACAAAATTGTCAATGTATAGACGCTTAAATGATAATAGAAAGTATATGAAAAAAATTTATTTTTGATTTACCATTAAATATTAAATACAATTTCACAATTTCAATACTTCCAAAATATGGATTTCAATTACCCAACCTTCATATAAAGATAAAAACTTCAACTTGTATTTTTCTAACATTTTATTGAATTTTTTATGGCCAATGAGAGTGCGATATAAAATTTCACCTGTATATTTTCTTTCTCATCTCAAGTTCGTATCGTGATTGATTGAATGAAAGGCGTTTTTCCGACTTTTACATACTCTCGAAACGACTTTCCACTTTCTTTTTCTCATCTCATTTCTCCGATGGCCCTTAATTTGCCCTCCCGGAGTCCCGCGTGTGTTCTAATACACTTAAAGGCAATTCTCTTGCTTGGTTGGTCTATGTAGATTAATGGAAACCAATTGACCGGAGATGAATCGAATGAAAATGGCATTTTCGTGGAATTGTTATTGATTGAGGGGTTGCTTATAAGAAAATTGGATAATGGCTATGGCAGTTATGGAAGTCGATGGAAAAGTGCTCTAACAAGCAAAAACAACATAAGATACTTTTTTAAGAAATAATTTTTTTGTTTTTGAACCGTGAGTGATTTTATGTTAAATTAAATTGACCTTTGGGAAAAGTACTAAAATTAATTTAAATTTATAGAAACTTTGATGGATTAGGATTATTAAAAAATATTAAATTATTTTGACAATTCTATCAATTATAACAATTTTTTTTTTCTTGAACAAAGTTTGTGATATATAACGATTCTGTTACGGTAATTTATCCTCCTATTTAACTATTATTTATGACTCTCAAGTAAAAACCTAAAAATAGTTTAATAGAGTTGATACAATAGAAATTTTAAGATAGATTGGCCGAATGGACAACAAGGTTACCAGAACTTTTAAAAAATTTACAGAAATAGTTTGGAACTTATTACAGAAAATTCATTGATTTCACAAAGAATAATAAACTATATTGTATGGCAAAATAAGGACTGGAAAGAAGACCCTCTTATTAAATCTGAAGCTATTTGGCGTACACACAGTTCAAAGATAGAAAATTGCTTAGGGTTTAGTATAGTAGTCGAAAACAAAGACAAAGGGGGAAAATAAAGTGCGTAAAAGCAATTATTGGTCTAGTGAAAGGACATTTCAAGCTCAACTGAGCAGAACAGATGTGTCAAATAAAACTTTGTATAAGTTTTGTCAGGATGAACTGGAAATCATTAATTAATTGTATATTAATTGATGACAAACGGTTATAAATTTAACAAAATGTTTATAGAGCACAAAAACGATAAATTAAATAAATAAAAATACCAATAAAACCATGGTACCACTTTAACGTATGAAATTATTAAAAGAGAATTATAAAAAAATTTAATCAAAATTGGGACGAAACAAAAAAAGATATATAACTATAAATATTTATTTATTTTTACCAAAAGAAATCGGACGCGGTCACGGTATATATAGTATTCAGTTATCTTAGTATAGAGGTAGGAACTAGCAAATTAACATAACCAGAAAAAAATCCTATTACATATTGGTGAAATTTCATAATTCACCTCATTATATTTTAGATGTTATATTCCTACCTAAATATTTATTATATTTAATAATAAAATTAATTCAGTACGTTCCTGCATATAATAGCATTGTACTCCACATTAAAATTAAAACGCAATAAGCGGCAAAATAATATACTTCAATTAGTTAATAACTCAATAACACAATAAACATGTCTAAAATGCCGACTTTTGAAATCCGAAATCCGAAATCAGTCTCACCGCTACGTCGGCATAAATACCCCAGTCAAAAAGAGCTCCGCTTCGCTTCCTACAAAAGTACCGCTCTTTGTGCTAACCGATTGAAACCGACTAGGAAACATATTGCGTCACTTATAACGTGGCCCGCGGTTTTCCCTTGTCTCAATATTTATACTCGCAATTGTAAAATCAACCAATTGAAATTTAGATTGTTAAACCTCACCTATAATCATGCAAACACATAAATAGACAGGTTCAACAAATTTATTATTTATTATAAGTTATCCAGTCTTATTCATTTTTCATCATATATTATTATTATTCATTATTTATTATCAGTAATATCAGCTCTTTCATTCACAGAAAAATACGTCAGTATACGCATTAAACAAGTGTCCTCCTGACTGCAATAATAATGGACAAACAGGGATAATCTGCCATAAAGACGTTCCCACTTGCTCGGTAATGTTAAAAGCGTAATGCTGTACCGTATAAATATGTACAAAATTATGACGTCACAAAGTAGTGTATTAGAAGCTGCACGTGCTAGAGTATTCAACCTGATCATCATGGTATTTCATACAGCTGTACCTATATAATATTAGTAAAAGGATAAATCAGCATGATTGGCATGTGATTTTAAACTTCTTGAACGTATATCTGATCCACACAAACCAATAATTCAACATGCTGCGCATGGTATATTAAAATGCATTTTCTGTGCATTCCAGCCTGGGACTACCGTCAAAAATAGCATTGATTTTAAACTGATTTTCTGACGTACACCACCATACTTTCTGGTGTAAGTTAACTTATCAACGCCTACAGGGTGTTTCAGAACTATGGGATCAAATTTCTAGTGGTTATTCAGTGCAACAGTAGAAAACATTTGTGTATAGGGACCCATGTCTGGAAAAGTGTCACTGCGGCACTACGGCCCTAAGACGCGTTAAAATTTAGAAAGACGATGAATTGCCTAAATAGGATTTAATGCATTTAATTTTTGCCTTTTTTACATGATATCATCACAACAGTTGTTCAAAATGTCAATGTTAATGTTTAAAAATTTTATAGCTGATGATTTTAAACAATTTACCGGCGCTTGTGTGTTGTTATCTTTAAAAACGATAACAGAGATTGTTTTTCGTAGCTGGATTCCATATCGCCTTAGTCGTGCTATCGTATTTGTGAAGTTTGCAAGAATTTAAAAAAAATTAATTGTTGCTAATAGAAAACTTTACCAATCAAGAATTGGCAAATATGCATTTGGCATACGGAGCAACAACCTGCAATGCACGAGCAGCAGCGCGGTTGTATCAAGAACATTATCCTGAACGACAGGATCCGGGATACAAAAAGTTTTTAATGCTAATCATCGGTGGCTCTCCGAGACAGACATGTTTAAAACCAACATGCATGATACTCGTGTTGCTCAAACCGTAAGAACGGTCGAATTTGAAGAAGAGGTCCTTCAGCGAGTTGCCGACGAACCATCAAGTAGCACACGTCACATTGCTAAGGATATGAATACGAGTAACGCTTCCGTCTGGCGGGTGCTACACGAGCAACAACTTTATCCTTACCACTTCCAGAAAGTTCAAGGATTGACTACAGCCGATTATCATCCTAGAGTTCAATTTTGTCAATGGCTTCTTCATCAAATCGTTGCACAACCAAATTTTTTACGCTATGTTTTATGGACCGATGAAGCCTCTTTCACAAAAAACGGTATTTTTAATAATAGGAATAGCCATGTTTGGGACGAAGAAAATCCCCATGCAATTTTTCCTAGAAAACATCAGCAACGTTGGTCTGTCGATGTATGGGCAGGCATTGTTGATTGGGACATACCTTCTTCCGGAACGGTTAACAGGACCTATTTACCGGCGTTTCTTGCAGGAAGTTCTTCCAGAACTTCTTGAAAATGTTCCAATAAACGTTCGACAGCAAATGTGGCTTCAGCATGATGGAGCGCCGGCTCACTTTGCTGTACAAGTACGTGAGGATTTGGTTCAGCGGTTTGGGCACCGTTGGATTGCCAGAGGTGGAGCAGTTTCTTGGTCTTCAAGGTCACCCGATTTAACGTCGCTAGATTTTTTCCTGTGGGGACATGTAAAGTCTTTGATCTACGAAACTCCAGTAGAAACAGAGCAAGGCTTAATTGGACGAATTACAGCAGCATTTGAAATCATTCAATACGAGTATCAAATTTTTAATCAAGTCCGCCGAAATTACGTGCGACGTTTAAATCGGTGTATTCATGTTGGAGGAAGACATTTTGAACAATTGTTGTGATGATATCATGTACAAAAGGCAAAAATTAAATTCATTAAATCCTATTTAGGCAATTCATCGTCTTTCTAAATTTTAACGCGTCTTAGGGCCGTAGTGCCGTAGTGACACTTTTCCGAACATGGGTACCTATACTCAAATGTTTTCTACTGTTGCACTGAATAACCCCTAGAAGTTTGATCCCATAGTTCTGAAACACCCTGTATAATACTTTCTAAGCAGAGTATTTAATCCAGAAGGAAGGGGACAGCAACCGAATATTATCTGGTTTATTCTACCATATAAAACGGATCAAGCAACCTTCCTTGCAGAGTTATATACCATTCATTTTCTGTGTATTTTAGCATTAACTCAATAAAAGCATACCCCGTCCTTACGGATGGTGTTAAAGTTGTTACTACCAGAAATAATTTTTGCTTTAATGTTATTCTTTATGTATTTAAGGCACTTGATACAGATTTAAAGGAGTTACTTACATACTTACTTACTTATATCTGGACTTAAGATTTTCCTAATAGAGAATAAATTTGAATTTATAATGTATAATATTTTGTTAGAGAAATGTGCAACATTTACTAAGACTTTAATAATAGTATGTCTTACTTTTAAGTTACTAAACGTGACCACAGTAAATTGAACATTGAAGTCCATTAAACAAAAGTGATATATGAATTACCAGAAAATCTGGAATCATTGTACTATCACTACATTCACTACCATCTATGTACTACAACTGTAGAAGTTACCCACTGTATTTTGGTTATTGAATATACAGTTTAATTATGTCGACTTTTTCTTTCTGATAAATAATTGAACCAACTACCCCATACTCTAACCTCAAGGATTTGTTAAGTACAAAACTACAAAATCTTTTACATATGTTCTGACACTATATTTAAAAACATCTTATATACAAGATATGATTTTTCAATTTTTTTTAACTTTGGCCTCCATTTTCTCGGTACCAGTTCGTTCGATATCAAAACTAAAAATATTTTTTTACATACTTTTTCGTCCTAAACAAGAATCTGAAGTTAGATTTGAAATATCTTGATGTTACATACACATACACACATACAGAATTATAGATTCCAATACTTCACTCCTTCGGAGTTTGTGAAAATTATCTTCAAAATTAACAACCTCATCTTGTTATCAACCCAATATAGACAAAATTTAATATATTTTAAAACTTTTTTAATGGTTAAATAACTTTATAATAATAAATGTAGTAGCTTAATTTAATGTCACATCTGATAAAATTTCTCGAATGAAAATACTTCTTTATTCCGAAAAACGGTTTGTTAACGAAATTATCTCGTTTTAGGTAGATACCTCTTGTCCTTAAATAATTCGATTTAAAACAATTCTCAACAGTATTTCCCCTTAAACCATCAAGCCAAAACGTTTTATTCTGCACTTTACAATAAAATCTTATTTTTTTTTACTTCAATCTACATTTTCCACGATTGAAACTGTCTCTAACACTTCCGAAAATTACATTACATCCAGAACAATCACAAAAATACACCCCAGCTGCGTCCCTTAACCCAGTTAAAGGTCTTCAGTCGTTAGGTAAAGCTTCCGTTCTTTTCTCCATTACCTCTACGCTAATTGCTCTAATTCTGATTGATGTTTAATTAAATAAAGACCTTGTCTAGTTGCGATACTCTTGGATCCGTTTTATTTCTCTATTCGCGTTTCGTTTTTTTTTGTTCTCGCCGTTAAATTCGAACTTTTTCGGAGTTAATAACCTTCAAGATTGGTGTTTGTGTGCTTTTGATTAAGTTTGTTCTTGAGAAGTTTTTTTTCACTTCGTTTTGTCGATATATCACATAGTGCGTATTTATTCCTTTAGTACTGAAGTATTTTTTTTAAGAAAAGCAGAGTTGGTATGTGGAGCTTTTATTATATTAGACTTGTATTGTTCTGAATATGTAACATTGAAGGGAGTTATGAAGAACACGTAGATAGTTCATCTGATGAAGACATATAGGAAGCAGAATTTATTGAAATAAAGAAAGGAAAAAAGTAGAAAAAGTTAAAACGGCTCAAAATGAAAATAACGAACAAAACAAGAATTACCAACTTAGGAAGGTGAATTAAACTTTAAAGAGGATGGAAACAGAAAGACATGAAAACCATTCCGAGAAGGGAAAGTATAGAAGTAAATCACGAAAAAAATCAACTTCTTGAGGATTTAGAAGAACATAATAATAATAATAATAATATAATCACCATAATTTAAAAATGGACATATATGTAGGAATCAAGCAAAAATATTCAAGAATTAAAAAGGACATAAAAGAAGCAAGTAAGAAATCAGATAAGAATAGTAAATTATTAACAAATGATATCAAGAAAAATATTCAAGATTTAAAAAATAAAATGAAGAGTTATAAAGAGAATTATAAGAAGATATAAGGAAAAGTTTAAACGAATTTCGAAATATAGTACGATACATGGATACAAATGTGAAAACATAAATTGGAAACATAGACAAAAACAAAAAAAATAAGGATAAACAAACATTAGCTGTGATAACGGATAATGATAATCAAATTAAGATCTTACAGAAAAAAGAAAACTTCGATTGAGGTGGCTGATGGGCCTGTTCCACTGCGACCTTTTTAGATCTATTGTGGTCCTTTCTTAGTTTAGATAATATTCTGTGCCCTTTTAATTAGACTTAACAGGCTCGACAGTGTCGCCTTGCAATAGCAATCGACACTTGGGAATTATGTTCCCAATACTAGAAAATTCTGTTCATAAGTTCATAACACTAGAAATATTGTTCTTGCCAAGCCTTCACAGTGGCATAAAAAGTGACCAGTTATCTCCTCTTCTTTATAACAATAGCTATATATGGCTTCATTTGCCTTGCTTGTGGTGACATTGATAAACGCACCTTCTATGTCTAAGAAGGTGGTCATTGCCATATATTTGACCGCTGGTGTTTTTAAGACTAGCCTGTTTAAGTCATCCTACGATGAGTCTGTTGACGTAACCCAGTTGGTCTACATGTTGACGTTTTCTGAGCGGTTGTTGTCTTTTATGCCAACGCCAACTGCTGCTATGGAAGTTCTGCTGGGGCTTCCTCCGCTACACCTAGTAGAGAAAAAAGAGGCACTGGCAGCAACGTACACGCTGGGTATAAGCGGCATGGGATGGGAACTTTCAAGAAAAGGTTATCATTCCATGATCGCAGAAAAACTAAGAGAAAATCCGGTGCTAACTATGCCATCGGACAGAATGCCTGTCAGTCACAACTGTGTGAAACCTTTCATAGTAAACATACATGAGATGGACAGAAAGAGTGAGGTCAGGACGGTCTTTCAAGCGGAAATGACTGAGATAAACGCTTGCTTTAACGTGATGTTGCGCGAGAATTTTAGAAATAAGAGAATCCGTATACTCACAGATAGCCCAGCATTCCTTAATGCAAGACAAAGGGTGGAAATACAGTCCAAACTAGTCTTGGAGTACCATAAAAACCTAAATGCCCTGGCAGAACACAACAAGATAACTCTTGAATGGGTGCCTGGGCATGAGGGCATAGAATGAAATGAAGAGGCAGATCGCCTGACTGGTAAAGGAGCCAAAAACCTTTAATTGGACCGCAACCCACATGTGGTATTTCCTACCAACATTTAAAGGGTATGCTGAAAAAACAAATAAGGGACAAGCACAGGGAATACTGTTTGGAACTTCCGGGACTAAGAGAGTTCAAAATACTTATAGAATGTCCATCCAAGAGCAGAGACAATCCGCTACTATGCCTAAAAAGGCGGGAACTCAAAACCGTACTAAGTGTCCTGAGGAATTGTGAGGAAGAGGACGAAACTCCTCTTCATGTATTGCCGAGTCCTGAACAGGGAAATGGAATGGCACTTTGAAAGGTGTTTGGACAACTATTGGTTGATTCTCCCTGGAGTGGTACGTCCAAGGAAAATCAGTAGAGTTTGCATGAGTCATCCAACTTTAAACTCCCTGTACAAATCTATTTACAAAATCCTTTATCTGAAGAACGACATCACTCTGGAATTGCTTTCCTGAAACTCAGTTTACCAGGAAAAACAATCTTCAGCGATTCAAATCTAACATAAATAGCCATTTTCGTGCACGCACCGCTCTTGAAGTGGCTTAAACGATTTCCTATTGTGAGTGGGCTGTATCCATAAAAATATGTTAATGGCAACTTTAACCCATTTTTCTATTGTTAAAAATATAAATATATTTTATTATTACATTGCCGTTTTTATGATCTATTGTAAGGAATAAAGGACTTTGCTAAATCAACCGTTTATTTTTATTCTTAGATTATGAAAATTAAGAATAAGAGGCCCAATAATAGCTCATGATTTGATGACATGGTGCTCGTAATAAAAACCAGAAAGTAATGGAGAAAATATTGGAGACCATAAAATTAACGAGACCTTATAGGCAATTATTGAAGACCATCAAAACATTACAAAACATTAACGTGTATCTGAAGAATTTGATAAATTTAAATACTTAAAAATGAAACGTAATAAAGATAATTAAAATAAACATGGAAGACTGGAGTTGATAAATAGAGCGAGAAAAAATAGACAGCGAATAATAAAAAAAGTTTAAAATTTAAATGTAGAGACCTACATTTCATCTAAAATAATAGTTATGTTTCTGTTTTTGTTTTGACATAGAGTGCTTAAATTAACGATATTTTTTTATTCATTAAGCGCTTTATTACGTTTTTAAATGTTTCTAATTACCAGTTTCCCTGAACCACGCTGTAGGAAAACATTTTTAATACCGCTGAAGAATCTTCATTTCACTAATGCAACTTCCCCAGAGACGCCGTCCTGAGTTGCTAAAGGATGTTTTAAGCTGTTCTTTGTTTTAAAAAGAACGACAAAACGGTAATTACAGTAAAGTTAAAAATGTCTATACCGTGCAAGCTCTTTTAAAGCAAAAGAATAATAGTTACATCAAAAATATAGTCAAATAGGTTTAAAAACTGATTTAATTAGATTTTTGTCAGTATAAGTTATAGCCTCTAAATCAGTTATCACGATTTCGATGTAGTTCAGTTTATTTTGCCAAAGTCAAAGGGATGGAACAAAGAAACATATAAATGGAGCAGAAACTCAAGAAAATTAAAAATCCCGGTATATTTAACTACTTAGTTATATAGGGAGGTATCCTGGCTAACAAATTAACGTTCTCTAGCCATTTAGATAGGGCAACGGATACAGCTCTAAGAGCCCTTTGGGCCAGCAAGAGGATGGTGGGGTCCAAGTGGGGACTCAACCCCAGAATGGCGCATTGGCTCTATACCAGGGTTGTGAGACCTGCCGTGACTTACGCCTCCGCAATATGGTAGCACAAAGCGAACAGCGCTAAAGCATCTAGGCAGCTGGGCAAGCTACAGAGAGTAGCATGCCTTCTGATTACAGGGGCGTTTAGAACAACGCATATTGCGGCTATGGAGGTTCTGCTGGGGCTTCCTTCACTACATCTAGTAGTGGAAGAAGAGGCACTGGCAGCAACATACAGGCTGGGTATAAACGGCACGGAATGGCAACTTTCAAGAAAAGGTTATCACTCCATGATCGCAGAAGAACTAAGAGAAAATCCGGTGCTAACTATGCCATCGGACAGAATGCTTATCAGTCACAACTTTGTGAAACCTTTCATAGTAATCATACATGAGAGGGACAGAAAGAGTGAGGTCAATCAGTCTGGTATACGGACAGGTCTAAAATAGAAGACAGCACAGGCGCTGGATTCTATTATATGAACTCAGGGAGAACTTGCATTCCCTGGGATCTATGGCAACGGTCTTTCAAGCTTAAATGACTGCTATAAATGCTGGTTTAAAAGTGATGTTGCGCAATGATCTTAGAAATAAGAGAATCCGTATACTCACAGATAGTCAAGCATCCCTTAAAGCAATACAAAGGGTTGAAATACAGTCCAAACTAGTCTTGGAACTGCCATAAAACCTAAATGCCCTGGCAGGACACAACAAGATAACTTTTGAATGGGTGCCTGGGCAGAATGGCATAGAAGGAAATGAAGAGGCAGACCGCCTGGCTGGTAAAGGAGCCGAAAAACTTTTAATTGGACCGCAACCCACATGTGGTATTTCCTACCAATATGTAAAGGGTATGCTAGAAAAACAATTAAGGGACAAACACAGGGAATACTGGTTGGGACTTTCAGGACTAAGACAGTCCAAAACACTTATAGAATCTCCACCCAAGAGCATAGACAATCTGCTACTATGCCTA
This sequence comes from Neocrepidodera transversa, assembly GCA_963243735.1. Classification (NCBI taxonomy): domain Eukaryota; kingdom Metazoa; phylum Arthropoda; class Insecta; order Coleoptera; family Chrysomelidae; genus Neocrepidodera; species Neocrepidodera transversa. The sequence goes on from OY725339.1 coordinate 35,564,216, forward strand.
AAAAGACGGGAACTCAAAACCGCACTAGGTGTCCTGGCAGGACACTGCGGGCTCGAAAGACACCTGAACCTTATAGGAGTATCGGAAGATTCCCTATGTAGGAAATGTGAGGAAGAGGACGGAACTCCTCTTCATGTGTTATGCTATTGCCGGTACCCAAACAGGGAAAGGGAATGGCACTTTAGGGTACAGCATCCTGAAGCCGAAGAGACAGCGAAAGCTAACATCAGGACTATTCTTGACTTTGTCAAGAGTACTGGACTGATGTGAAAACTGACGGGGCACAATAGGTCTAGAGCCTCATTTCAGGTGGGACCTCTCACGACCGATTCAGAAAAAAAAATATACGGGGTGGCGCCAATTTAATTGAACACTATTGGGATTCTGTATACCATTATAGATACAAAGTTGGTTAAGAGGAGATAATATCATATGTTATTTTGCATGAAACGGTTTTTGGACGGGCGCTCCATTACTATTAAAGATAGGAAACTGCGGTTTTCAACAATCGATTCTGTACTTAATGCTTGAGAGCGCGTCTGCGGCACTTCTAGAAAAAAGAACTCATAAAACGGTTTTGTCCGTCCGTCCGTCTGCTACTATACATCTATATAAAAATTTATTTTAGTAACTTTAATTTTTCGAAAACTCAAAATTACGGAAAAAATGTTGTCGTTTTTTACTTGTTTTTGAATTATTTTTAGTAATACTGATACTTTTTTCTCTAGACGCGTTCTTTTAACAAATATTTTAAGTATCATGAAAGAAGCCACATATTTTTAGTTGCTATATTAGGCGAGGTCTCGTCCAAAAACGAATAATTATGTTTTGTGGCGCTCTACTCCAAAATTGGACTAGAGGGTAGGATTACTTAACATTATCCGGAAAATGTTTACACCCAATTTATTAGAATACAAGCACAGTTTCCTTCTCTAACCAGTAACCACGAATGTCACGTGTCGTGCAGGCCTCTTAAGACAAGTTACATGTTTTTTATCAAAATTAAAATATCAGGAACGGTTTCCCAGATATCTACGAAAATCCGAAATTGACGATTTTCGTTTTATTTAACTAACACCTTAAATTTTTAAGAATGAAAAAAGCTTTGTATCTAATTTTTTGGTCAACGGCCACCCTTAACAATTTTTTTAAATACGAACCTGTACTTTTTATTTTATCTGTATAATCCCCATGTTTTGTACTTTAGAATTTTTTCTAAGCACGGTCCTGTTCCATTTTCAGTGTAAATATTTATAAATCTTTTTGTATAAAATTAATTAAAAATTGAGTACACTTTGAGGTGAACGTCCTCAGTATACTTAATTTCTATTAAATTTCTGAATTAAATTTTCTTAAATAAATGCAATCTGAAAATAAATATAATTTGTAAAATTCAATTATTAAATTATAACAGATAATAAGAAATTAAAGTATATTAAACTAAATAGTTGTTGTGAATTATTTGAATTCTGTAAAAATTATTTAAATTGTTTTCCCCCTTCTTCAAAATATTTTACATTTCTTGTAAAGGGTAAAAATTAACCAAACCGTATTTAGAAGAATTATTCAAGTACAGTTCATTGTCGAAACCTAATTAAAAAATTAAGTGTTCTACATGGTTGGATAGAGAAAAAAATGGGGATTTCAAAGATGAAATAAAAAAGTAGAGGTCCGTATTTAAAAAAAATGGAAAAATATTGTTCTAAATAATTGGATACGCTTTGTCAAGCGATATTTAGCCATTTATTAAAAAAGTTTTATAAAGTTTTTCTCTATCTTTAAAATTAAATTCAAAAATTTCTGGAATTGTGATATTAAAAAAAATTCTGATCTTTAAATAATAGTGTTATTTAAATTACGGTTGATATGCAAAAATGCATATGAAAAGGTTTAAAAAAAAAATAAAAATTATATAATTACAAACTAACACTTTGCTCAGTGTCGAAAGTAGTAAGATATAAAGTTGGCTCTATCTCCTAACTTAGGTTGGGAAGAGTAGTAATGTAATTGGGTCGGTAAATTGTAATCCCAAGGCACAGTCGAATGATCTAAGGTTGGCGAAGTTTTTAACTAAAATGTTAACTGTTATGTTAAATTATAATTTTAAATTAATTTGATGATTTTATTGATAACACTAAAAATGTCACTAAATAGACACGGTAAGAACATACATTTATTAGTAGTTGTAGAAAATAGTTACATTTGTACAAGATGTACGCGAAAATAATGCACTTGCTAAAGAAATAGGTAAAAGATATTACTTCAAATAAAAAATTGTGAAATTTTTCAAAAAATAAAGAAAAATTATTGTTAAATTTTTAAAACATAGATTTAAAATCTAGGCTACTTTATAAAGTTAGTACATAGAGCTTCACATGAGACGAGATAAGGCGAAAAATTTCAAAAATATCGTCTCGGTCTCGTAAGTCGAGAAAAAAATAAGTCTCGTTTCAGTCTCGGTCTCGTCTCGTCAAATCTCGTTATTGCTAGAACTTATTTCTAAGATAGTGTTTCCATGATATTTAAATACCTTTTTATGTAAACTACAAACTACTCATTAGCACCACTTTGAGATTTAAAACGTAGAAAAAGTTCGAACCAAAAACAAAAATCGAAAATAACTTTAAAATTTATACTTGAAAGTTGTCGTTACCAAAAACTCCGGAGAGCCGAAAACTGAGAACTGAAATCCGAATCCAAGCCAAGTAAAATTAAGCTCTACTAAATAAAATAATATAAAAAATAAATTTTGACCTTGCAATAAAATAGTTTCTATTTTTTGTAGGTTCATTTGCTTCGCACGTGTTTATGGATTTGTATTTTAGAAAAAGATCTTTTCAAGTTGGTTTTGTATCCTAATTTTTACAATAAGAACCAAACTTATGCTTTCCCATTTCTGATAATTATTTTCATTACGATTATTTCACCTAATGGGAAATACGAATACAAATGCATGTTAGCCAAACAATGTATAACATTCAGATTTTTTTGTTTAATTTTTAATCAAAAATAACTATAACCACATTCGTTATCTAAAAATTAAATGTATTGAAAAACCAAGGATTCAATTCTTAAAAGTATTCGATTCTGCCCATCACTACATTTTTGCTGTAACTGAAGTCCACAATTATAAAATAAAATATTTCACAGAGCGTTACTAGATTTTAGATTTCGTAAATGTATCTTAACCTATGCAGACCTTTTTTTATTATAAAAAAATTTTTATGTTTATCCTGCTAGCTAGTTTATTTTTCTCGGAAATTTAGAAAAAAATTCTGAAGAAATAGGAACGAGACCAGAAACGAGGTTCTCGGGTCTCGCAGTATGTGGTCTCGGTATCGCCTAAATAATTTTCAAAAAGGTCTCGTCTCGCTCTGGTCTCGGTTTTACGAGAGGAGACGAGATGAAAAAAGTATCGTTTTCGTGTGAAGCCCTGTTAGTACACGTGAAATAACGATTTAATATTTACGTTCTGCGATATAAATTTCCAGAAAAACAACTTTTACTTATTTATATCACATAAAATAACTAAATTTTTTTATAATTAATGCTCGCATCTGCATTCATTTTAAACATACAATCACGACCAATTGCATCACTTGTTTTTTTTTTGTATAACTAATTTCCAGTAAATTCGTACTTTTAGATATTACTCTTCTAAAGTCTTACCCCCCTACTGTTACCACCACTTTCATATCATACGTAGTATTGGCGAACAGATAAAATTATTTTGCAGGTTCTTTTACTATTACATTTTATTTTACATAACAACGGTTAACTTTAGCATAAAATTGCATAAGAATTTTTTGTTTCAAATAATGTCTTCTATCTATTAGTTGGATTAGAGCACTATTTTCGAGGATATATTGACCAAATTTAACTGACATTTCTATAAAATAGATTTGAAATTTTAATAATAAGCCAGATAAAAACTTTCATAACAGATAAAATTCAAATAATATAAATAACGATTTCTCAGTATATAGGGTCTTATTGAAGTACATGTACATATTAAAACAAATTAATTTTTATACTCTCCAAAAATGTGCAAAAATATTTTTACCCATAATTAAAGCTTGAAAATATATATTAAATCAAGAAGTTGATACAGGTCACGTTGAACTTGATCGAAATTAGACTCAGTCTACTATTTTATATTTCGAAATCCGCAGTGTTGCCAATCATACTATAATTTATAGTATTTGTATGATAATTACAACTAGTGGGATTTAAATTTATTTATATCAAAGAAAATTATTATGGCCTTTCATTTTTTTTATAGTTTAAGATATATTAAGAGGTGCCAATACTATATGTTATCTTGCTTGAAATGGTTTTTGGACGGGCGCTCCGTTAATATTAACTATAGGAAGCTGCGGTTTTCAGTAGTCGATTCTGTTTTTAATTCTTAAGAGAGTGTTTAGGGTACTTTTTTAATGTATTTTTAGTAAAAATGATACCACTATCAACTTTTGTTTCTAGATAAATTTGAAAAAATAGCACAGACGCGCTCTTTTAATAATGACTTTATATATCATGAAAAACCCGCATATTTTTAGTTGCTATATTACGCGAGATCTAGTCCAAAAACGAATAATTATGTTTTCTGGCTCTCTACGTCCTACTTAGCACAGAAAATTATACTAAATGGTAAGATCACTTATCATTAATGGGAAAATACTAAAAAAATTATTTTTACACCCAATTTACTAGAATACAAGCACATATCCATTGGGTATTTCTGTATAAGGCAACAACGCAAGTCACGTGGTGTACGGGCCTCTTAAATATAAAAATTTAAACATATTTTATGTTTAAAACTTATTGGATTATATTTTTTTCAATATTTTAATTTTTGATGGGATACTCCAACTTCATTGGCAAGTTTTCGACAACTTATTTCAGGCCCAATTTGAATGGCTTTCAGTTCAGCCCGTAGTCTTTGTTATCTACGATCCTACTTGTTCATAATAGTATGTACTAAAATACGTATGTTCGCTCCGATTTTTTTAGTCTACAAATTTAATTTTGTAGCAAATCCTTAATTAATCTTCTTGAGTAAGTACTTTTAATTGAAAAGTATTTGTTATAGACTTTATTATGAACCGGCAACAGTGCTTTCAGTATAAATTTTCCAAGGTGTTTGGTTAATCTTCAATGTTATCAAGCGTGGAGAGAAATTTTCCCATATTTAAATTTTAGAATTTAGTAGTAAAATTGATTTTTTTTTTCAAAAAAAAAAAACTTTTTTTGAGCTAATTTCGTAGCGATTTTCAAAAAGATTTTGAAACTAACCGCAATGTAATGTAGATAAAGGATAGGATTTTTCAAATATTGATTAATATACAGGTAGTCCCATTTAAAGAAAATTAGATTATGAACTTTAAAATGGTGCTATTATGGTTTTTCTAATGGGCAATTACAATTTTATTTCCGATATGACCCTACTTAAGTCTTAAGTGAAAACAGCATCGGGATATCTTCAATGGTTAAATGTGAAAAAATATAGTGAGACCCCCGGAATTGTAATTTTTAGTTATCTGTTAGTATTCCATAATTGAAGTTTAAATAAATTTTGTTTATTTTCCGAATCTGGTTATTTAAATAAATTTATATTAGATCTTTAATAGAAATTAAATATACTTAGAGCACTAAGCTCAAATTTGTATTTAATTTAATAAAAAAAAAATATAAATATTTACTGCGAAAAGGAAACAGAACCGTACTTAGAAAAGTTCCTAGAGTACAGTTCATTTTCAAAACCTAATAAAAAAATTAAGTATTCTATATGTATAGAAAAAGAAAAAAATGCATAATTCATTTTTTTTATTAACCAACCTTTGCATCTATAACAGTTTACGAAATCCCAATAGTTTTCAATTAAATTTGCTCCACCCTGTATAGGAAGTTAAGATTATTATTTGTTTACTTTTAATATGTGTAAAGATAAAATATTATGTATTTTTTGTGAGTCTCGCTGTATACCTGTTCCTGCTGCCCCTGGCAGCAAAACAAGAGCCTGAGATAAAAGAATGTGACCGGCAGGGAAACTCCAACATGTTCTTTGATATTTTAAACAAAAGCGAGATAAAATAAGAGCGATAAGGCATTCTCTCTTTGAATTTTTTTCTAGTTCTATGCATATTTTTAAGTACACAGGTGCTGCTGATTTAATACCTAAAAGTAGAACACACCTTGATGCATTGTGTGCAGTAGAAAGAAGTACATTCGTGTATCTGTCGCTAAGAAATTAAAAAATTATTTATTTTCTCCGATTGACAATAAATGTGTCATTTTATTGATATTTAATTATTAATATATCCGGTTGTTTTTTGTCTATTTTATATAGAGTCTGCGAATGAGAAACATTGGTGTTTTCTTTGATAAATAAGATCTTCTGTATTAATACCTACTTCTTTATAGTGTTTTTTCTATGAAAACCGAACAAAAATAATAACAAAGGATATTTAACTTCAGTGATATAAAATTTTTTAGAAATTCCATTCATTATTTTTACTTTATTTGTGATTAGTTAATTGTAATGATCGTGTGCCACTTCTATTTAGTTAAATAATCACTATTATTTATTCTTTAACAATCAAAATAAATGACTGCCAAAAATTAAGTATCCCTTATCTAACCCTTTACTATCAACATTACTTTCAACTGGAATATAAATTATTCCTGACCACATTTACACTAGAAACTTTTCCGAAAAGACCCGGCCCTCAAAATCCCATCAATCAACCACCCCATTCTCATCCTCATACCCCTTGTCGAAGCACCGCCACCCCGTCGATTGGAGGCGGCTAGCGGTCGCGGCAAAATCAATTGTTTAGTTGCGTTAATACCCGTAGGCTATCTAGGACTTAGGAGACCTTCGTCTGATGTAAGCCGAATGGCCTTTATCTCAGAGACGGCTTCTACTCTTGGTGTAATTAAAAAAATACTGTGTATATAGCTATGATGATAAAGCTGTGTTCAATTACGTTTTCTTAAAATTTAAATATTGGTGTATTTGTGTTAAAAAAGAATTTGAATTTGTATTTATCTTTAATTACATATATCTGTTGATTTGGAGTCCTGTAATATACGGATACACCAAAAGAAAAATGTCAAATGGAGTAAGATCTGAATACCTAGTGGGCCACTTAATTCTTCTTGTAGAAAAAATCTGATAATTTGTTCATTACTTGATATTGTTACACTTTTCATTATGCGCCAGAATAGTTTTTGTTAAATGTAACGGTACCGTTACTGTCAGCACTCTTCTTGAAGAAAAAAATAGGGTTGTTTGAAGGTCCTACTATACCGGATGGCCCAGTAATTACATAAATACTCGATTAGTTCAATGGCTAGCCTGATACCGAGAGATTCTTAAGTTTATAGACAGATATATCGAGAGACAAGAAATCAGAAAATTAATTCCTAATCTTGTTTATTTTTCCTCTAGGAATTTAACGTTTGGGTAATAAACAGATATAAAAGATTAAAATATTGGAAATTTACCAAAACAAATAAAAAAAATGGCTGTGATAAAATGTGAATTATTAAAATGAATAAATTGAAAATTTGACAGTTAATTAAACATAAAGTACTGAAACTTTGACAATTACTGAAAACCCAGAATAAAAACTATTGAAAAAATAAATACTGCGATTAGCACCAACGATTTTTACTGGTCCCTTATTTATCCAAAACATAAACCTATTCACAAAAATTATTTAAATATCTTATATTAACAAATAACTTATTGCCTCACAACAAAAATTAATTCATATTTATCCCAAAAAAACTGCGACATACGCTTATGTGGAAAACATACACTTATCAATCAGCTTTTGGACAAACTCTTGCTTAGACACTTTTTTTAAATTTGGCAACCTCTCGCTGGTAGCGATGTAAAGATTTAGTTACAATCTTTGTTTTCCTTTTACTTGATATGAAGTTAAATAAAACCAAATTTTCCAACAGGCCCGCGGCCCCATGGACCGTCTTTGTTCGAAGCCATGATTTGGCAGTTTGCTTTTTCTAAATTAAGATTTTATTGAGCTACTAAAAAAATTGCTGACTGTCTGACATTTTTTTGCAAGAAAATTGTAAGTAATTCTTTGTATTCGTATGTACCCACTTCCAGTAAAATAAAATCAAATGAAATTAAAAATTGATAATCTCGTTTAAATTGTCATTCATTTTATTTCAATGCACTTGTTTTATAACAAAAATTGTCTGCAATAATTGTTCTATTGTTATAAAAAAGATTCATTTCTTTTTTAAAAAAAATTCAAAAATTAACCCCATAAAAATTGACACATATAAAAGCAAAAACGAATAAAAGTTGATAAGACGCCTAAAATTAGTAAAGTATACATATTTCTTAAGTGTTTATTTAAAATTCAACTTAGTTGGAAAATTTAACAATAAATTTTAAATCAAATATCTTGCATGTTTATGTTTTACTCAAATTGCCATTATTGTAAAATTGTTTTAAATATTACGTTTTTAATGCATATATTTACGTAACAATGTTTATGAATTGGAAAAGAAGTGTATGATCTGCTTTAGCTAAAATTTAAGGCATTACTTATTTTTTCCAAAAATCATAAGTAATTTTTCGGTTTTATTCATGTTTAGCTAGTTTTAGTACAATAAAAATCAAATAAAATAATATAAATAAAATGGTGATAATCTTGTTGAAATTATCTTTTTATATGTTCTTTTTTATGGAGAAAATATCCAACCGACATTATTTTAAAAGTAGTGTATGGTTTGCTTTAATCAACGACTACATTACAAACCTTAAAACCATTATTTTATGCAAAAAAATCATAAGTAATTTTTCTTTCTTATACAGAATTAGCTCCTTTGATAATTTCCTTGAAATTTTTATTGCTTTTTTTAAACATATCATTTTAAAGTAGTGTTAGATCTGCTTTAGCTAAAATATAAAGCAGTTCGTACACTATAACCTTTAAAATTAATATTTTTGCAAAAAATCATACTGAGCTACTTTCAGTAAAATAAAAATCAAATAAAATAATAAAAACAAAGTGGTGATAATTTTGTTGATTTAAAAAAAAAACTAAAATAATATTAATCTTTGATCTATTTTTATTTTCCCGCTACAAAAGGTATATATAATATGCAGAAATTTGTTTTAGGTACTGTTTTCCAGAAAAATCATAAGTAATTTCATTTTTCATACACTTTTTTAGAAAAGTAGTGTATGATCTGCTTCAAATAAAATCTAAAGCAGTACATACAGTATAACCTTTAAAATTAATATTTTTTTCAAAAAGTCTTAAATAATTCTTTTTCTACAACCACCATCCAAAACATGCTTTTCTATACAATTTTTTTTTAATTTTCTTAATTTCTTTGATATCCGTTGGAAAAGTAATAATTTAGCGTACGAAAAATACGCGCTATGGCACTTTTTCTTACGGAAACGTCAAACACAGCTATGACCTGTCAACTTTTTTTGACAACTTACTGTTTTTATTTCATTAATAAATGATGACTTTTCTCACTTTCTAGATTTGTAGCACTCACCTTACGGCTCGTGCCACAAACTTTTGTGCTCGTGGGAAAAGTGACGCTTTTCGGACTTATTGTACAAACACTATTTTTTAATCGTATTTAGTAACATTCATTAAAAATAAATTAAATCAAACAATAAAAATAAATATTTTATATTAAATATACTTTTCCCACTACTACTAATAGAAGATTATTTATACTATGTTCCAGTCAAGATGATAAATACCTCTCCTACTGGTAGATAATTTTTCATTTTTAACTAGTAGTAGATAATAAAAACAATTAAAAAGCAAGCATGACGTCACATGTATGCAGATCTTGGTAAATCTTTCCAATCAATTATACCCAACTGTTATTGCGTTTATCATAAGAGTTTTTTTTTAATTATTATATATTATATTGCAAATAAGCAACTTCTTTTTAATTCCTATCATTTCAAGTGAATTTTCGACCTAATCAAATAAAACAAAGAGGTAAGTATTTCTTTATCAGATATATTTTCAGGTTATGTAATAAATATTTTGATATTGATTAATGGTATTTATGTATTTTATATATAAAAGTAACCTAAAAATCAATTTCATAGTTTTTCAAATCTAAATGTCAAATTAAACGAATTCTTCATGTTGAAAGTTCTAAATCCACAGTGCATTTAACATATTTTATTGAATATTCTCATTCAATTGGTTTCACAAATTGCTTCTTATCAATTAAATTTTTTTTAAATACAAAAAAATCCAAAAACTATCATTTTAAAAATGATTAAATGTCCTAGTAGTGGAAAAATAGTATATAAACAACGGTAGAGAAGATTCTTCTCATCCTCGCAACTTATTATTAATATTTTTAAAAGCGATGAATGACCGCCTCAGTCAAAATTTAAAGCAGTATACACTAAAAATTTTACAATTAAAAGTCATTATTATTATTTGCACTTATACTTTTCCCAAAGGAAAAGGTAACAGAACAATCAAATAATAATGGAAGAAAGTAATTTAATTAATAATTCCATATTACACTAAGTATATTATTAAACGATTATTGAAATAAAAGACAAATCCCTCTATATTATTTAAACAAAAGTACATAGTCGAAGATAATGCAATATTTAGATTTAAACTATAAATTATTATTATTTAGAATCCTGCATTATTATTATATAATAGAAGTGTTTTGGTCCCTTGACGAATTAACTGGGAAATGGATTGTTAATTGCTGGAGAAACTATTCATCGTAAGTACACCGCTTGAATATTTAAATTTCTAATTGTTTCCATGTCATTTCACAATATATTATGAAAACGTATAAACAAGCTTAGTTAAAAATAATTAAAAAAGTGTAATAACTCAGATAAATTCAAAATAACAGGTTGTGATGTATTGGACAAAAGTTTAATTTAATTATTTACATTTAAAAATGTATATGAGAATTATTAAATTAAAATGATGTTTATATAGGTTGGTCCTTATTGAATTTTTTTTTAAGTAAATTATATTTCACAACAGTTTTTATTAAAAAATAAATAAAATTGACCATTATAAAAATTTTAATTCGTTTCATAATTAAAAATTTACTATGTTACCAAATAACTGTATTATTTCCTGAAAATGACATACTGGTCTATCGAATTCTAGCACGATTACCTAATTAATATTGCAAGATACTTTAAAGTATTTTATAATCAATAATTAATATGATACTATTACAATTGTCTGTAAGACACATTCAATAATGCCACAAGAAGGAATATCTTTGGCACAAGGAATACCAAACACCTTATTGTTCCATGGCACGTTTACCAATTGTATTTTGTAAAGTTTAAATGATCTTGTTATTACCTTCTTTTGTGCGTCCCTAAAGCTGAATACGTAGAGCCAAACCAGTATGATAAACTGGTTATATGTATCAAAAAGTAGGTCATAAATTGAACCACATATTTTGGCGTCAAAAATAACTCAATTGAACATAACTTGCCTTAATGCAAATGAGCACACAAAAAAGTTACGACCTTTGGAAAGTATAAAATGAAAATGAAAAAACTGTGTAACATTTTATAATGGAAATGGATACATGGTTTTTTCATCGTATGATCATCTTTTTCATATAAAAACCACGAAATATGATCAGCCCATAAAAATTTAAGGGGGTTTTGAACCCCTAAATAAAACTCATCCAAACTTTTCTATTCGTTACAATTAAATTACTTTTGTGACACCAATGATTTAATACATCAATTTTCGGAAAGCCAGTTTTTATCGAAATGTGGCCTCTTTTTCATTATCCTTCAAAAATTTTGAGTAACAAAAAGTTCAACAACAAAAAGTAAGTTATTATTGAGTATTCATGTTATTCGCTGCAAATGTGTAGTATTTACTATGATTAATGTTCAAAATGACCTTCATTTTTCTGAATACACTTTCAGCACCGTTTTAAAAAGGAAAACCAAATTTTTTGGAAGATCATTGACTTCTGATGAAATCAATTAGCACTTTCAATGATACGATGCCTCAGTTGTTGTTCGTCGATTATTTCCACTGAATACACGTCCTCTTTCATAAAATCCCACAAGCAAAAGTCAGTAAGGTTAAGATCTGGACTTCTGGCTGGCCAAGCAATAAGTGTTACAGGGCTCCTTCCAATCCAACGTCCAGGGTAGAGACCGAAAAGATATTCCTTAACTTGGTGGTCGAAATACGCTGGAGCTCCATCTTGTAAATAACACATATTTTGCCTTATTGCTAAATTTACCTCTTCCAAGTGGTCATTGTAAATCATTTTGTAGGAACTGCAAGTAATTTGCACCATTTAAATTATTTGGAAGAAATACTGGTCCTATGAAATTATTATTCACAATGCCTGTCCAAACGTTGACTTTAAAAGTCCTTTAGTCGCTTTTTATGAATGAAGATTTTCTTCTGAGCATATCTGTGCGTTATGGTGATTTGTAACGCCATTTCTATTGAAGGTAGCTTCATCGGTACATAAAATATGATTAATTAAATTGATATTTCGATTATTTTCCGTTTTGAACCAGTCGCAAAATCCCATTCTTTTAAGATAATCTTCATCTAGTAATTCTTGAACGATTCTTAAGTGATAGGGATGAAGCCGCTATTCGTTCAATCTACCCCAAACCACCATGTGGCCAACATCTAATTGAGCAGCTATTACCCTTGTACTGCTTCCATCAATAAAAAAAATAATCGTCTGTCTGGTGTATTCCGATTGGGATATTTTTCCGTATAATGCCTTGCAGCTGCTGCACCATTCCCTTGGTATTCATCTGTGATTACCAGAATTATAGATAATTATCTGAAGCCTTGTTTTAGCCTGACCAAACTTACCCAGAATTAAATGCATATCTGCCATTTCTGCAAACGTGTAAACCATTGTACCAGAAAGTTTAATTTTTCTTAACACTTACAATGCACCATAATCGAAAGATTAATTTGACAGTTTGTCAGTAGATAGATCGTTCGTTAACTTTAAGGGTTCTGTAACTAATGACAATGACGTTTAGATTGTGTCATTTATACCAGAAATCAACTAGTAAAGTTTTATTCTAAACGTCATCGCCTTTACTTATTGAATCTTTAAAGTTAATGGACGTTCTATCTACTGACAGAGTATGTTTGTTATTTATCCGCAGAAACTATAAGTATTGAACAGCCAACTAAAGAATTTTTGAAGAATAATAAAAAAGAGGGCACATCTCGATAAACACTGGCTTTTCGAAGAGGCAAAAAAAATTTCAAAAATGATGTATTGAACCAACGGTGTCACAAAAAAATGTGCGGGTTTTAGGGGTTCAAATGCCCCTTAAAATTTTTATGGGCTGTACAGATTTCGTTGTTTTATATGAAAAAGATGCTCTTACGATAAGAAAGCCATGTATCCATTTTCATTATAAAATGTTACACAGTTCATGAAATATTAGAAAAAAATGGATTTTCATTTTGTACTTTCCAAAGTCCGTAACGTTTTTTATGTGCACATTTGCATTAAAGCAAGTTATGTTCAATCGAGTTATTTTTGACATCAAAATATGTGGTTCAATTCTTGATATATAAGAATTTGTTTTTGTATTGACAACCAGGAGTTCTTTCCTAGTTGCCTGCATTTTACACTACGCAGTTTTATTTTTTTTTTGCTTTTAAATATCCCTTATTAATGATCCTGTTTCATGTAAAGTGCTCTCTCTGTTACTAAATAAAAAAGCACTCATAATGTCAGAATTATATATCAGATCTATTGAAGTGAGTGTTAATATGAAACTACCCGAAAAACGGAACCATCTAAAATATAATTGTAAGTTTTTGAACATTTATATTTAGAAGTTTTATCGTTTTGAAGTTGGGTGTATAATAAATGGTATGTTCTTACAAATCACAACTTATTTCAACCACTTTCATTAACAATACAGATATAAAAATAAATAATTAAAACCAGCACCTATATAACGAAATTAAGTTAATATGCAAAAATTTAAAGACAAAATGAAAGTCGAAATTTTTTCAAATTTTTGGAAAGTTTTAAATTTTTTTGATTGAAATCTTTTATCACAATTCTTGAAATTTTTTATATTTTATATTTTATTAAAATGTAATTCGATATTTTTAAAATTTTTGATCATAATTTAATTTTCGAAATTTTTGCCATTGAAATTTTTAATATAATTTTTTTAAATATTTTATCTCAATTCTAAACACTTTGATCAAAATTCCTGAAATTTTTGATCAAAAGTCTTAAAATTTTTTATATTTTTTATCAAAATTTTTGTTTCAAGTGTTTATCAAAATTATTAATTGATCAAAATTCATAACATTTTTGATCAGTAGTATTGAAATTTATATTATTGATATTTTTGATTAAATATTTGATAGAACTTTATAATTTTTTTTTCAAAATTCTTGAAATTTTTGATATTTTATCACTGACATTTTTGATCAAAATTCTTGAATTTTTTTAAATGTTTTGACTGAAATTTGATGAAAATTCTTGAATATTTTTATCAAAGTTGGTGAATTGTTCTTGTTTTTTAATGGGTGTCAAACAAAGATTAACTTAATCGCTAAGTTTATTTTCACGGTCTCGCTAAATATGCCTATTGTGTATAGGTAAAATTCTAATTTTAAAAAGCAGTTTCGACCTTCTGGGCTAGCTAGGCGATAAATTTTGTCACGGACACCGCTTCTACTTTATAATATTTAACAAATTCGATTTTGTGTGAATTGTATAAATTATACCCGTTATTATAAGCATATTTGCTTGATTGATTTTTATTTTATTTTTACATTAACGGTTTCTGTAAACCTCACTTTTTTGTCAGTGCGTTGTCCCAATTTAAAAAGTCTTATACTTTCTTTTGGTAAAAATTCTGAAGAAAAATAAAATAATTTCAAAAAACTCAACATAATGTTTTGGTATTTTAGTTTATTGACCAGACTTTAAAATATTTTAACGTATTAAGAAAACACCCTTATAAACAAGATACTGCAAAAAAACAAAAAAAAAAACAGACAAATTTGTAAATACGACTCTGATTTTTCTGGAATAACTGGAAAAACGTTATTGGATTTGTTTAGGATTCAATCGTAGATTGCCATGTCCATGGGGCAAGCGAATTCTTCGGTTTTCTGCTTTCTATAGTCAGAAGTGGGATTAAAATATAATGGAATGTTGTATTTGCTATAATATTGTTTTGTTTGATAATGGCAAAGAATCTTTTTAAGCCTGAACATCCTAAGACAGATTTGTTATCGATTGAATTATATATATAGTGTATTCCAAATTCGTTTGGAAGACCCTGCCATCTCTGATATTATAATAGATAGAAAGATAATTACATAAGGAAAGTTTTAGAAAATTACATTTGCATTTTATTGATATTTTTAGATTTGAACTAACTCTTTTATTTTTGAGAAAAATAACGTGATAACCAAACCAAACTCGTAAAAATGACCACAGGAATCGACTGAAACATTTAAAGACTGCAAAAATAACCACTTGAATCGCCTGTCACTTTTCTACACTTGTAGAAATTACCTTATGTATCGCCTGGTACTTCTGTAGACTATAGAAGTGACCAAAGGAATTGCGTGGCATTTTTGTAGACTTTTTGAAGTATAGGTTATTTCTAAAATACCAGTTTTAAAAGTAACCATGAACGTAATACTCGTGAAGGACCAGGTTGGAATGTAAAGTAATATTAACATATAAAAAGGATATGAGCCTTGATTAGCCCATTTACTGAATACTAACAAATTTAAAATACATAATTTCACACTGATGTACCGCATACCGGCAGATATTTTAGCTCATCACGAGCACATATTTCAATCATTATTCTCTACCTAACCGCACGTATTGTAACGCTCTTTGCGTCGTCAAGCGGTCTTTTGGCGCCTTAGTCCAGGTTTCGGATTGCCTCAGGCGTTACTTTCCGTTTATAGTGTAAGGGCTACTTGCACGGGCAGCTTCAGTGGAGACAGAGGGATCGTTATGAACTCGACCAAATCACTGGCGGCCAGAAGGGCGGTCTTTACTTGCCTTACTGTACCTGAGTATTCCGCTGCTGGGATGTTAAAACTTACAAATATTTAAAAACAAAAAGTAGAAATATTTCTTTATTCAAAAACCTGATTACCAAATTCGAAGGAAGGTGGTTAACACGGTTCTCACTGTATCGTGTCAGTCAGGCGGTAAAAGCACATCTTGTTGACGGTTGGACTGACGGAACGGTGACCACAGGAAATTGGCTTCGCTCCATTCAACTTGACCTATCTGTAAAGGTCGAAGAACTGCCACTGGAACTCGGTCTGCCACTGCAGCTATCGACCATGGATTAAATTGTCATACTTGATAAGAAAATCGGCGTCTAAGAAGAACAGACGAGAGTGTCTCCATTTGTCGGACGGAGGTTCAACTGGTACGACTGGCCTTATATTAGAAGCCTATCTCATAATTTTAAGTTAATTCTACTCCAGTGCCGTGCGCTATTTAATTTACATATTTTAGTTATTACGGAAAAAAGTAACTTTGTTACAGTATCACTTCAAGTTATTAATGTATGTAAACTTTAGAAAATTTTATTGTCTAATTTTAATTCACTTTTTATTAAACTGATAAGCATGTTTTGCTGTGCGCAAATGTTTATCGATTCATAATTTTGGAGCTAACAAATCGATCACCACTGGGAGATGCTATTTTTTCTATTCGGTAGAGGAGTTGTGAGTTGTACTTAATGCTTATTAGCTAATGTAGATCTGGTGATTTTCATAAATCATTATGATCTAAAAATTCGTTATTTAGTACTTCATTTAACAAAGAATTTATTTCTCATTTTATACTAGAGACACAGAAATGAAGCTAGAATTGGAAAGAACCAATAATAATTGTTTTCGGTAACCGCGTCTGCTAAGATAAGGAATAAAATTATCGTTACTTTTAGAAATTATATGAGAATATGTTTTCGAATATTAAATTAGTAAAAATGTTTACTTATTTAATTATTTCTGGGTAAAGCATTAAATTTATCCGAAGTAAATTCAAAAAACAACAATATCAGTATCCTTAAAATTACGAATTGAAACGAGGCTATTTTGGTTCATGATAGCACATAATATTAACTACTTATTTTCTGGCTGCATCGGTTCAAAAATTTTCTACTTGACAATGCCCTTCCGAGACAGAAGTATGGCATTCCCGCCCTATACTTACCGAGTCACAGTCCTCTGGTCCTCTCCAAATGATCCACTGCGTATTTTTCCCTATATCAATATTTTTTTAACAAAATCGCATTGAAAATCT
Source organism: Neocrepidodera transversa (assembly GCA_963243735.1). Lineage (NCBI taxonomy): Eukaryota > Metazoa > Arthropoda > Insecta > Coleoptera > Chrysomelidae > Neocrepidodera > Neocrepidodera transversa. The sequence continues at coordinate 35,581,565 of OY725339.1, forward strand.
ATTTTTATATAAACTATCTTATTATTTAGCAATTAAACTAGTAATACTTGTTGGAATATACAAAACAAGTAAAACGTTCCAACCTGACTTAAAAACTTTATATTAAACACAGACTTGCTTTCCACGTAAAATAATCTCTTAGGAAAAACAATTTTCCAAAAACATATTCGTCACACTCGCGCGCTGGTCTTCCATAATACATAAAAATTTCAATTAGATTTTTTTCCATTGTTCCAGACTCAAATATCCAGAATTCAGAGGCGAGTATCCAGGACGAAATAATAAGGAGAAATTGGAAGAAACCGTTCGGGAAATAGAGGAAATAGACCCATAACATCAGGTATGCAGACATATTGAGTGTTTTCGTCGGTTGGGGAATGACATAGTCTAGGAAAAACAATTTTAAAACGGTTTCATGGGGATAGTATTTCAGATAACAATCGGAAAAGAGTAATTTTATTGAATAGTTATGAGTTTAAAAATATGTTTGATTCTTTTTTATATTTTTCAACAGGAATTAAAATGGTTTTCTTAAAGCTAAGTTCACCGAACACAATAGCATATTTAGTTGTTTTATGTTTATGCCGGGGATTAAAATGTATCATTGCCTTTTATGTTTCCTTTAATAGCCAGTTGACGTATTTGCACATTTATTTCTAACTAAATTTAAAAAGGATTTACTAGAGGCAAGAATATAAATGGGATATAGTGGACAAGGAATAATAGTATGGGACGAGGAAATTATAAATACTAAATAAAAAATTGGTATAAATGAAATAAAAACATTTTTTGGTTTATGTGGTAGCTCACGTATCAGAAGTTAAAAAATTTATAAAAATCCAAACAAAATTATTCATTGTCATAATAAAAGTTTATAAATCCTGGCATTTTTATAAACTCGTAAAAATGGCAACAGGAATCGCCTATAACTTTTGAAGGAACTACAGAAATAGAAGTGACCGCAGAAGTAGAAGCGTCCACAGGAATAGAAGTATCCATAGAAATAGAAGTGACTACAGGAATAGAAGTGACCACAGGAATAGAAGTATCCGTAGGAATAGAAGTGACCACAAAAGTAGAAGTGTTCACAGAAATAGAAGTATCTATAGGAATAGAAGTGAGCACAGGAATGTAAGTGAGCACAGGAATAGAAGTATCCATACGAATAGAAGTGACCACAGGAATCGCCTGGTACTTTTAAAAACTGGTAAAAATGACCACAGAAATTGCTTGCCCTCTTTGAAGAGTGTAGAAGTGACCACAGGAATCGCCTGGCACTTTTAGAAACTCGTAAAAATAACTACATGAATCGTGTAGCACTTTTATAAATATGTAGAACTAACCACAGGAACCGCCTGGCAGTTTTGTAGACTGTAGAAGTGACCATTAGAATCGCCTAGCACATTTGTAAACATGAGGAACCGAGTCGCATTTTTGTAGTCTATAGATCTTTAGAAATGCATTTACTTATATATTTATTAGTTAACAGAGCTAAATAAAACTTTTTTTTTTATTTTTTTCGAAATACAATGTCACTCAACTTTTCAAACACTTCTAGTAAAAACGTTGTTACATATATTTTTTCTACGTTCATGCAAAAACCAAAATATTATTGAAATATATTTAGTGGAAAAACTGTTTCTTTATTGCACTAGTGGAATAAAAATGTTGTTGTGCTTATCTGTCATTCCACTACAACGTTATGTAATCATTCAAGTCGACGCCATTTTTATTCCACTTAGTGTTACCTAAATAAAACATTTTTTGGTTTTTGCATGCATGTAGAAAACATACTGCATGTAACTCGTAAAAAAAAATGTTTATTGCACTCGACTTGGCCATTAGGCCGAGCTGAACAGTTTTACATAGCATGCAATAAACAATTTCTTTTTGCACTTGATGCATAAATAACTCTTTTTTAAACATTTGAAACACTAAATTTTGCATTTTATGAAGTATGTGAATATCATAAAATATTCAGAAAGCTCAGTTGAGGTAAGGTTATGTTTTTTTTTGTTATAAATTTGATATCTACTGTACATATAGTTTTTTATAATGCAAAAAATTACAATGTATGATAAATTAAGAAACATCGAAAAGGCAATGAACTTACACAAAAAAATAACTATGTTCCGATTAAAATAACTTGTGGTCGGTTACAGAATAATAATGAAAAAAACCTGATATCAGATTAACAAATTAAGGATGAATTTAAATGAAAAAATATGATTTTTTTCATTTTATAAAAATACTAACGTACCCAATGGGGAATAGCGACGAAACGGAAAAGAAAAATATATTAACCGAATTTCAAAAGATAGAACAGGATTTAATCGATTTATAGTTTTTGAAGGATATGACATATAAACAACAGCGACAGAAACTATAACTTTTTTTATTAATGATTGATTTGACAATGTACTATGATTCTGAAGATTTATGTAAACATAGGCGCTTACATAAAGAAGATTTTGGGGAAACAGCTGACTCATAACAAATTGGGAATTGAGTAACAAAACATTTAATTAGACGTTTTAGGTAGAGATATATACGGTACGATAATGAAAGACCACAGTTACCAAGTTCTTAAAATCCCCCTTACTTTTGTGTATATAATCCAATTAAAATGTTTTAAGACTTTGTAAGGCTTGTTATAACAAGAACATAAGTTAGAAACCTTCCTTAAAGCATAAGATTGCGAATTTATGGGAAGTAACTTTTTCAATGACAACAAATTAGTATCAACATTGTAGTCCTTACTTCGGTAGAGTTGAAAATAGTCCTCGTTATTACTATTCAACGGTCTGATTCAGCAAAGTATATCAATAATAATCCTTATTAAAAGGTGAAATAGAGGAATATATTATTTGACATCAAGATTGGAAAAATAGATATAATGGGTGTTAATGTGTATAATGAAACTTACAGAACAGAATACAAAAATAGAAATCTAGAATTAGAATTTTAAATTTTAAAAGGCAGAAAATTTTTTTAAAAATTTTTAAAAATTCAGTATATTTTTTGGTATACTTTTTTTATGCTTTCATCAAATCTAAAATCTGAATTTTAAATTTTACACCTTAAAATTCCCTATTTTTTATCTTAATAGGCACAAACTTTTCCTGGAATGGTTTTTTATAAACTTTTTACGCTTAATCAAAATATGAATTAGAACTTTACAAAAATACGAAAAAAAAACAAATGTAAAAATTTCAAACCCCAATAACTTATTTGGTTTAATAGGTATAAACTTTTAAAAGAGAAATAAAAAAATCACAAATTTGAAAACTTCAGTTCCTTATAAGTTTTTGCCTAACTATTCGTAGAATTGTTTTTGTTTTTCATATCAAATTAATTTTGAAAATTATAATTCAAAATTTTACACAAATAAAAAAATTTTAAAACTTCAGACCCCTCAGAGTTTTTTGTCTATAATAAGCAAAAACTTTTCGTAAAACAATTCTTGTTTACTCTTTTAAAAATTCCATTTTTTAAAAAACAAGGTACATTAAGACCTTAATATACAATTGAGGATAAAACAATAATTCCTTTCTCTGAAATAATGATAATTTTTATATTTCCAATATTAAGAGGCCCGCACACCACGTGACCTTCGTGGTTGCCGGTTAAATAATTACCAAAAAAAGGTGCTTGTATTCTAATAAATTGGGTATAAAAATTTTTATTTTTACTATTTTTCTATTAATGTTAAGTAATCCTATCCTCTAATCCAATTTTTTCTGCGCAGAACAGGCTAGAGCGCCACAAAACATAATTATTATATATAGCAACTAAACATTTTCGGTTTTTTTCATGATATTTAAAATATTTATTAGAAGAGCGCGTCTATTTGACTTTTTTCAGATTTATCTAGAGAAAAAAGTTAGTCGTATCACTTTTACTAAAAATAATTAAAAAAAGTGCCAGAGACGCGCTCTAAAGAATTAACTGGTGAAAACCGTAGCTTCATATCTGTAATATTAACGGAGAGGCAAGATAACATATGATATTAGGGTCTCTAAATTGGAAATATTTTTTTTCATTACAATCCCATTAATACTTTCTTTAGAGGCTCCTGTCCAATACTATGTGTTAAATCATTTGTTTGGCCATTTATAACATTTAGGTAATTATGCCTTTATTCAAAGCATATAACTAATTAGAAAGTTTTTTATCAGTAATTATATAGAGTGTATCAAAAAGTTAGGTCATAAATTGAACTTCATATTCTGGTGTCAAAAATATCTCGATTAAACATAACTTGGCTTAATGCAAATGTGCACACAAAAAAGTTACAGCCTTTGATTAGAAAGTACAAAAATGATAGATAGTCACGCCATCTATCGTATTGTTGATGGGTACCACCCGGGCTAGCGGTTTAGCAGAATACAATTCTGTAAACGCGTCTCCAAGTACAACTTGGATTGCCGGCAGATGGGGGAACCCATCAACCATCATAATGCCTAGGGGGAGCGGGCACTACGCAATAAAACTTATTCTATTTGTTGTTTTTGATAGAAAGTACAAGATGAAAATCGATTTTTTCCAATATTTCGTGAACTGTTTAAAATAAGACCATCTTTTTCATATACAACTGCGAAATCTGTACAGCCCATAAAAATTTTAGGTGGGTTTTGAACCCCTAAATCCTCCCCAAACTTTTCTAAATTAGTATTGTGACACCATTGGTTTAATACACCAGTTTAGAAATTTTTTTGCCTCTTCGAAAAGCCAGTTTTTATCGAGATGTGGCCTCTTTTCCATTATCCATCAAAAATTCCTTAGTTGGCTCTTTGGATAAATAACAAACAGTAGCTTTAACAGTCACTTACTCTCAATTAAAGCTTTCACTTATTCTGTATTTTAAGAGTTTTAAGAAAAATTAAACGTTCTGCTACAATGGTTCACACGTTTGCAGAAATGGTAGATATGCATTTAATTCTCGGTAAGTTTGATCAGGCAAAAACAAGATTTCAGATAATTATCAGTAATTCTGGTAATCACAGGTGAATGCCAAACAAATAGTGCAGTAGCTGCAAAGCCTTATTCGAAAAAAATATCCCAATCGGAATACATCAGACAGCAGATTATTTCTTTCCATTGATCATCGTCTACAGGAGACGGGTACTTTGTGACCGCAACTGGTAATAGAGGTCGTCCAAAAATGGACAAAAACGTTGCGGAGATTTTATATTTAGTAGAAGAAAACCCTGGAAGCAGTAGAAGGATAATAGCTGCTCAATTAGATGTTGATCACATGACGGTTTGGGGAAGATTAAACGAACAGCAGCTTCATCCCTATCGCTTAAGAATCGTTCAAGAATTACTAGATGAAGATTATCTTAAAAGAATGGGATTTTGCAACTGGTTCATAACGGAAAACAATCGACATATGAATTTAATTAATCATATTTTGTTTACCGATGAAGCTTCCTTCAATAGAAATGGCGTTACAAATCACCATAACGCACAGATATGCTCAGAAGCAATTCTTCATTCATAAAAAGCGACTCATCATTAAAGGACTTTTATTGTCAATGTTTGGGCAGGCATTATGAATAATAATTTAATAGGACCAGTATTTTTTCCAAATAAATTAAATGGTGCACATTACTTGCAGTTCTTACAAAATGATTTACCAGAGTACTTGGAAAAGGTAAATTTAGAAATAAGGCAAAATATGTGTTGTTTACAAGATGGAGCTCCAGCGCATTTCGACCACGAAGTTAGGGAATATGTTTTCGGTCTGTACCCTGGACGTTGGATTGGAAGCCAGAAGTCCAGATCTTAACGCTATTGACTTTTGCTTTCGGGATTTTATGAAAGAGGACGTGTATTCTGTTGAAATAATCTACAAACAACAACTAAGGTATCGAATCATTGAAAGTAGAAATCGATTTCGTCATTAGCCAATAATCTTCCAAAAAATTCGGTGTTTCTTTTTAAAACGGTGCCGAAAGTCTATTCAGAAAAATGGAGGCCGTTTTGAACATTTATTATAGTAAATCCTACACATTTGTACATATTTTTACTTTCCCGACCAACCTATAAAGGAAAGTATTGTGAACAAGCTAAAAAATTTTTTCGAGAAAAAGATGGAAATATCCATTTTGAGGTCACATGAGATGATTAAGACCATTTCCAGATGGAAGTCTGTCTGTCTGACTGTGTGTATTCTTCCACGATAGAGGCCACATGTTTAATCCGATTAAGCTGAAAAACCCATTAGTTTTTGTACGACATCTGTCAAACGGAAGTGTCACTATCAAAAAATGACAGATGCAATATGTCACGAAAGACTTCCAACATGTCCTTTAGAAAAACTCTATTCATAGCAGTCAAAATTATTTTTCTAACTATCACCTGTCAAAAATAAAAAATCGGGCGACACAACCGATTTTTTATACTTGCGAATAACATGAATACTCAGTTATAACTTACTTTTAGTTAATCAAAATTTTTGAAGGATAATGAAAAAGAGACCACATTTCGAAAAGTGATAAGAGGCAAAAAAATTTCAAAAATTATATATTAAACCAATGATGTCACATTACTAATTTAATTGTAATGCATTAAGAAGTTTGGCAAAACCCCCCTAAAATTTTTATGGGCTGTACAGTTTTCGTGGTTTTATATGAAAAAGATTCTCGTACGATAAGAAAGCCATGTATCAATTATAAAATGTTAAATAGTTCATGAAATATCTAAAAAAATCGTTTTTTATTTTGTACTTTCCAAAGGCCTTAACTTTTTTTTATGTGCACATTTTTTTAAAAAGTGGCATCTTTGGGAAAAAAATGTTGAATTTTATTTTGATAAAACTACACCCATAAATATACATTTTGAAAATTATAGTAAATTACAGTTATTAAGGGTAATAAAAAAAATTCCATAAAAAAGAATATTTTGAAATAAACTTAAATTTGGAATCAAATTTGTAATGTTAAATTGTTGTCTTGTTCAATTTGGTTCCGAGACGCCTATGATTTTTGTTTAATATAAGCTTTCGCCTTTTGAAAACGTGACGAATCATCTAGATGTCCGACGTTGCCCGGTCACTCTTCCATGCAATTTTTTTACTCTGTTTTTTGTCTAAAATTTACTGTTTAAAGTTAAATAAATATTTAATAATGCTAGCAAAAAGCAGAAAAAATATGAATCTTCAAATCACTTGCCATAAGTAGAAAATATGAATTTATAAGTCTATATTTTGTTAATAATATTTATTTATTTTTCTATGTGTTTACCTCAAAAAAGATGAAAACTATCTGATAACATTATTATGAAAATTTCGAATAAATTTAAACCTAATTTAAAAAATATCATATTAATTTTACTACCCTTAAAGAAATTTATTTTTTTTTAACATCCCTAGACTATATCGAATATTTTTGTCCAGAGATAGCAGGCTTGGCACAGGGTGTGGTGTATTAAACGAGAAGGGGTCGAACTCTGAGTCAAGGGCAACTCTGATGGCATCGCATCGCGACGTCGACGTCGACGTGGGTTTAGTCGCGGGCGGCGACTACACCGACATGTTGTCGCACAGTGGTCAAAAAAACCAGATCAGTAAAAATTTTATTGTTTTTTCCAGTATAAACATAGTTCAAGAGAATTAATAGTTATTTTTATTACCAGTGAGTAATATTTAATCACGAGCCTGAATATTGAGCGCCGGAGCCACAGGCGAGGGTCTCAATAAAGCTAGTGATTAAATACACTTTACTTGTGCGTAACCTGATTTTTTCCAATTTCTTAAAATATAGAATTATAATTATTTTCTGTTGTTTGTAATATTTATATTTATCAAGTATTGTCTATGTATAATTAACTAATATTCTCGATTTATTTTATACTTTTTAATTTGTAATTTAAACTCCAATACCAAAAATGTATATAAAAAAACATGTACAATATTTAGGTTAGATTAATATTTATAGAGCAATTTGTAAGATTTATGCTTGTGTGTATATGTACATATGCGCAGAGTGACTAAAAATATTTTAATCACTTGTGACTAAAAGATGTATTCTAGCCACTCATTTTAGTACATAAAAGTAGTCTTTTGTTAACGAAATTGGAAAAAATTCTTTATGTCTCATAAAACCAAAAACTAATCAAGTAAGCGTTACGCTAAAGCAAGTAGGTTAATTATATAAGTTTAAGTGTAATGTCAGATTATTTCCCAGTTTTGCATAATAAAATCTTTCAGTTAACTTATAAACCACGTGGCCCAGAGGATTAAATTTGTTGAAGAATATCAGCAACACTAACCTAAAGCTACTCTAAAAAATCGACGTACGTTGATGATAAATTATCATCAACTTCTGATGATGTTTATATAGTTAGCTAAACTTTCGTTAAGTTTTGGTTAGTGATGACGACCAAAGATTCAAAAGTCCTAATTTAAAAAAAAAACTAACCAGTTGTTTTCTGAACTATGTTTTGTCCAGTGATTTTTGTTTTTGGCCCACGCAATGTGGGTCGGATAAAAATTGCCAATAGAAAGAATAAAAGCAAAAAATGTTCTCTCCAAATGTCGAAAGAATGACTTGCTAAAGAGGTTTAAGAAAAGAATGTAAAAATGGTAAAATATATTTCCACAATTTGTTTAGAAAATATTTGGTTATCAAAATTTTAAAACGGGAACTGATTAGGGAAAATTTTACCTTTAAATGCAAATTTGAGTAAATTTGTTTGGATTACATCTCGTAACGAACTATTTAATAGCAATGAAGATAAATGTAGTAATTTCAGTCTACTAAGAAAAAGTACTTTTTAAATGAGTAAAATATGGAAAAGTGACTAGGAAAAAGAACAATACTTGCAATTTAGAAACAACAGAAAATTAAAAATTATTAAAATCACGTTCATAATAATAAAAACAATAATATAAATTAGAATTATAAAAAATTATTTTATTATTACGCTCTGGGACTTATTGATGACTGATATCACTATTTATCTATTGAAATGTTTATTTAACCATATATTTTGTATAGAGATTTCCTTCTTCTTAGTCTGGTAAAGTTTTAACTATGTAAGTGGTTAATATAAAAATTGTTCACAGATATCTTTAAGATCATTTATTGTCTACTGACTTTGACTATAAGTCTTGCTTTTACTTTTCCGGAGCCACCAAAGGGAAAATATAGTGAACGAGCAAAAAAGAATTTGAGATATCGATGGAAATATCCATTTTAAGGTCCCCCGAGAAGATTGAAACCATTTCCAGAGTATGGTCTGTCTGTGTGTCTGTGTGTCTGTGTGTAATCTTCCACTATAACTGCCGAACTGTTTGACCAATCAAGCTGAAATTTGATATGAAGGGTCGGTGTGTGCCTCGAATGCGACCATTAGTTTTTTGTTTAAATCAGTACAGTATAAGGTAGGTCCTCAAGACCCGACATTGATTGAATGAAGATGTAAGATTTTTTCTTTTTTTAAATTTTATGGACAAACAATACACTTTAGTGCAAAATATTTTAGTGCAAAGTTTTAGAGAATAAAATTTTCTACAATTTTTATATTACCCTTTTTCCGGAATTTTCAATAGTTGCGCCACTAGAGGCCGCGCAAAAATGCTTATGAGTGCAAAATTTTCTTATACAAAGTTGTAGAGAACTAAATTTCCTTTAACTTTTATTTTCAACATTTTTTAGAATTTCCCATAGTTTCGCCGCTAAAGAGCGAGAAATATACACATTTAGGATATTTGATTTTTTACCTCTCGCCCTTCAGATAAGAGAGGTATAGGAATCATGCTAAAAATTGGGTAGTGAGTTTTCAATGAATAAACACGTTTTAGGGTCCCTAGAATACGATTTTAATATTTTCGCGATGATGTCTGTGTGTGTGTGTGTTAGTGTGTGTGTGTGTTAGTGTGTGTGTGTGTTTGGATGGATGTTGTAGTAACGATAACTCAAAAACTACTGAATAAAAAAATTTGAAATTTTGCATACAGGATTCTGATACCCTAGATTAGATCTGATTATATTTTGGTGCCAATCGCACAACCGGAAGTGGCAGTTGCTATGGGTGATGACGCCATTATTATACAAAACGGCAATAAAGTTTTACACATATATTTTGTATACCCTATAGTTTATTTTCATCTCATTAAAATTTTCGAAACTTTTGCCATTGTTGCCAGATTTACAAAAATATAATTTTTTTTCATACTTTTTTGTGTCAACCTGTAAATTTTTGATTCAAAATTGGCGAGAGGTCATGTGCTGGCCACATCAGATTTTTTTTATTTTGAAGACAAACAATAGGCTTTATAGCAAAATGTAGAGCATAGTAGCAGTGTGCTCTATATTATGCGCATGCGCCTACTTATCAGACAGCCAGGCAGCTTTAAAAGCACTGAGCTCCAGCCGGCTGGACTCGAAGCTGGTGTGGAACTGCATCGAATCCCTGGATCGCATTGCTACCAGTAACAGAGTAACCCTACTCTGGGTACCTGGGCATGAAGGGGTGGAGGGCAATGAGAAAGCCGACACCCTTGCGAAAAGAGGTGCAGAATCCGAGTTCATTGGACCGGAACCATTCTTTGGCATAGCCAAAAGCAGTGCTAAAGACACTATCTGGAAATGGGCCGAGAGGAAAACTCTCCAACACTGGAAAGATATGCCTGGGTTAGCTCACTCTAAGGCGTTTATAGTCAAACCCTCAGGTAGCACCCTATCGCAGATCCTAGAATGGAGTAGAAGTGATCTACGCATCCTAATCGGACTGCTGACAGGGCACTGTCGTCTGCAGTACCATCTGAAGAAGCTAGGTCTGAGTCAAACATCGGACTGTCGCTTCTGCAGTGTGGAAGACGAAACGGCGGAGCATATTTTATGCTCCTACCCTGCCCTGGAAATGAATAGGCTTCGTACGTTTGGTTTTGTACATCTGGAGCCTACCGACTTCAAGGAAGCTTCACCTAAATCAACCATAGACTTCGTAAGAAGGTGTGGATTGTATGGTGAATTATAGCCCATAGGGGTGAGCCACAATAGGCCTCTGTTGGCCGCAGTGGAGGGGCGAGCAAACGCTCCACTCACATTGAACCTACCTACCTACCTATGTCATATCAACATTGAAATATCAATTCGGTAGTTAGTTTCCTTGCAGCTTTTAATTTTCTTTGCAGTTGGTATCGCTGCACTTAAATTTTGGACACTCCGATCTAACTTAATGAGGTATTTTCTAAAGTGGCAGATACATATAAGTCCAAGCATCAATTACTCTTTTATACTCAAAGTATGTGATTTTTGGTAGCACTTGAAAAATGGAAATTTCCAGTATATATAAAAATATATTTTGTAAAATCAACTCTTTTATATAGTTTTTAATAACGTTATAATCTCTTGTTGTTTTCCGGAAGACATTATGTAAGAACCACTGTTTCGAGTCGACTTTATTATTGGCTTTCTTTCTTTACCTCTTTCGACTACCAGCTTTTTTTCTTTACCACTTTCGACTACCAGCTGATCTCCCATCGCTGATTGCTGCCTGCCAGCAAATCTCTGCTCACCTAATTGTGGTGAGTGCTAAAATAGTGTAATTTTTTTGACAGTAAACAAAACAAAGTCCTGTGTTTGTTTATTTTAAGGAATTTTGTCAATTTAAAAATAAATTTGAATTTGATTCCTATGCATACCGGACAGCTGGGACGAAACAGCTGTCCGGTATACGGCCTGGATGCATAGGAATCAAATTCTCAAATCTTACAAGTATTTTAAAACTTGTTAATGGTTTCATTACCATTTACTGATATGTTCCCTCTGTCGGTTCCAGTTTGTACTTGCGTTATTACATAGGTGGAATCTTCTTCCCAATTAATAAGTGATACCGTATCCCATTGGTAGATGGCGTTAGCTGTCTACCTGAGAACAACATATTTTTAACTCAGCTTAGTACAGGTGTATTTCGAGTTGAGGATTTGATTTCTATGCGTCTGGGCACATTGCCACTGACGAGTCCTTAAGGGACGAAACAGCTGTCCGGTATACGTCCTAGATGCATAGGAATCAAATTCTCAAATCTTACAAGTATTTTAAAACTTGTTAATGGTTTCATTACCATTTAGAGATATGGGCCCTCTGCCGGTTCCAGTTTTTACTGGTGTTATTACGTAGGTGGAATCTTTTTCCCAAGTAATAAGTGACACCGTGTCCCATTGGTAGATGGCGTTAGCTGTCTACCTGAGAACAACATCCTTTTATAATTTAATTAAAACGAAAAGGCATTTTATTGACAATATGATAAACACGGAGCCTCAATATGAGGAGAGTAAAATTTTAATTATCATAAATTATGTTTTTATTGTAAATCTAGGTACATGAGAAACCAGTGATCGATAATTAAAATATTTAATATTTTTATGATCATTTTTTTTATTTTTCTTGAAATAAAAGAGCGTTTATTTAGTATCATACTGCAGTTACGTCTTATCTAGAGAAATGGAACCAACTATTAAAAGTTTGTAACGTTTTTTCCCCGGTTAAATTCCAACCATTATTTAATTTTTTTAGTTCCCACCTCCATATTAAGATAAATGATAATTTATGATATGAACTGGGCACCTTGAACGCGTTTAGTTTTAAGTTACTTTTTACTTAAGCATTTCGTAGGTAAAAATAACTACCTGTCTGCTGTCTGCCGTTATATATCAGATACTGTTACACCAGTTTAGTCGAGTTAGATCAGAAAATCTCGCTGGATCTATAATCAAATTAATTTTCTGAATTGAATAATACACTGTCCGCTTTCAAAAAAGAAATCAAGCTATACCTGCAAAAATTTCTTAAGTGATAATAATTGTCACTAAAAAGGCATTTTTCTTTAAAATAATAATAATTAATTTTTTTAAGGATTAAATTTTTATCAAATATTCTTACAATATTACTAAACTAATTTTCATTGAGATTTGACTGTTAGGGATAAATTAATCGTTGGTTTATCAATTTCCATTTCGGTTTTTCCCAACTCTATCAAAAAAAGTAGATTCACGGCGATAAATAAGACAAAAATACGTGAAAATAAGATTTTTACTCAATTAAATATTCAGTAACTGGTCATAACTACAACATTTCTTTAAAAGCCTTCTTATTTTCTTCTGGTAAATACTGATAAGCGCATTTTGCAGCTTCAAATGCAGTATCTTCAGGGGTATCTTTCTTCAGTAGGCATTTTTCAAGAAGTTGTTCACCTTTTTTTGGATCCTCAAACATTCCTTGCAAAAAGAGTTTTACAACTTCAATTTGCCATTCTCCTTTTACATCCATACATCCCATTTTCTTGTATAAACAGAGTAAATTCGTTTTCAATTTTGGATCGTTTTCAAAAATTCCTTGTTTTGTTTTCATTAAAACTTCCATGTCTACTTGGGATTCTTGTATGCATTGCGTTAAATTTGGCACAATACTTTCTGCCACTTCCTTCGGCGGTTTAGCCTAAAATTATTAAATTAATAAAATATGTAATCACAAAAACTTATTCAGAATTCATAAATTTTGAAACACTATGAAATATTTTTAAAGTCAATATTTTAAAAGCTTTAAAATGAGGGATCACGTAATTTATTATTTAAAAAAAAGGGGGATCACGCAGTGACGAAACTTTTATCCATAAATAAAATTTGTTTATACTTCTATAGGATAATTTTAAAATACATTTTTGTGATTAAATTGTGTTCTTTTCTAATTGCAAGTAGCCAAAATACGCTCAAGAGACATTCAGAGTGAAAATGAACAGGACCGTACATTGAAAAAATCAGTTTTGCCAAAACTGTTTTTCAGACAATTTTAATGTAGCACTAACAAGTGCGTTGTACGTATCAAGTACCCTTCATACCTGGATTTACTGATATAGATTTTCCTGCCTTTTAGACAGTATTATCAATATTAATAGTTTGTAAATTTTTTACCATATATTTTTAGGGTTCCGTACCTCAAATGGAAAAAAAGGAACTCTTACAGGATCACTTAGTTGTCCGTCTGTTTGTCTGTCTGTCTGTTTGTCTGTCTGTGTATCTAGGCCCTTTTTCTCGAGAACGTGTGGACGTATCAAGTTGAAATTAATGTCAAACTTTAGGTCTATGGTCCTTTGGAGCTAAAAAAAAGCACGCCTCTAAGTTAAAGCAATAAAAAAATACGGCCATTTATTTTCGCCTATTTTGGTACTCACAAATAAATCAAAACCTAGGGTACTTCCCGTTGAGCTGGAATCATTAAATTCGGTAATGGAGGGAAACTTAAAACATATTTGTAAAAAATAGACAAAAATCTTCGAGATTCGATCACCATAATGAACAAGCTATCTACGTATAAATTGTCCAAAAACTAAATCGACACCTTCAGCGTCCCCACTTCTTTAATGTTCCTTTGTTCTTTTGTTCCCTACTTCTCTAATTATTGATATATAACTTTTTTTTATTAATCCTATGTCTCTCTACTGTTAGATATAAGGCGAAATGTTTCGTCATTTATTTTTTCTTCCATATTTTTCTATATAATGGCAGCGTTTTAACTTCCTACCATTTCCTGCCGGTTTCTTCTATGCATTCACTTCAATTTTTTTGAAAGTTTTGATGAAACTTTGAATTTTTGATTACAATTATTGATGGTGGCTTTATAAAACTTTTCACAAAATTCTTAAAACGTTTGATCAAGGTCTTTTTATTTTCCTTTACTGAAAATTTTTGAAATAATTGATCACATTATCTGATATTTTGTGTTAAAATTTTTGAAATGTTTGTCCTTTCTTGAAATTTTTGTTCTTTCTTAAAATTTTAATTAAAATTCTTAAAATATTTGAAATTTTTAAACGAATTTTTTTTAATTTTTCATCAACATTCATGAAATTTTTGCACAACTGAAATTTTTGTACAATTTTTTAAATTTTTTGATTGAAATTTTTTCTATAACTTTTTTAATTTTTAACAAAATTATTGAAATTTGTTTTTCAAATTGTTGATCACACTTTTGTTTTAATCCTTTCGTACATTCTGCCCTTTGTCTATTTCTGTTTGTTGTATCATCTTTTATACATTAAATTTGTCTTAAATATTAATTTCTTCTGCAAATATTCTTAAAATTTCTTAAAATATTTTCCTATTTCTAATCGCTTAGGTTTATAGCACTTTATTTTTTGCGTTTACTATTACTCTTCTTATGTCTTTAACATAATTCCACCTATTCCACTTATTAGGGAATAATCTATTATCAATTTTTCATACTTGGTTTTTCCCTTAAATATGTTTTTATGTGTGAATTTTATATTGGTTATTACTAAGTTATCTTCTATTATTATTTTTCTTCTATCCAATATATTCTTTTATTCCTGGATTTTAGTTTCCAACTCGACAATTTAGATCATCCAACATCATTATGTTTTATTCATTATCATTTATTTTCTTTTCAAAAAGTTGTATTTTTTCTTTTTTCTTGCATTTTTATTTTCACGATACCCGTATACAGGGTGGCGCACCCTTTACGCTTCGGTCTTTATATGGAAAACGGTAAGATTTTATAAAAAATACTTAATGTAGGTCTATACATGGTGTACATGAGTACACTTTTAATTTTGATTTATACAGCGCGTCTCAATAAAGAGATCTGAACCATAGTTATATGTATTTAAATGGAACACCCTGTATTTTTTACATTTTTAGATTCTTCGTGAGAAGCTGATTTCAAAAACCTATTACACTTATAATGTAAACTTATTAGTTTTGAAATTATAGACAATTGAAAATCGCATGTTTTCAAATTTTATCTGCCCCGGCCAAACTACGTAAAATCGGACAAAACGGTTTACATGTCCCATGTACTACTTGGTAGTATATGACAAAATATATACAAGGTTATCAAAAGTACGCAAATTTTGATCATCCTGTAACATTTAGTTATTATACCACCAAATAAAAGATAAGATAGGGACATGTAAACCGTTTTGTCAGATTTTATGTCGTTTGGCAGGAAAATTATTTACATTATTTCTCTAATATTTATTTTCTTCTTTACTATTAATGTCTATATTTTTTTATTTTAAAATCGATTATTTAGTTTACCTACAGAATTATTTTTTAATACCTTTTTTCAATAGGGATAAATATTTTTGGTTTGTTCTTACCACAATTGCTACAGTTACACAAACAACAAAGACAATAACAGAAAATTGCATTTCTCTAACTTTTTGAACGCACTCTTTGACAAACATTTTTATATAAATCACACAGTATTTATATAAAATGCAACCAGTTATAAATCACTAATTTCATTGATATCCTTCGAGATAGATTAAACAATATTAAAAAAAAATAAACTGATTTTATCTACATAAAACTAATTCAGAAACATATAATAACTGTTATTATTGATGAACAATAATGTTATTGGTATTGTAATATATTGACATCACAATAACTATAGTATATTACAATAATTTTTTATTCAATAGCCATTATATTTTAGTAAATGTATATTTAGATTTTTTAAAAGATTAGAGGAATAAGTTAATTATTGATTTGTCTAACTAGGTGTAATACAGGAATAAAATTATGTTTCGTTACTAAATAATAAAACTAACGTATAGGGTAATTTTACTAGTTATATTGATCATATATTTGTTTAATCAAAACATGATATGTAGTAGTTCAAAAGGTTATGTTATAAATAATTGTTTTATTTAAAAAAATGGTGAAAGGGCTATTCTAGACCATTTTGAAATTAATAAACCCCAAAAATGTGTTTTCTTAAACAGTATTAGAGATAGAGAGAGAGATACCAGAACTGCATTATTATCGTTACCTACGTTCTTTAAACTACCATTGTGTCGATTTTCGTTAAAATCTGAGAAATGAATTTTTTCGTAAAAATTAAAAATTTAACTAATAATAAGTAGGAATTTTTTCAATCATTTAAAAAGTTAGTTGTAGGCTAAACACTAAAGAAAGAAAAAAAGAAAATAGACAATAGAACTTTTTGTCTGCGAAAACCATTTTTCTAGAGGTACGAGGCGTACTTTGATCCAAAAATATCAAAAAAACTTATCTGTTTGTTTCTAAGAACAAGACCACCCCCTTTATTCCTTCGACTGCTAATGGCTACAATCGTTTCGTCGGCGTAGTTACTTCTACAGCTAAGGGAGCACCAAACCGAAGAGAATACAGGCCTGTTTTGGTTTCGAAAATGTCTGTCCGAGAAATTCAGGCGCATGTGCAGTATAAGAGTCATGCTCAGAATTGTCTACTGCGCATATGCCTGACATTCTCAGGCAGATATTTTTCGAAACCAGAACAAACCTTACGTTACTACCTGGAACGGGTAAAGTAAACTGTAGCATAGGATTTTCTCAGAAGCGGTGATCCTGAGATTGCTGGTGACCTGATTTACATCTCGGATACTACGAAAAATGGACTGAAATAGTGACAAACTTTTCTTAGCTGCGAAACATGGGTCTTCTTCGGAAAATGGGGATAGTAAAAAATTTAAGCAGCAATTTTAGCAGTCTCTGAAAACGTTCAACCTAGTAACAAGGAATTAACAAGAAATAAAAAGAATAAGCTAAATAAACTAAAAGTTGAATGCCCATTTTTTATATATTTAATAAACGAAGAGGTCGAAGCGGCATTAAGAAAAGTTAAAATTGGTAAGAACCAAGTTTTGACGGTACACACCCCTCAATCTTTAATACATGGGTTAAAATCGAGGGCCTTTTCACTTCGGAAATAGGTGTACAAATTCTAGGAAATATATCGGAAATATGAAAAATATTTGAGAAGTATCAGAAATATCTCAGAAATACCAGATATATTTAATAAATATCAGAAATATTACAGAAATTTCGGCAATATATAAATTATTATTCTTTCAAGGTCAATCCGAAAAGTTAGGAAATATTTGAACAATATCAGAAATATTTGAGAAATATCGGAAATATTTGAGAAATATCGGAAATATTTGAGAAATATATGAAATACTTCAGAAATATCGGAAATATTTCAGAAATATTCAGGAAATATCACAAATATGTGAGAAATAGAGAAATAGTCGACAAACGCGCAGGAATGTGGTGATATTTGCGTATTCTTCTTCATCTCTCTGAACAGATTGGTGAATGTTTCTTATATTTGAAGTGCAACAAGTAATTTTTTGGAAAATTAAAGGTGACGTAACAATGGTAATTTTTTTATGTTTCTCACTTTCAAAAAAATAGTTTATTATGATGATTATTAATTACCTCAAAATGTAATTATATTTATTTGAATCAGTAATAATTGAGGCATCCCAAACGTTTTTTGCTCGTTTTTTTTTAAGTGATTTACTATGAAATTATTTTTATTATTGTTCAAAAAATAATTATCCCGTTGAACTGAAATTTTTATCAAAAATCAGTCTCTCTTCTAAACGAGCCAATAGCTTCTTTAGCTAATTTCAAATTTTGTATCTTTCATTTACACTAGAATACTGACAGGATAAAGCTAAAAATTTAGGTGTATACTTTTTTTGAGAAGTACTTTCGATCCTCTTAGTTTTTGAGTTAAATAAAAAATTCTTCTTTTTTGCTTCACGTGAAATGTCCGATATGCGTCTTTATTAGACTATGCTTTTCTTCGCGTAATCATGCTTCGGTTAAGTGGGCATAAACAGGCTACTGAATTTTTTGCGCAAAGTGTTTTATTTAAGCTAGAGACATAAAAATACGGATTTGTTCAAAATAATAAACTTCCTTTTTACTTTCATTTTCTCCTTACGCGTCTCTCGAACAAATAATTCAAGATTTTCAAAGCGAAAACAACGTGAAATTCCCTGTCTATCTAATTAAGCTATTACAATTATGTGGGTGGGATTATATTGTCTGCCTATCATTATCCCAAGATGAACACTTTATCAAAATGGAAGATTTCGCCAAAAATATCTTACCAAAATTACTGGACAACAACAAAAAAAAAGAAGTTTAATGGTATTTTTGACAATAATATACCACTTTTGCAAATAGTGGATGGTCACAAGGAACTGCTATTCTAACTTGTTAAAAGCCTCTCATGTAAGGAATTAAAATGTAAAAATGATGACCTACATAAAAATGAACCTCCCCTCGGAATCACCAAAAAATAATTCGTGCCGAGGTTCACACCGAGCCTCTAGCACTACCAAAAATGTGACTGAAGTAGACAGTGTTGTATATGATGAGACTAAAGCAGAAGAGCATTACCAAAAAATTTGATCAAATCAGAAATTAAATTACTTTCAAGTAAGACGTCTGAAAATGACGAAAACAAAATAGATCTTAATGTAGAAACGATTTTGAGTAAAGTGTATGAAATCGAAGTTGTTGTAAATGGTACCAGTGCTCAGATAAAGTGCCTTATTTGAATATATGGAAAAAATGGGTCTTATCCAATTTTCATCCACATTTCATAACTCATTTTGGAAAATAAATAACCCTCGAAAAAAACCAAACTGAAATCTAGGGCTTAGACATGAAAGATTGGCTTAGATTGAGATTTTTGGATGCAATGTTTTGTAACGCCCTTCGGTCGTGACGGGTCACTTTGGCGCCTTAGTCTAAGTTTCGGATTGCCTTGGGCGCTATCTTCCGTTTATAGTGTGAAGGCCACTGCACAGGCAGCTTCAGTGGAGAAAGAAATACTCCATGGGTCGTTATGGTATAGACCAAAATCACTGGCGGCCAGAAGGGCTGTCTTTACTTGCTCCACGGGGTTGAGTATCTGGATATTAGCTGCTGGGATGTTAAACTCACAACCAAAAAAAAAGAAGTGCAGTAAATAATAATCCTTTATTCAACTTTACCAAAAATCCAGCATCTAAGAAGCACAGACGAGAGTATCTCCATCTGTCGGACGGAGTTTCAACTGGTACGACTGGCCTTTTATTCGAAGCTGCTATCATAATTTTATGTTAATTCTACTCCAGTGCCTTGCTCGATTTAATTTATATATTTTAATTATTTCGGAAACAAGTAACTTTGTCCTTATGTAGTGCAGCAGGACAGGAAAATATCAATTAATCGTTAAAATTCGAAATGGTTTCATATGGGAAATCTTTTGGAAATATTTGGGAAATATCGAAAAATTTTAAGAAATATAGGAAGTATGAAATATTTCGAAAATATCGGAAATATTAGTAAATTTCAGAAATATTTTGGAAGTATCAGAAATATTTTGGAAGTATCAGAAATATTAGGAAATTATTTCTGATTTCGGTAATAGGTTTACAAAATTTTACCAATGAAAAGCCCCTCGGTTAAAATACGTGGCAGTGTTCCGGACAGACGTACTGAATACCGGTAACTTATCGAAAGGGTTAAAGAGAACCAAGTTCATAGTAAACATACACATACAAGCCCTTGAAATACTTAACAGTATATTACTTTAACATGTTTTTTTTTTGAAAAAATTGGCTTTCGACCACAATGAAGCTGCTGTGACCAAGTGCTTGCTTTCATAGCATTCATCAAGGCTAGTTTTTAAAAAGGTCTGAAGACAGGAGCGGTATTCGTTGATTTGATATCGGCCTTATGATATAGTGTGGCGAGAGGGTTAACTTTATAAGGCTATTAAGATTCCTTGCAATACTACCAACTATATGATTAATATCGTGATAAATTATTGATAAAATAATACAAGAAAATAGTAATTTTTTTTATTTTATATTTCTCTTAACTCGTATAAAAAAACTGCAAGATATTAAATTGAACGTCATTCCAAAACGTTTATTTTTTTATTAAAAGTAATTCAAGTATCCTAATAGAAAAAAAATTGATAACTAATCATTAAAATATCCATGTGAAATAAATTATTTTTATTGGACAAATTAGTTGAACATATCAAAATTTAAATCAAATAATAAATTTATTTTGAATTAAAATACGTTTCTAAACTGTAGAATTTTAAACTTATTTATTAAAAATTGATGAAAGATATTTCGACAGCCATGTTTAATTAAGATACAAGGACCTATTAATTATCTAAAAAAATCGGCTGCGTCTCCCCAGAACTTTCCCGGGTCAGCTGTAGAGAATAGTATTATTTTATTTACAAAATAGTAAGAATTACATTAATTTATGGAACAAATTTTAAATAGTAAGCCGATGGTGAATGGGTCTACCAAATTGATATTTCAATGTTCATATGACATAAGCAGGCGCGTGCGCAAAATATATAGCACATTGCTACAATTAGGATCTCCTAAAATCATTGGTGAAGACTATTGGGAATTCCGGAAAAAGTTTAAAACAAAAGTTTCAGGGAATTTTATGCTCTACAACTTTGCTCTAGACCTTTATGCCCTATTGTTTGTCTTCAAAATAAATAAAAAAAGGCAAAAAGCCTAAATGTGTATATTTTTCGCCCTCCAGCGGCAAAACTATGGAGAATTCTAAAAAATGTTAAAAATAAAAGTTAAAGAAAATTTGATTCTCTACAACTTTGCATAAGAAAATTGTGTACTAAAAAGCATTTTTTGTCCTCAAAAATTGGAAAAACTACAGAAAACCTACATGAACGTTTTTTGCGCGCCCTTTAGTGGCGCAACTTTTGGAAATTTCGGAAAAAGTGTAGTATAAAAGATGTAGGAAATTTTATGCTCCAAAACTTTGCACTACAACATTTTGCATATTCAATCAATGTCGGTCTTGAGGACCTTCTGCTCCACCAATTTACACCAAAAACTAATGGTCGCATTCGAGGTATACATCGACCGTTCATAATAAATTTCAGCTTCATTGGTCAAAAGGTTCGGAAGTTATCGTGGAAGATTACACACAGACACACAGACAGACCATACTCTGAAAATTGTTTCAATCCTCTCGGGGGACCTCAAAATAGATATTTCCATCGATATCTCAATTTTTTTTGCTCGTTCACTATACTTTCCCTTTGATGCGTCCGGGAAAGTAAAATAAACAATTATAATAATTGAATAAAACACCATCATATACAAAAGCAAGAACTGATGAATTTTAAGCGAGGAAAAGTACGCGGTCGGCCTGTGGAAATCTATGACAGCAAACAAACTTCGACTATCCTATTGTAGAGGGCACGTACTATTCAATGAGTAATAAAAATAAATTTTAAATGAGTTTAAAATTCGGATCCTTTCTACCCAACGTTTTAGAAGTTTTGATATATTTATTTTTAAAGGATTCTGTGTTCCTATTCTATATTTTATTTTTTATGTAATGCACACTTAAATTCTACTCTTACATAGTATTTATCATAGATGGAAAAGAGACATCCCACTATTTCTCTTATTTAAAAACATTATGAATTCCATTCTGAACACCTTCAGAGTAAAGTAAAACACATAGATAATATAGAGTTGGTTTCAATTTGAATAAATACTTTTCATTCTTATTTTTTGAATAAAATCGACATAAGTAAAATTTGAAATGGTGTATAGAAAAAATGATTTCTATACTTATATTTTCAAATTTAAAGAAAATATTGGAGCAAAGTCAGACACTAACAAAGGATATTGATAAATAAGACAAAAAAAAAGTGAAAAAAGCATTTATATTCAATAAAATATTTAGCAAGTTGCAATTATTTAAATATTTATTTATGACTGTATAAAAGCATGCTTATTTCCTTGTGGTAAGTACTGATGAGCGCATTTTGCAGCTTCAAATGCAGTATCTTCAGGTGTATCTTTCTTTACTATGCATTTGTCCAATAATTGTGCAGCTTGTTTTTGATCATCAAGCACTTTGTCTAGCTGTTTCTTTATTACTTCAATTTGCCATTCTCCATTTTGATCCATAATTCCCATTTTTTTATTCAAGCAGAGGTAAGCAGCTTTCAACTTTGGATCGTCTTCAAAAATTCCTTGTTTTGTTTTCATTAAAACTTCCATATCTACTCCTGAATCTTGTATGCATTTTTGTACGTTCGGCATAATATTTTCAATCGCTGCTTTAAGAGGTTTATCCTACAAATATTAAAATAGCACTAAATATTTTTTATAGTAATGTTTAAGAAAATTAAATGACGTATAAATTTACAGTAGGCGAGCACTATCAGAAGCGGTAATCCTGAGATTGCTGACGACCTGCTTTACATCTCGGATACTGCGAGAAATGGACTGATATAGTCACAAACTTGTATTTCAAATATCCTAGCTGCAAAGTATGGATCTTCTCCGGAAAATGGGGATGGCAAAAAATTTAAGGAGCAACTTTAGCAGTCTCTATGAAAACGTTCAACCTAGTAACAAGGATTTTACAGGAAGCATAAAGAACAAGCTAAATAAACTAAAAGTTGAATGCCCATTTTTATATCTTTCTCAAACGAACAGGTCGGAGCGGCATTAAGAAATGTTAAGATTGGTAAGACCCATGTGGACTAAAGCCCTGTTTAAACCATGAATAAAGTACATATATTTATAGAACATAGACATACATTCTAAATCGGTTACATTATTGTAAAAAAATCCGGGTACACATATACATACATGCAACTCATAGGGCCTGACAAACTGGTAGGAATAGAAAAATGCCTTATAAGTCAAAATTAAAGTAGTTTTATTTTATGATCAAGTCATGAACATAATCCACTAATTCATTCCCTTTGCTGTCAAAGCCAGCATGTGAGTTGTACGCAAATTTTTAAAAATAACACATGCTACATAGCCTTTAATTAAGATAAAATTGTTAGCAGTTAGCACTGTTAAGACACTGAAATTCCAATCTTCATTGTCCTTCCATTTTCTATTTTTCTTTTCCCTTCTACTTTACTTAGCCTTAAGGTTGTACTCTATCTTTTAGTCCTGTTTTCTTCCTGTTTTCCCTATAAAGATTTTATGACCTCACAAAAATGTTAGCAGTTAGCACTGTTAAGACACTGAAATTCCAATCTTCTTTGTCCTTCCATTTTCTATTTTTCTTTTCCCTTCTACTTTACTTAGCCTTAAGGTTGTACTCTATCTTTTAGTCCTGTTTTCATTCTGTTTTCCCTATAAAGATTTTATGACCTCACAAAATTGTTAGCAGTTAGCACTGTTAAGACACTGAAATTCCAATCTTATTTGTCAGCTTCTTCCATGTTCTATTTTTCTTTTTCCCTTCTACTTTACTTAGCCTTAAGGTTGTACTCTTTCCTTTAGTACTATTTTCTTTCTGTTTTTCCTATAAAGATTTTATGAACTCACTATTGAACGGAAAACAGTCTCCCTTTTTAGATTTTCTCTTCACATTTTTTAATAAGTTGGAGAATTACCATTGTAATTTCTGACGAGGAAGATATTGGCTCAAACCATGACAAATCATAAAGTAAATTAATCTTAACCATTGGGGTAGGGCTACTTGATCTACATTCTGAGTATTTAGTTTCAGACAGTTCTTCAGCCGCTGTTTTTAGTGTTGATGAAGGTACTCGTTTATTATGCTTTAAAGAAATTTCATGTTTATTTCAATCAAAAACAAATTCCTCTTTAGGGAACATATCTTTATTGGTTATATAGATAAAAAACCATTAGTAGCTCAATTCATTCTGGCACTCTGAATGAAAATGCACCAAACATTATTAATATCTGAAAAACAAGAAACAGCCATTCCCAAGTTGCTGCCACACTCTAATATCCTCACTATAATGAAGACTCAAAAGCTTCATAAATGAAACGCACACTGTTCTCCTAATGTAGTTTATAATTTCTAGGTTTTTGGTGCAGGTTTAGTATCTATCTAGTAGAAGAAGAATTGGAAATTATTTGGTTGTCTTTGAAAATTTTATATTTTTTTAAACTACTCAAAGAATCACTAACCCTAACTCAAATTCTTCCTGTTTTATAGAAAAACCAAAATTGAAGGCTTATTAAACATACACATGGTTACAATTTTTCCTCTTTCTACCAATTCTTCTGGTCGGTTAACTCTTCAAGCTTTAACTTGCTAGGAATAACCTCTTTCATCGCAATTATAAATTTGGGCATTACCAAAAGTAAAAGTTTAAAAAAAATTGAATGGATCACGTTTTAATAAAAACGTATTATGGAAGATTATCTTTTACTGATCATCATTTCAACAGTCCTTGAGTGATTAAATATGAATACTGAGTCTATCCATTTTGAAGAAAAAAATCACAATAAAACTTTGGGTATTTACTGGAAATTTAGTGAAGATTAATTTAGATTTGAGATAGATTTTCCTATAGCACTTAATAGTAATACCAAAAGATGAATTTTGTTAAAAGTTTCAACGATTTTTTATCATTTAGGGATAGTTGGTCCTATAGTGATCCTGGCAAAAGTATTGCTTCAGGCAGCAACATTTTCAGTCTTTACCAGTTCATCTGGGAATGGATTGGAGGAAATTACATTATGAGTTTTAGTATTAAAATAATTTCAAAGTTGGTGGACATGTTCCCAATGTTTTAGTGGTTTAAATTCGTGGATTTGCTGACTGTATGTGGTGCTTGTATTTATGCACGATGTATCAATAAGCAAGAAACCGTTTCCGTATATTTATTGTATTCTAAGATAAAAATGGCCCATTTGAAAACACATATTACTACAAGGTTTGATTTTGGTTAGAAAATTTGATAAGTAGAGTAAAGTCTACTCTCTCATTGTAATTTTAATATAGCTTCTTGTGGACAGATTCAACGATGGTTATATGCTAATTGTTATATTGACCCCAAATACTTTTGAATGAAGGTTAGAAATAAATTTTGGATTTGAGAAGGATATTTAGCAAGGAAAAAAACACGTAGGTGTGTAAGATTCTTCAAAACCAAGCCATTATGGGACGTCCCGTTTCACGTTACTGGGACTGATTATACAGCTCTTGTTTTAGTAAAAAATAAATCTGGACGGAAAGTTCGAACTTCAAATGCAGCTAATCTAACAATTGAAGAATTTATAGCCGGGTTTCGTCGTTTTGTTTCAAGATGTGGGGAAAATATTTGATAATGGTAATGATAATGTTGGGAGAAATGCAATTAGTAAAATATTGGGAAATTTTGTAATGAGGGAATATTATGGAAGTTTATACCGGTTAATGTTCCAAATTTTGGTGGACTTTGGGAGACTAAGGTTAAATCTTGCAATTAATATTTTAACTATATCTTGGATAATAAACCTCTTATTTATAGGAATTTATACTTTGCTCATGTAGGTTGAAGTAACCGTAAATTCCAGACCTGTAGTTCCCTTGTAACACTATTTCACTTCCTTATTGGACTGAGTTAATATCTCTACTAGATACAAAATTTAGAGATATGCCAATTAATAGCCTATGCTATATACCAAAATTTTTAGCCTAGTTGGCCCTTCAACTATCGTGCTTAATTATAAAAGCGCAACAAATAATTCAAGAAATAGCGATATTGGACAACTGGTAATTGATAAAAAAGACAATCTCCCATGTTTGCACTAGAACCTAAGAAGAGTTAGTGAAACGTTTTATGGCCCGAATACATGTTGTAGTGGTACAAATATCGAATGGCAAATATAAATGATCAGTGTCTAAACTTTGTCCATTACGTTTTAACATTTAAATTTTGTATTTTTTTATGTAATCTCTGTTATGTTTTGAAAAAGTCTTTCAAGGTAAAGTTAAATCTTTTAATGTAAATTCATTTCATTACTGCATTTCGTTACTGAATACATGAAACGGTGGAAGTAGATTATTTTTTATGTTTTATAGATATTTTTCGCCCCCGCTGATTTTACCCCGAACGTTTAACTTCTCGGTCGCTTTCCCCCTCAGTAAATATACAATATAGCTTTTTACTAATAAAATACACAAAAATTAAAATTAAAAACTAGATTAAAGAAAATGGTCCTGGAAATGCTATATTGTGAATTAATCAAACTTTTACTTCTAAGTAAAATAGCGAAAAAAAAAGCAAAAAATAGCAAAAACAGTAAACTTTGACTATGATCTATGATCTATATCAACCACAGTTTCTTGTCCAAGTAATTGAGCTGGGACCAAACGTCCTTATGTCACATAATTTGGTCCGATCGATAAATAATGAATCAAAATGAGGGTTTTCTACTCATGAATATTTGAAACATTGAAGTATGAATCAATTTTTTTTATTTTGATCTATATGCAATTAATCAATTTAGTGTGGATTAATAAATAATCGCATATTATTTAACTTAAAATTAAATTTGAATTAGTTTCTAATTATTTTTTTTCTTACCTCAATTGCTACAGCTGCACAAATAAAAAAGGCAATAATAGACAATTGCATTTTTGTAACTTTTATACTTTTGATTATTATTTTTCAGTTCAATCTTTGATAAAAAATTTGATATTACACAGTATTTATGTAAAAATCTACCAGTTGTAAGTTGTAATTCGATTGATAACCTTCCTGATAGAAGATATTAAAAAACATTAAATAAATGTAACTGATTTTATCTACATATAATTAATTCAGAAAAATATAATATCAATGAATAATAATACTAAATGTCATTAGGATGTATTGTAATATAGTGAAATCAAATTAATTTTTCAGCTTTATTATTATCCAAACAAAACTATTGTATTGTAGGAATTATACATTTATATTACAAAACTAACGTACAGGATGATTCTATTAATTGCATTGAGCTTATATTTATTGAACTAAAATATGAAATTAATATAAACCATTTATCTTTCACTTACAATTTATTTACAACCAATAACTATTTCAGGTGGTTTAATAATATTTAGTAGTAACATAAATACATACAATAATTTTAAATTCTTTACAAAATATCAAAAAATGAATTTATATAATAAAGCTAATTTTACCAAATCAAACTTTTATAAATGTTGTTAATAATAAATAAACTTATTTTTTAATTTAATTACTGCAATAACATACACAAATTTTAAAAATTCAGACCTCATAACTTTTTTCTTCACAGGTACAAACTTCTCGTACTTTAATTTTTGGTTTAGTTTTTTAAACTAAATTCAAGTCTAAAATCAGAATTTTAAATTTTAAACAAATAAGAAAAAAATTTTAGAAATTTTAAAACTTCAAACCCCTTTAACTTTTTTTTGGATTAATAGACACAAACTGCTATAATTTTTGGTATACTTTTTTATGCTTAATTCTACACGAATAGGAAAAAAATTATAAAATTTAAAATTTCAGACCCTTAAGCTGCGGTTTGTAAGAAAATTTCGCGTCGCAAAACTCACAGTGCGGGGCTGAATTGCGTTGTAACCGGTGTTGCTGATGTTTGACGAGATACATAGCTCAATGCAGCCAACATAAAAGCACAACATTTAATTAAAAAGTGCCAAATATGTCAAATAATTCAAACGTCAATTTACACCACTGACATATAACAATGACTGACACGGTGTGTTTTTGCCGTTGCGTATTATCTGATATTTTATTCGATGTGAACAGAAATCATTATTAATATTAAACTTTAAATACGTAGGTTAGGTTAGGTTCAATGGGAGTGGAGCGTTTGCTCGCCCCCCTCCTCTGCGGCCAGCAGAGGCCTATTGTGGCTCACCCCTATGGGCTATAATTCTCCATACAATGCACACCTTCTTACGAAGTCTATGAATTATTTAGGTGAAGCTTCCTTGAAGTCGGTAGGTACGAAACCAAACGTACGAAGACTATTCATCTCCAGGATAGAACATGAGCATAAAATATGCTCCGCTGTTTCGTCTTCCACACTGCAGAAGCGACAGTCCGATGTTTGACTCAGACCTAGCTTCTTCAGATGGTAACGCAGACGACAGTGCCCTATAAGCAGTTCAATTAAAATGCGTAGATCACTTCTACTCCATTCTGGCATCTGCGATAGGGTGCTACCTGAGGGTTTGACTATGAACGCCTTAGAGTGAGCTAACCCAGGAATATCTTTCCAGTGCTGGAGGGTTTTCCTCTCGGCCCATTTCCAGATAGAGTCTTTGGCAAATCTTTTGACTACGCCGGAAAATGGTTCCGGTCCAATGAACTCGGATTCTGCACTCTTCTCGCGAGAGTATCGGCTTTCTCATTGCCCTCCAGCCCTTCATGTCCAGGTACCCAGAGTAGGATTACCCTGTCACTGGTAGCAATGCGATCCAAGGATTCGATGCAGTTTCACACCAGCTTCGAGTCCTGCCGGTTGGAGCTCAGTGGTTTTAAAGCTGCCTGGCTATCCGACAAAATGTAAATACTTTTGTTAACAACAGGATGATTTGTCAACTCTCTTTCACACAATTCTATAGCGAGGACCTCCACCTGAAAGATGGTAGCATACTTGCCGAGGCTTATTGTGATGTCAACTTTCGGTTTTCTACTGTACACTCCGGCTCCCGCATCATTTAGGATCTTTGAACCATTTGTGTACATAAGCCGTCCCTGGAAAGAGGATCGCCCTCTTTTCCCATTCATCTCTTCTCGGAAAATGGAGGAGAACACGGAGTGTAGGTTCGATCTAACATCTTAAATATACGATACTGTTTTGAGAGAGATAGAGATTGACAGAACCCTCGTTTCATCTCTATATATCAATTGTTTGTTGCTTGTTTGCTTTTAGTCTTCTTCTTATTTTTGAGGGCGAAGGTGCCTAGGCTATTCGTCTACTTGATCTCCATTTAACTGTTCGATAACTGAGAGATCTGTCAAATATCAAATTTCACTCTAAAATGAGACCGCAAGCACGGTAATCCCGGCGTTTCTCCTTCTGATCTTCTTTCGTTTCGTGACACCAAAATTTCAAATTATGGTTATCTAGAAAAAGCGCAAAAATATACAGAATAGCGCAAAGGCGCAGAACACATTTAAAAGCGTAAAAAAGTCAAGTACTCACGAAGGAAAAAGACATGTGTCTATAATTCCCGTCAGATTAATTCGCGCCCAAAATGACATAAAGAAAAAACATACTGACACTGAGTTTTCCATAGCTTCAATAGGATATTTGGAGCTAATGAAGTATTTTTTCTGTCTCAGGGTGGTAAAGCTCGAGTTTCAATCGGACTTGCAGCAGGTTCTAAACAAGTACCACTATTAATGAATGTGCAATACAGAGATTAACTTCCAGACCATGATTCTGTAGTATCTGCTGGATACAAATTAATACTATCTGTATATGCTGGTATTATTATTGAGCAAAATGGTTTTGGTAAGCCTTCAAAAGTTACCTATTCAGGACCAACATTTAAAGCCATTCGAAGTGGTAAGCATTCTACTTCTACTGCCAAGACACGTGCCGATGATTTGAAAAAATCTTTGAGTTAGAATCATTTAAAAGTCTTACAGTAGATAGAACGTTCTTTAACTTTAACGGTTCTACAACTAATGACAATGACGTTTAGATTGTGACAATTGTATAAGAAATCAACTTGTAAAGTTTTATTCTAAACGTCATTGCCTTTACTTATTGAGTCTTTAAAGTTAAAGGACGTTCTATCTACTGACAGTTAATAATACAAACATTGGCTCAACAAATCCTCGCTACGGAAAAGTAATTTTTTATGCCATCCAACATTTTTCGGACTACAATTTGGACACTTTATTTATTGTGACTAATGCACCAGATAGGAGCTCTGACAATCCTGTCGAAATAAGAATGGCTCCACTTAGTCATGAACTTGCTGGTTTGATTTTGCCTCATGAGTATTACGGATCTCATTTAAATGCTTGTGGCAAATCTATAGATGAGAATTTACGAAAGAAAAACTTAGAATATGCAGGTACAACTTTAGCTGATATTTGGAAATCTTTAAAAACTGATAGCCATGTCGTAGATTCGGAAGTACAAAAGATGATGATGGCGACAAAGTCTTAATCGATGGTTGGTATAGTAAGCATGTTCTGTGTCTTAATACTTACTTCGAATTGTAAAATGCACTAATAAAGACTGTTATGGTCAAACAAGAAGTAGTTTAAGATATTTATTTCCAAACGAATTTTTGCCTCCACCAATTAAAATGCGGCAAACTGAAAACGGATTGATTGTTTCGCAAATAGATACTGATGATGGTATATATTGACCCACTTACTCGTCTTGTCATACATCTTCAGCCTAAAATCACAGATTTCGACAAATTTCCTTATAATTGGTTCTGTCCATCGGTCCACAATATACTAGCAAATAGAATATGTAACGAAAGTGGTCTATATCATACCTCAAACAAAATTTTGCTGCAACATTTGAAAAATTTACACCCAAAGCGAAAGAACAAGATGAGATAGTTCGTCGTATACAACCAACTCGTACCGCAGCTCGTCGAGCTCAAGAGCTTCTATGCACATTAGGGGCTGAAAATGCTGGTACAGAAGACGCAGAGTGGATAGATGAAGTAAGTGGAAACTTTACAAGTGAAGAAAAACATACATCAATACCGTTTATAGATGTTTCTGAATATTTAAAGAATCCTTGGATTTTTTGAAAGAAAATGGATCTTTTTGTTAAATTTATTACTTTATATATATTTATTTAAATTTGTGATTTCGAAATAAAATATTTTATATTATTCATCTGTAAGCTATATGGTGGGGGTTTAGCTTCTGTGACGTACGTAATATTTGTTAGTGTTAGGGGGTCGCTGTGAGTGTGACTTAGTATGACGCTGGGGTCGGGAGGGGTCCAATGAGGTAAAATTCTGCATGACATATTTTATGGACGGCCCCATACGAGCCTTAGATAAAAAGATGGGTATCGTTTTAGTTAGCTTAGAAATCTAATTGATCATGAGTTGTTGTGTGCAAAACTTAAATACTATGGTTGCGATAATACAGTAGTATCCTTCTTTAAGTCATACCTATGGAAGCAGTCTCAATGAGTATCTGTAGATAATAATTGTTCGATGTCTAAGACTATCGTGTCAGAAGTACCTCAAGGGTCCATTTTAGGCCTTTTACTGTTTCTTATATATTCATCAGACTTACCTAAAATACTAAATAATTGCTTATCATAACTATATGTTGATGACATACAAATAATACATTTTTTTGATCTTACTGACGTTGATAATCTAACACACTCAGTAAACTTTGATTGCACAGTGTTCTAAAGATCCTAATTTGACTATTAATCCGTTAAAAGAAATACTATTTAAGGCTCGTTGATGCTAATTGTGTAAAAAGTACTTATATTAACGTGATGCTCAGTTGTTGGGTGGGCGTTATGGGCTGCTCCTATAAATCGTAGCACTGTTTAGAATAATTCAATAGAAAGGCGAAAATATTCGCGAAACTTTCTGTCGTTTCCAAAAAGCCTTCTTTCTACGGTTATATTGAACTGGCCTTCCGTTTTTCGGGCTAAAAAATATTTCATCAACTCTTTCATATAGTCTTTTGTTAGTCAATAAGAAAATATCTTTATGATCTTGTTCTTCTTCATCGAGATGAACCGCTATTATTGCGCATTGATCCATCTTACATGACCGATTTTCACCTACTGTAGGAAATCTTTACAATCCACATGAGCGCAAAATTCACTTCAGATCAGCTGAATTGATTTCAATTCTTACAATCCGTAACTTTTACAACTTTTTTTTCCTAATAGACACGAATTTCTCGTAATATATTTTTTTGTTTAATTTTTGAAGCTGAATCAAAATTTTAAATTTTATACAAATAAGAAAAAAAAACAAAATTTTGAAACTTTAGATACCTACATTTTTTTTGTCCTTAATAGACAAACTTCTCGTAATATAATTTTTTGTTTAATTTGTAAACTAAATCAAAATATTAAATTTTATGCCAATAAGAAAAAAAATCACTAATTTTAAAACTTTTTTTTCTTAATAGACACAAACTGATTGTAATATAACTTTTTCACACATTTAATGTTAAAAGTTTCAAATTTTGACACTTTTTTTTGACAAGTGACAGTTGGAGAAATAATTTTGACTGTTCTGAATAGAGTTTTTCAAGGGCTTTCAAATAATATATTGCAATTCAAATTCCGTGAGATGTAGCTTCTGTCGTTTGTTGACAGTCGCACTTCCGTTTGACAGATGTCGAACAAAAGTTAACGGGTTATTCCCAAACCCATATACCAAATTTCAGCTCAATCGAATTAAACGTGTGGCCTCTATCGAGGGAGAATACACACATACAGATATATACACAAACAGATAGACACACCTTCCATTTGGATATAATCTTAATCTTAATCTCAGGTGACCTCCAAATGGATATTTCCATTTTTATCTCGAAAATTTTTTTAGCTTTTTCACAATATTTTCCCTTCTCGGAGGTGGGTCAAGAAAGTAAAATTAAAATAATTCTGCCGAAACTAATTTATATAATTTTTCCCGCACCAGAAAATTACACGACCATATTTTAAAATGTTTTGGTGGCAGATAAAATATAATACCCGTAAATTAAGGAGATTTGAATTTCAAACTAATTTTTTTTTATATTTAAAAATAATTAAAAAATAAAAATGTCCAAAATAGTTTTTTTTAATTAAAAAAAAAAAAACTCCCCTGATGCTTTCGAACTAAAGACACCATTTAAATAATTAAGAAAATAGGTAACTTTTTTCCCATTTTCGCAACTTTCATACTCATAATCTCAGGGTTCGAGCCCCACGTTGGGCATTCTATTTTTTCATAAATTATTTTTACTAATTATTTTTATTTAATGTAAATATTTTTATAAATAAAAATAGAAATTAATAAGATGTCGTATAATATTAAACATTCTTATCTAAAATCATATATTAAGAAATACTTAATTATAACTTCTTCTATTGATTGTTATTAGTCATTAACAGTCATTTGTAACACATATGAAATCAAATATTTTCATTATTATTATCGTAGTATTCTTACTCAGATCATTCGTGTATAAATGTTATATTTAATAAAAATTTGTTGTTGGTCAAATTCGTTGAACCAAGCCTACGTTTGATTCAATTATGGATAACAGTGATAAAGTTTCATCTTTAAAAATTAAATTAATAATTTTTTAAATAATATTTTATTTATAAAATTGGATGATTTATATTTGTTTTTTTGGGTTATAGAAATAAATGATTTTATTATTAGTTATTATATATTGAAAATAAAATCAACAATAAAACAAAATTAAAATAAACTATACGTATTGTATATGATTGTTGTTAATTTTTCATTAATTTTATTTGGAGCAATTCGTCTATGTCGATAAATCAGTTTTATATGACGAAAACATTTAAGGTATAAATTATATATGAAAATTACAAAAGAACTAAAAAAACAAAATTTTAAAAATTTCAAAAACATTAAAAAAATATTTCAAAAATTTCAAGAATTTCAAAAATGTCAAAAATTTTATAAATATCAAGAATGTGAAAAATATATTAAAAATTTAAAAAATTGTGAGATTATATCAAAAATTTAAAAAACAATTCAAAAAAAAATTAAAAATCTAAAGAAAAATAGTAAAGAAATTGAAAAACTTCAAAAAATTTAAGACTCATAAATTTAAAAGTGATCTAAATTTTAAGAAATGCAAAAATTTCGAAAAATTCAAAAGTATATCAAAAATTCAAAAAAATATATAAACAAAAATGTAAAGAAATTTAAAAATTGCGATAATTTCAAAAATATATTGAAAATTTCAAAAATATATCAAAAATTTTAAAAATGTATCAAAAATTTCAAATAACATTAAAAAAATTAATGAAAATTTTATTGCAAAAATTTTATAATTCTAAAAAATTTTACAAAATTCAAAAATTTTAATAATTTCAGGAAACTTTAAGAAGTTTTAAAAAACCACAAAAGTTAAAAAAAAAACAATAAATTAGTATTCAAAACTTTTAAAAAACTAAGAATTTCAAAAATATTTCAAATATTTAAAAAGAAATTAAGAAAATTAAAAAAAATTAAAAATATCAAATTTTAATAAAACCAAAAAATTCAAAAGAAATTTCAAAAATTATAAAAATATATTAAACATTTTAAAGAACATTAAAAAATTGTTAGAACGTTTCGAAAATTGCAAAAATTTTAAAAATTCTGAGCGCTAAGAATTTTAGAATAAACTTTAAAAACCTTAAGTAATTACAGGTACAAAAATATATTAAAAAATTTTAAAAAACAAATAAAAAATTATTATTAAAAAACTTAAAAAAAAATTAAAAACATTAAGAATTTCATATGGATCCTTACGACAAATATTTTAATACCAATTCGAAAAACTTCAATTTTAAAAATGCATTAAAAATTAAAAACAAAAGTAAAAAAATTGTCAACAATTAAAAATTTTAAGAAATTCAAACATTTCTAAAATATCACATAAAAGGACACAAAAAAAATTATTAGAGAATTTCTAAAATTGCATATCAAAAATTCCGAAAATTTTAAAATAACTACAAGAAATTCGAGAATTTTCAAAATTTCATAATTATCAGGAATTTCAAAAATGCCAAGAATCCGAAAAATGTCAAGAATTTAAAAAATATATTAAAAATTTTAAAAATCTGGAAAGTTAAAATAAAAAAAAAAATTTTGGATTATTTTTTATTTTTTTTTGTAACAAATTGTATTAATTTCAAACACATTAGAAATTTGAAAAAAATTAAAACATTTAAAAAAGTTCAAGAAGTAAAAAATAATATTATTCAAACTTTCAGCAAATACTGCCTGTCATATTTACGACTACCTAGTACTTGTTTTATTCTCTCGGCCGTCAAAATCATTCAGTATTCAGAATTATAGTAACTGGTCTGCTATTGAATACTTTAATACCCTGTATATTTGAGTCTACCCGAAACTCTACCGAACTATGACAAAAAGTCAGCTGATGCTCGACGATCCTTTCAACTAAAACCACTTAAAAATAAAATAACATGAAATGCAGTAACTCAAAGCTATGATCCTGCACAAAGCATAATTTCATGCAGTCAGAACGGGTGCAATCCTTTGTAATGCTTTTATCCTTGTTATCCTTACTCGGAGCGCTTTATTTGTGAAACTTGTAAACCCACCTGCATTTTTCAGGAACTGTGGCCAATTTTTTTGTTTTCAGAAACCATATAATGGATTTTATTTGAATGGGGTATTAAGCAGTGATTTAATAAACATTTAAAATATTGCTTTCTGGTTGTGGTAAATTTAAGTCGATATCGATGTCGCAGGAAAGTTAATTTATATTTATAAGAAAAATAAGAATAAGTTTAAGAAGTTAATTTATTTCAGTTCAGTTTAGTACAAAGTTTTATGATAATTTTTCACAAATTTTGATGGAATACTGGATGTTTGTGAAGAAAAATACGACACCTGTAATTTTGATAAAACTATTAAATTCGTCTTGAAAATACACAAAATCCCAATGGTATTTAATTAAATTTGCACAACCGTATATATTATGAGTTATGAAACGATATTTTAATTTGTTGATAATAAATAATTAATGTAATTTAAGCTCAAATCTTTTATTTATGGGTTCTTTCCAAAAACATTTTGGACGCCAGTCTAATTGATTTTTTGATGTAATTAGAAACAATTGACCAAAAAAAATATGATATATTTCAAAATCCGTCCTTTCTTTTTTCAGAGATTTCAGTTTCAGAGATTTTTTTCTTGTTTCTTATTAAAAAAAAACTTAGCTTGTTTTTTGAGATTTTTCTTATCTTCCTTCTTCCAAAGGAAACTTAGATGGCTTGGTCCAAAGAATAAGACTATTGTGGTCCATTTAGTCCAATAAAAACGTAGTCCAAGAAAAAATGTAGTCCAAGAAACACAAGCTTGGTCCAAAAAAAAAACGTAGTCCAAGAAAAACGTGGTCCAGGAAAAACGAAGTCCAGGAAAATCGTTTCAAAAGAAAAACGTAGTCCAAAGAAAACAATTGTAGTCTAAGGGAAAAAATGTAGTTCCAGGAAAAAACGTAGTCCAAAGGAAAAAATGTAGTCCAAGAAACACAAGCTTGGTCCAAAAAAAACGTAGTCCATGAAAAACGTGGTCCAGGAAAAAAGAAGTCCAGGAAAAACCGTTCCAAAAGAAAAACGTAGTCCAAAGAAAAAAATTGTAGTCTAAGGGAAAAAATGTAGTTCAAAGAAAAAACGTAGTCCAAAGGAAAAAAATGTAGTCCAAGGGAAAAACCCTATATAAAGAGGTTAAGAAAGAAAATTTTCAATTTACAGTACAGACTATATATAAGTCAATTGTTTCGACTAAAGAGGGAAAGAGAGAGAGTTGGTAATATGGGAAAGACATTTTATAGTAATACCTAAAAGGAATATGAAGCGAGCTGAAATCAGATAGACCGGGTAAAGGAATAATAAACATACCGGGTGGCACAAAAAACGTAACAATTAGTTCAAAAAACACAATTAAATGATTATATACAGTATTTTCACTATGCGACTTTTCCCGGTTTTAATTCTAATCGGCTCGTCGACGCTGAATCGGTATGCTCAGAAACCGAAGAGCTTAGTACTATGATGTATGAATAGAGAATTAGAAAGGAATCACAACTGTGCTGAAATTATCCCTAACTCGGATAATTATCTCATGTTTGGCAACAATGCTTGTCTAATCGGTACTAAGTACAAAGTGTCGACACCAGAGTACAACTCCTGCAGAAAATCATTTTACTGTGCCCGAAAAAAAATATTAAATATGTATGTATTGTTAAACAGTGACCCTTAAAGGTAACACTAATAAATTTGTATTTTCACAATATATAATACAAATATTTCGACCTTAATTCCACGTTGTATAGATGTCGGAGCGTAAGAGACTTAAACCAGGATCATTATTCTCCATTTTGGGGGATATTTACATCAAGGTGATGAATACATAATGCCGTAGGTGTTTACGCTCTTAACTGCCCTTTGAGGAAACTCCGCAAGACGGGCTGGAAAGAGAAATACATGTTTCGGGTAAGATAAAACGGGAATGCGGAGCTTGATAAATTAAGGTGTAGAAACAGCCAGTTGCTTGTGGTGGAAGAGAGTTTATTTAAATAGGTAAAGTACGGGGAAATACGGTAATAATCCATTCTGCGCACTTTAGGAAAATAAGTTTGTTTCTTGTACATGGTCTTTACATCACGATTAATTTTAATCTCGGTTTGAACATCATTCGTTCAATAAAACAAGTTGGATAAAGTAATATTTTATTTAAATAAAATAGATTCTATTCTTAAGGAGAAGAACCTCTACTATAAATAATAATAAAGTATAAAAAAATTACACGGAGTAAACTTTATTTTTATTTTTCTACCATTCCGAAATATTTTTGCCATTTCTATTGAATACCAATAGACCTTTTCAGAGGAAGCAATATTGAAGTTGCATCACGTGTTATGCCATCTATCGGTTTACATAGCAGGTAATAAAAGCAAACTGTATTTCAAAAGTAAACGATAAATTGCAGTTTTGAAAGTTATTTTGGTCTGTTTACGGCATCGGCATACAAGTCTTCTGTCTTTTTTTAAAGATCACTCAATAGCCTCATCTAACCTTTCTACCATATTATTAAGCCAATCAATATAAGTGTAAGATGAAATGTACTAAATATTACAAAAACGAAAAAACCAATATTA
This sequence comes from Neocrepidodera transversa, assembly GCA_963243735.1. Lineage (NCBI taxonomy): Eukaryota > Metazoa > Arthropoda > Insecta > Coleoptera > Chrysomelidae > Neocrepidodera > Neocrepidodera transversa. Next base: position 35,620,026 of record OY725339.1, read on the forward strand.
ACTTGCAAAACTACAATTTATTTTCCTTTTGAAATATAGCTTGCTTCTATTACCTACTATGTAAACCGATAGATGGCATAACACGCGTCACAACTTCAATATGGCTTCTTTTAAAAAAGTCTATTGAGAAAATCTAAAATTAAGTTGTTTTAGATTTTAAAGACCTCTCGAACTAATGTCTATGTACAAGAAAAAGATACAAATGCAAAAAAGCCATAAAAATGCACTATTGAACAAAATGAAATTTAAATTTTAAGGGTCAGACCAAGTTAAACAATATGACCTACCAAGACCTGGTAATTATTTGTTTTTCAACAATAGCGTTTTGAAAGTTTTTTTTCAAGATTTTTACATGTATGTTTACTAATAGATAATTAAACACTATAATATTTCAAAATATATACAGGTGAGCGATTGATAATAATTCTTTTTTGACGAACACTACACAAATTCCATATTGCTTTTTAAACGTCAAAGTAGAGAATTCCGTACGCATTTATACCTTATTATTCCACACGGCATTACCTAGTAGTACCTACTTAGTACGAAAATCGAATCGAAAACAACCGATGTGAAGAGTGGTGCAAAATGCCGAATGTTAGATAAAGTACTTTATTATTATATTTGCAAAAGACAATATATCACTAAACTTCCAATACAAGAAACAGGGATGGGATAATGAGAAGCACAAAATGTCAGAACAAGAAGCCAAAGACAAATCAGAAAACGACAATAAACCGATCGTGTACGATGAAACAAGGAGACAGGATACATTTGAATAAAGATCAATCGAATCAACCCTAATAAGAGATCTATTTAAACAAACAAAGACCTAAGCAAGTATAAGAAAGACATGAACACAACTCTAGGCCATATTGCAAAGAGGAGATTGAGAAATGGGAAAATGCCGCTAATACGAATAACTTCCATAGCGGTTTCCCAAAAAAAAAATAGAAAATGGACGAGATAAACCAATCCAAGCGAAAAAATGATGATGCGAAGAAGAAACAGACCGGTAAACGTACGAGTTGTGCGAGACGTATTCAAGAAACAAAAAAGCAAAACCTGAAGAAACGGTCTAGGAGATTGTCGTCGATAAGTAAAACAGGAGACAACGAAACTAAAATAAGACTGGAAGACAGAAACTAATAACGACGTTTACCGAAAAAAAAGATAGAGAAAAAGAACGATAACCAACGAACTGCATCATTAAGTGAATAAGGAATGTACTAAAGAGTATAAGAATCATCAATATCTCCGGAGAAATACAGAGGCCGCAGACGATTCCAGAAAGTTAACGAAATTTATCGGCGCCAAACCAGCAGTAAAATGGGACCCACAAGTTGCTAGAAGAAAAGTCAAAGTAATCGTAATGAAAGAAGTACTTGGAACATTTACCAACAAGGAAGTGAGCATAGAAATGTGACTCTATTTAAGGGAAGAGACTGGAATAAGCAGCAAATGGAAATAATACCGATATACCTAGTAGAGGTAAAAAGTCGAAGAAAAGAAGAAGAGAACTACAAACAGCTAAAATGCTTTCTAGATATGAAAATAGCAATAAAACCCCAAAAAAAATACAGGAAGGACATAGTGCTACAAATGTTCCATTACGGACAATCGACATTCCATGGTGACACAAGATGTGTGATCTGGGAGGAGGCCACCGTGCATATGAGTGCACCAAGAAAAAGAAAAGAAAAACACAAACGCAAACTGCGCCGGAGAATACCCTATATAATTTTAAAAACCGAACTATCAAGAAAGTGTAAAATTTGTTAAATCTATAATTCGAAGCTCCACATATGATGCCGATGCAAAATGTACTATCTACTCCCAATGCCCCACATTTCTACGACGAGTTAAGAATTTCGATATGGACAACCTGTATATAAAAAGCAACGAATTGGTCAACTACAGCCAAGTCATCCAATTACGGAGGACATCAACCCAATCACGTCTGGAAATTACCAATTGCATTTCTAATCATATATTTTTTTATATGTTGAGAAGTATTAATTATAAATCACACGTTTTAAACTGTTGGTTCCGTTTTTTGTCCAAAGTAGTTTATCTTTTTTTAAAAAGTTATCCTTGAGGGCAAGAATGGTAATTCGATAGATCAGTCGCGTTCCTATATCCATAATTTCGACAGACAGTATTTGCGAAATATCCATAGTGACGCCCTATTAACTTCCACGGCAGTTTTTTAAATAAATCCACCAAATTTATCTAGTATTATCATCTGGTATCTGCCCTGAAATTCCTCGATGGCGGTCCAGCCGTAAACAAAGAAAAAAATTAATATTAAACCCACCAAATCGTTTTATTTTCTTTGGAAATAGAAGGAAATGAGGGAAATAACAGAATGAAATTCCGATGATATCGGACTTCCAATGCGAGCCGAACATCAAATAGTATCTAAAATTATGAATATATGTACCCGAAATATAACAGATACTGGTTTTGATCTGGCAGTAAACCAGTAAGGTGGTCCATACAAAAAAGAACAAATAATATCAAGGTATCACTAATCAGTGCTGCCAGGTGGGAAAATTTTTTGAGTATCACAAAATTGATGAAAATGTACAAAATTTTGCCTCAGTGTACCATTTTTTAATACTTTGTCGTGACGAACCAGGGAGGCCTTTTCGATGTCGAACAGTGGCCTTTGTGGCCACTTTATTCTTAACTAAGAGTCGCAGCATTACCTATTTTTAGTTAACAAGAATTGTATTTTTTTTATTATTTTCTTTGAAAATTAAATATGTTACTCTCGACATGACTGAAGACTGTGATCATCAGCCCTTGGCTAACTCATGAGTCGCAGAACAACCACGAAACCCTGGAGCATACCATCCAGTCGCAACCTCCCCAAAGAAGAAAATTCCATTCCATATGAAAGAAAAAACACATAATTTCGTTGCTATGGGCCTAAGAAGCTGCCCAAGGTGCGTCGAATAGAAACAAACGTCAAATAACTTAAAAGAGACAGAGAATTTTCAGTTCATTCAGTTTCAAGATCAACCACTAGAGGTCATAGAGAATCTGCTGCGAGTTGCATAAACACTCCTGATGGTAATAACTCAACTTTTGTTTTAAGAAGTATTTATTATTATGAAATCAAACAACGTGATATGGACTGGAGTTACAATATTGGTCCTTCGAGCCGGATTTGAACCAACGATCTATATTAAAAGTATAGCCTCTACCCCGCCACTGGCACTTGGTCGGTGCTCATATGATTTTATAATAATAAATACTTCTTAAAACAAAAGTTGAGTTATTACCGTCGGGAGTGTTTACGCAACTCGCAACAGAATCTAACGGTTGAGTGACTTTTCTAGTACAATTTTTTTGAAGCATGCTTCTCTTTCTTTTCATAGTCACCTGCGATGGATATTTTGATTTCTTGTTTGAAAAAATCGACAAAAAAGTTGATATCTTCGTTGTGCCCAAAAACCAATTTAGGTACCACATTTATCCAAGGAGTACCACTGTAATTTTTGACGATCAAGAGTACCACATGTGATACTATAAGACCACTCCGGCAACATTATCTCTAATATTCTACAAAATAGAAATATTTCCAAGCATTCTGAAAACGTGCACTATAAGTAACAGTATTTACTACTATTCTTTAGTTAGTTAATGGTTTAACACGTTGTGTACCTATACTTCGTATCGATAAATACAGCTAAACAATAAAACCAGGACTTAATTTGCCGAACTTGTGCACACAAAAATGAAAAAGAAGAAAATTTGCGTATTTTACAGTTCATGCAAATTCCATTTTAAATACACCAACAATTAGTCTATCAAGACAAAAAAGTTTTAAAATTACGATTTTTTTCATATTTATGTAAAATTTAAATTCCTGATTTCAGATTTGAATTAAGGATAAAAGTATACGACTATCCTTTCCCACAGTTCATAAATTACTAAAGATTATTTAATTAAAGTGAGACGAGCACATTTACTTTTATCAACACGTTATCTCAAAGAGTGGTGGAAATAGGGTGGGCTCAATGTCTCATCTTATTTTTCCCCATTAAATCGTCGCATAATTGCATTCTTCTTCCTCTCAATACAAATTCCTTATGTTTCGTAAAAAGTTGGTCTAGCCTGTATATGTGGTATGTGACTTGGAATTTTATTTCTTAAATATTTGACTACATGTGAGTTTTATTATTATCTCTAAAAATGTGTGTAATCATTTATCATTTTAGATACTATTATTTTTGCGAAATCTTTATTAGTTGTAAATTTCTCTACTTAATAATAAAATATATTGTTCTTCTACACCGAAATGTACTTAATGCTTTGGATAATATTATTGGGCCAAAGGTTTCAGTGTTTTGTATTGTATAGAAAATTATCATTTAGAAAAATGCAAAAACATTCATTTTGTGTGAACCCAATTCTATGTAAATCGATTAATTTCCATCAAATCAAACATTTGAATAATCCCGTTAAGTCTTTACATATTAATGGTTTACAGAAATAGGTATTTTCTATAATGTATTCACAATGTTTAAACTCAAATGAGTTATAAATATTTAGAGTTTAACTTAGACTAATATTATTGAACTTAATTAAAATTACAGAAAGGCGCCTGAGGCGAAAATAGTTTTTTCTCTCAAAAATGGTTACACTTTTTTTAAACGGAAAACTTTTACTATATATATAAATACTTCAAATGCATGTTTATACTAATTACATATAATTAGAGTAAAAAATATTTCAACATTCTTTCTTAATAATTATGACAAAATTTTACGAGCATAGAAAAACAAATCCGAGCCTGCTGTGAAAAATCGCACGTTCTCTATCAACCTCTGATCTCAAATAGAGATTTAATCCCACCAAACTGTAATTACTATATTGTTCTCACTTTAAAAAGAGAGACAGCTTCCTACGCTTTTTCAGAAGTGTGATCTAGATTGCTGTCAAACGTGACTGATTAGAGGGATTTATTTTTGAAAAAGGTCGATGTGAACTTGTGAAGTGGGTCCAAATTGCTCCCGGACGTTTTGAATTTTTGTTTCTATTGAATCTTGGTGACAAAATAAAAGCAAAATAACAGGGTATACAACGTACATGAAAATAGGAAATACTAATTCGGGTTTAAGTGGATTTATTATTTGTGAAACAAAAGAGTTTTTTACTTAATTGATTTTACTTTATGCCGAGAAAGGCACATGTAAGGTTAAGTAAAATAATGATCATTGACATAAAAATATATATCAAAATGAATATAATTGAAACAAACAATTATTAACGAAATAATGATGATTAAGACATGAGTATTATTAACTTACTTCAGAGCTCTTCAGAGCTTAGTAAGTTATTGAGATCAACCTGTTAGTGTATCCGTCTGTGAGAGCTCTCACGGCCATTCTACTCGACCGATTTACTTCAAACTTGGTATGTAGATACGTTAGGGATATACCTCGGTCGAGTTTAAATTTGAGCTCTGTAGGTCAAAGTCGACAGGAAATATGACAACATACAGCACTCGTCATCATTACTATACAGTAATCTGAAGTAAGTTCCCTTCAGAGGTTTATTATTATTATTAATACTTTGATGGTATAGAGTTGCCAAACTTTATACATAGGAAAATTAAATACTGTTATTAAAAGGTTTCATTACATCGAAATACCAAATGTAACGGTCTCAAATTGATCGCCCGTGACAAAAAAGGTTTGAAATTTTTATTCCCAAAAAAAGACAAATTACTTTCGTATAGGTATTTCTAACGACCTTTTATCTTTCTACTACAGCTTAAAATAGGGCTAATAATTTAACTTGATTTGTATTATATGACAAAAGGTTCATTTCGTCAATTAAACTTTTAAATTTTAGCGAGATCTCATTAATTGTACGAGGTAAACTAAAGAAAAAAACTCATCAATCTTGCTAAAGACTTATAGATCTTTGTCGTTAATTTTTCCAGAATTGAAAAAGCCCCTTTGAAACCTTAAATTATCTTGAATATCCTCAAAAGGTACCTGTCGCCGAGGTACAAGGATCTGCTTCACAGTACATTTTTTATAATACGTTTGTTCCCGAAGCAAGTTCCTAACTTGTTATGAACATACTGAGTTGCGATCCATTATTTTATAACTGCGCATTTCAGTATGTTCATAACAGTTAGGAACTCGCTTCGGGAACAAGCCTATAGAATGTGGTCAAACAGGATTTCAGTTTGAAGATTTTAAATCGGTCTTGGTCTTACGCCTACTTACACGCCCCAACCCGATCAGGCTGACTGAACTGGGTATTCAAAAATTTTGTCTCATGATACCTGCAACACTACGTAGAAAAATAACAAAAGTAATGACTACAGCCGATGCAACAACGGCTGAAATCTATATCATTGTAATTGACTGAACATTTGTGAAGTAAAATACTGCTATGGACTCATAAAATCGGTGGTTCAAGTAACGTCATAGCAAAAACTTTAAACGATAAACTCGAACTGATAATGGCTGGTAAGGGAGACATTTAGTAGGTACTGTATAGCAATAATCTACCCCATTTTGGACAGCGTTAAAATCATCCAGCTCCGCGGCAACCTCCTCTCTATCAAGGGTATTCCTAACGCTTGCTCGCTGTGTTGTTAGGCAGAGGCAGTAGCATACTTGCTAAATCCTCCCCAGTACTTTTTCTTTGTACTACAACTGTTCTTCTGACCTTGTTGTAGGAATGTAATCGTTTTCAAGGTTTGTGGATCTGGTTTTTTTCTCTGACATATAAACGTTTAGTAGTGAGTTAAGTTACTGTATGGTAAATATTGATTTGTAATTGCCTTAGAAGACAATTTCGTGAAAAGTCTCATTTTTGCTGCTGCAGGATTCTGATGTTAGGCAGCGGAAATTTGTCTTCTTGTATTTTTTCGAGTGCTCTTCTGTTTCTGTCAACTGTACACTTGGTTCGTAAGGTTTCCTGAGCCTATGTCGAATCTTCTTTGATGGTCATTTAATCGATAAGATATAGAAGTTATATTACTGGTATCATACATTAGACGAGAGGAGTATCGCCATTTACCATTGTAGCGCTCGTTGGTCTTTATGGATCACTTTGGCGCTTTGGTTCAGGTCTCGGGTTGCCTCTGGCGCCACCTTAGATCTCTAGTGTGAAGGCCACTTGTTTCGGTTAGCGTCAGAGAAGATAAAAATACTTCAGGGTGTTTATGGTGTGGACAAATCTCGTACCGGGCAACAGGACAGATTTTACTTGTGGTCTCGAGTTTAGGTACCTTCTGCTTGGGTACCTAGTAGAAATTAATTTAACACACCTAATACATCATAGTCGATACAGGGAAGAAATGTGCAACAAGTTGTAAAAGCTGAATCGGCTTAGCAGTCGTAAATGGTGCGAACACTAAATGATGAGTACGTCGGATTCTTATGCTGGTGGAGGAATAAAGCTGCGGGCTTCCAAGCAAGACAAAAAAGCGGTGAGACATCGCGGTTAAGCGATGAAATGATGAAAATTCAATTTAAAAAAAGTCGTTACCCTTGTCCGTTCCCGACCTTGGTCCCCTAAAAAAACTAAATTATAGCGCCGGAGCTAGTATAGTGTATATTTTCGACTAGCAATACTTTCTAGGGTTTCCTTTACTTATATATAATAATTATACCATGACGAAACGTACCCTGTGAGTTGCTCAACTATTGGCACCCCTTTTTAATATAAGTGGTTATATACCATTGAATGATATAGTGTGAATTATCCAACTAACAGTATCGTTATGGTCAAGGGCCTAAGGTGGACCTAACTGATTTTTTATATAAGTCTTCGTGAAAATGGCGAACTAGAACTTTGCAAAATAGCCGACAAATCTTAATGTCTCACCGGGATTTCCTTCGTAGCACAGGTTCCGTGCAGGTGCAGACTGATTGTTAATCGTATGTCGACTATGAGTCTTCTGAATATCGCGTTTCCCACTCTGACTTAAAATCAGACTTTGAGGAAGTCGAACGTGCGCGGAAGTAAAAATGATGCCGAACCTACCAATATTATACAAATGTAATAATTTATTAATAATCGTATGTTTTTACCAAATTAAATTCGATTATTAAATTCGTAGTCGAACTTTTCCGGAGATGTTTTGGCTACTGAGCCGATTTCCGATTTCTTCGCTAGATTCATGTGAACTGAATTTAATTTTCTCGCTAGAGTACAGTCTCGACTAGCGGTACCCTCTCTCTCAGCACTGAAATGAGTAAGAGCATGGGTAGTGCACTTCGGATCCGCTTTTCGATACTTTAAGACGACGGTAGTTGTCTGATATTAATTAAATAATTATTTAATTAAAACGATTTTTGTTATTTTAAAATCAATAGGATAGTAAATAACGAAAAGGACGGGGATTAGGTAATAAATATTATTACCGGTAACTTAGTAACTTCGTTCTAAGATATTGGGTTCTCCGTTCCTTGGCTGTGATGGCGTGTAAAATTCATTGATTTAATGTGGAGAAGGTGAGAGCTCTCTAACCGAAAATAGGGCGGATAAATTTGAGGATTACACCTCCGGAGATTTCCTCCCATGGCTTTGTTGATAGAGTTATTTTGACTTAAGTCTCCCAAACGCGTAAAGTAGCCGACTTGATCTCTAGGAATGAGTCTCTCTTCCTGAGAGATTGCTATTGGTATGATTGGGGAGTTTAGAGTAACCATCCACTTGCTGCATAGTAGGTGTCGTGGTTCGGGCGGTAGCAGTAATGGATGTATCGTCAGCAATAACTATGCATTTGAGGGATGAGGATGTCGGGTATATAAATTAGATACAACTCATATGGTTCACTTTTTTAGGTAGGAATGGATAGGTTTGATGAGAGGAATAGGGAAGATGAATTCAAAAAGCTTCTGAATAAGTCCAGCATGCCGGTCGTGGTCTAAAACTTCATGAATATCAAACAGAATGGTTGATGTACAGAGGACAACGGGAGGTCTTACTAGAGCTAAATCCCTGTCGAAATTGAGGAATGGGTTTGACCCAAAATGAAAGTTTTAATATGTTTTTGCATATTTGAACTTTACTGTCAGAATATGTTTATTTCAATTGTTAAATAAGAGTTTTTTAGCTAACCTTGATTGTATTCTTGATTTGAAAAGCGCATACGGGGTGGGGTGTGCGGATAAAAGAATTCTTTTAATATAATTTAATTAAACATATTTTGTTTCAGAATTCCTACCCAGAAATTAAAAAAGATAGAACCAAACATCAGAAAAATGGGTAAGCAAAAACTAAAATATTGTACTTTGTTTTTTATTGTTAATATTAAACCTAGCTGTTAAGATCATTTTTTATATCTGAATTTTCTCTCGATTTTTTGTTACTTAATTTTATATGTATGGAGATTAAGGGAATATTTGTGGGAGTAGAGTAAGGTATTAAAACAAATATATTACACGCCTTTTCGAAAAAAATATCTACGGCCTTGTTTAAAATAGGAGAGGTAGGAAGAAGGGGGGCAGAGCTGAATTGTTTTATTCGTTTCATCATTTTTTAGTTTATTAGTCAATGTCTACAAATCTTTGGTATATGCTGATATTTCTTGTTAACCTTACATTTTTAATTCTCTCAAAGCTTAATTTACAAGCTTCTTTAAGAATCTCTTGTCTATCAATTTATTGTTATATGGCTATAACCACGAGTGGAATTTAGCAGTATTTAAAATAGCCTTTCTTTTTCCCTTCTAACCTTACAAGAAGTCGTTACTGTCAACAGATTACACATTATTAAAAATGCAAAACCTCGAAAAAATAAACAAAACTCTTATAAGGATCTAAAATTTTACAAGTTGTTATGTTTTTTTTCTTATTTGTGCAAAATTTAACATTATGATTCTAGATTTGGACTCACCATAAAAAGTTAACAAAAAATCGTATTACGAAAAGTTTTTGACTATTAAGATAAAAAAAGTTATGGGGATCCGAAATTTTAAATTTTGTGAATTAAAAGATCGTCTTTGCAATACTACACTGCACACTATCAACTGATTTTGTGCTGTACTATACTTGGTCCAATTATAGTTAAAGGTCGACTCACGATCCATGCTACTAATTCCAAAAAGACAGATTATAAGATCGATAGTATAGTGTACCTATATCGTACATTCAACCCTAACTGACGATGGATCAACCCCTTTCTTTTTTTCTTACAGTATTTTGGATTAATTATTTTTATTAATTATTTTTCGATCAACCCCTTTCTTTTTTTTCTAATAGTATTTTTAAAAACCCCTTGTACATATATATACCAATGAATTAATTGACCGATAATAAGGGGAGACGAGAGAAACATCGATAAGCAAATATTAGATCTCCCTGTTTCTAATGTGAACGTCACTGTCCCGATCTGTTCATGATGGGAAACTAACCTTTACTTGTAGATTGTTTTAGTAAGAGAATTGTGGTGTAATATTTTATGCAGTTGGCGTTTCGTTGAATGTAGATTTCTGTTTATGTCGGGAATGCCGCCTTTATTAAAGCGACGTTGCCAAGGTTATACCAAAATTGACGATTTTCGTTTTATTTAATTAACGCCTTAATTTTAAAGATAAAAAAAACTTCATAAAGTTCTTTTATTGAAGGTCAAATATTGCTTAACATAGCCTATCCAATTTTTTAAAACAACGTTTCGTCTTCAACTTTTTTTTATAGGGACTTGTACTTTTTATTTCATTTTTGAAATTCCCATTTTTTTCTTTATCCAGGAAGATATAAAAAACAAATTCTGGCAATTTCGCATTTAAATGTTTTTCGTGACAATTCTGGACAAATGCCATAAATTTGGTACCCAAAAACGAGTTGTGAAAAATCGGAACAGGGATTAAAAATTCGGGACTGTAACGGGAAATTCTGGACGTATTTGTTTTTTACTTTAAGTTACTGTTTTATTTTTTTTACTAAAATAATTTGTATTTTTAATTGATAAATATTTATTTTCTTTTCATGCTAAATGCGAGAATATATCAATAAATATTTTCCATTATTATTATTATCAATAAATATTAGAAGATCTTAAAGTAAACTTTTTACCGATGGTCAAAACTGGTCCTAATGATGGTCAATTAAAGAATAATGTGGCCAGTACTGGTATATTTGATTTTTGTAGAAAGTTGTATTAATAAAAATTAAAATTCTATTGTCGCTCTGGCGTACTGTTTTGGAACTTCGACCTATCGGGCATCAGAAATATCTGCTGAGATCCTGGCCAAACTTCTCACATATATATTATACATGATGTGACATGGAAAGAGTTCGAAAAATTTGAACTGGAAAGAGTTTTCCTATGCCAAGCACTTTGGTTTGCATGGGAGGTACTGGAAGGGTAGGCCAGATCCTGCTCAAATTCAATAGGGTTCATCCCTAGAGAAAACTAAGAAAAGTGAAAACCGGAACTCGATCGGAGTTTTCGTTCGATTTACATCAGATAGACAGACAGACATCCGAACAAGATTTTTTTGCATTTTCGGACCCTGGGTGCTCGGACTCGTTGAAAAAACTGATACAAAGTGAAGGTAAGAAATGTTTACGTTACCAAACCAAGAATACTATAAACCCATTGGTTTTACGAAAAGAGAACATGCCAATTTTAGTGCTAACTCAAAAAGGAAAATTGACGTATTGTTTGGGATACGGTTTTCTCAAATCTCAATCTCAAATCATTTGGAAAAGTTGTGAACTTGCCCAAAAATATTTTGGAACACACAGATATTTTTCCCCAAATATTGAACATTTCAGAAAATCTAAAATATACGCCTTTTCTAGGTCTGAAACATTAATGGATATTTTTACATGTCTTTGCACCTAGTACCATCTAACCTATTTTTTATTAATTTGTGACCTAATCTCACATCTTCTATTACCTTTTTTTAATACAACGGTGATTTATCTGACTGTTATATTAAACATTTTAACATCAATTACCACGTTAAGAAATCTTAAAATATCTATATTCTCTAAAAAAAAAAAAAATTATCGGCGCCTTAGTATACTGACACTAAACGAATTCTTAATTATATTGAAGAGAAAGAAAAAGTCTCGCTATCAAGATATTGTCAATGTCATTATGTTTGATAATATAACAAGTGGGCCATGAAATTTAATCAGACAACGATTCGTCATTGGTAGTAACAAAATATAATGAGTTTTTGTTAATAACCAAATGAACAATTTAGTCGTACTTATCTTGAACCATTATTTGTTTGTCCTCCTCAGTTTTACTTATAACCTCGTTTTTAGTCTCTTCATCTTTTGTTTAATGTCATTATGTTAGCTAGTAGTCGTTCTTCTTTTTACAAAGTACCTGAGCCTGTACCCATTCTCGCTGTAGTTATTATTTTCGTTTGTCATTAATTATTATAAATTGTAGATTGTTTTTACGGTTAAAAGTCACTTAGGTGTTTCAGGTTATATGATTACGTTTATATTTTAACATAGAACTTTTTATAACCTTTTCTCCACCCCCACTTCCAAATTGTGACTTGTCATGATTCCACCATTTTACCTTCTCATCTATGCGTCACTGTTGATTTTTGGCTTAATTATTCTTAATTTACGTTTATCAGAATTTCGGTGCTCTTTCATATCTAGCAACTGTGTGGACGTTCAGATTGATCAAGTTACACTTTGAGGTGTAACAACGTTTCTAAAGTCGTTTATTTATTGATTATGGATGATATGGAGTTCCTTCCGGGTGCCAAAAGATTCATTTTATTACTCAGGTTCTCTCTCTATTATATTATAACATAGTTTTTTTAACATTTTTAACCTTTTATCATTTATTAATTTTTCTCTGCAATTATAATCTCCCTATCTCCCTCCCATAATTTCAATTGTATACTCACTCTCACTCCAGCGTTATGCTTATACAATTTTAATCTAGAATTTTGTTTATTAGTATATATGGTAAGTTAACTATAACCTTTTTTTGTTATCGAACAATGTATAGTTATTTGTATGCCTAGGCCGCGAAATACCTTTTTGGCGGACCGAAAGAAAGATTATCGCCGAGGCCGCTTGCGCCCGAGGTAAGATAATCTTGAGGTCGCCAAAAAGTTTCGCGGCCGTGGTATACACACTATTTTTCGTGCAATCGTTAAAGTTTCGAAATTAGATCATTGCCAATAAATATATTGTTGCTTTAAAATCAATAGCAGTTCAATTTCATTAACAAAATCACAGCTGCTATGGAAATGACAGTGTTTGAATATACAAAATATTTTGACAGTTCATGACAAAACGCAAATATGGCTGACATTGATAGTGATATTTCAGTATCTTGTTGTTTTAACTTCTAGAGTAAATACAAGTAATAATACAAACTGTACAATTACAATTAATATTTATCTTGAATAATATAAGTATGTATATTTGTTAATTGAAAAATTAATAGTCTGTTTAATAAAAACTAATAACATTGTTAGTTTCGTATTGTAGAAATGTGAAATTTGAAAGTGACCTTTGCTTTTTCGGCCGTTACCATGGGCAACGGCTGCGAAATTGAATTTCGCGGCCGCTGTGGAGGACGCGAAGTACTGACTTGCACGATTGCATGAAAAATTAATTTCTTGGCCGTCTAACTTGTAAAATACATATTGTGGTATATGATTTTAAATTTCATTTAGTTGAGAAATGGTTAACCTCTTTGATTTGATTTTTCATGAATAGTCCGTTAATCTGGTTAATAAAATTAATTTCATTGTTAAGCCATTTGTTTACACTGATTTTAATATTCAATAATGTTTCTTATTCATTTCATTGATGCTAAATTATTGAATAAATTGAAATATAAATGACCTGCAGAGGCTGATGACATTCCTTGTTTTCTCTTAAAACCTATCGTTGAAATCATTATTTCTCCACTTACTTATTTAATTAATAAATCATTTAACAAGAACAGCTTTTCTCAAAAAATTAAAACAGGGAAAATAAAGACCGTAAAGTTATTAGTAATTATGGACCTATTACAGTCCCGTACAGTATTTTTATCGTATTTGAATACACCTTTTTGAATATACTCCTAAATTCCTTAGAAGAATACAATATTCTTAGTTTTAATCAGAACGAATTTAGTTCACAGAAATTAATATTCACAGCAATGACTTCATTTTATTCAAGTTTTGATATATTTTCTGATCTAAGCAGGGCGTTTGACTACATGGATCATAATGTTTTGCTCTCAATGATGGAACATTATAGCATACGTGGAATACCCCTATGTTGGATTAAGGCTTTTATTGATAATAGGAAACAATTTCTATCAGTGACAGCTGGAGATAGCCGCCATGTAAAGGTGCGTTTCCACCAAAAAACAATTACTAGCAAACATTGGCAAATATTTGAGAACGTTTGGAAATGTTTATTCGGTTCTGTTTGTCTAGTTAAAAACAAAACAAGAATTCGCGAATAACAATTTGTTTGCGAACACTTGTCAACGATCCATTCTCATTGTACTGCTAAAAAGTAAATAAGCTATTGAAAATACGTTTCCAAACGCGCACAAACAACAAATCTCTTTGAGGTACCGTTTGAAACTACTCGCACATGTTTACAAACATTCTTAATTTCGTCTCCACCAAACCTATAAATTTGTTTGTAAACATTGCTGATTATTCGCAAACATTTGCAAACGTTTTGCGTGCTTGGTGGAAATGCACCTTAAGATATGAATCTGAATAGTTGCAAATAACAATGAATGTCCCCCCCCAGTACTCTATTCTGTGACACATACTTTTCCTGGACATTTTTGTCTTAATAGGTACAAACTGATCGTAATTAAGTTTTTTGTTAATTTTTTTATTCTGGCTCCAAATCTACAATTAGAATTTAAAATTTTACACAAATACAAAATTAAAATTTTAGACCCCTATAATTTTTTTTAACAGGCACAAACTCTTCAAACGATTTTTTTTTAGTTTTTTATGCTGATTCCAGATCTAAAATCAAAATTTTAATAATCTATGGAAATCATATAGATAGAGTTCAGTAAAGAACTTATGAATCGAAAAATATAAGTTTACAAAATATTGTGGTTGAATTTTTATAATATAAAACTATATAACAATTTTCAATTTCAAACTCCTTAAAAAAAACAAATATTTAAACATCCAGCTATTTTCGAAAAAGCGGCAACGTCGCTTTTAACAATTCACGTTGCACGCATCTGGACCGGGCTCTCTGTGTGTCGTCCATGGATGGGAATCAAGCAGGAAGTTTTCATTTTCATTTTAAGTTTCGTTGTGACTACACTTTTAGGTTAGGGTTCCAGGATTTATTTTTTATTCGAAATGGTGCTCATAAATTAAGTCAGAAGATTTTTTTTCGTTTTCGGAAATTATTAAATATATTTTTTTGTGCTGCAATAACAGTGTTAAAATAGTGAGAAGCTTATTTACAAACTTTTAAATGTTATTATTTTTTATAACCGGGAGTTTAAATCATAAAAAAACGCTAGTCAAAATGAAGTTCCATTCAACACTTCTTAAGGATTTTCAGAATTTTCATAAATGACCTTGGTAAGTATTATCTCAAATTGTATGTATAAAAAATATCGATTTAAACGTGATAATCATGCTAACTAATTACAATTATCAGTAATTGATTAATGATACTCGATGACCGACTGGTATTTGGGTATTGATAAAAAAATGTCACATCGTTTTAAATCAATACTCCAATACAATTTATTTCAATTAATTATCATTTATTAATTAACACATCAAACATTGTGACGTTTAAATATTCTGTTATTCCAAATTCCCATTACAACAGATCAATGCATTCTTTCGTTCCGCCAATGCCGTGCATTAGGGGTATATAAATATGCAGTTTATAGCGAGTCATATTATTTTGGGTAAATTTAGTAGTTTAATAAAAAATTTCTTGCCGGTCACTTATTTTAACGAATGTATTTAATTTTTTGTAATATTTTTGGTTATGGGTAGGTTAGTTTTTTGTTAAGATATGATCATGTAAGCCTCCGATTATATGTCGTTTGGCCGGAGCAATCTCTTAAAGTATAATATAGGTGTAACCGGTTTTTGAAATCACCTTCTCAGGACGAATCTAAAAATTTAAAAAAAATACAGGATGTTCCATTTAAAATAACAAAGTTGGTCGTTATTTTCGGAACACCCTATATAAGTTGAAAATATTTTATTTGGATGTGGCACAACGACAAACCCTTGTATACAAATTTCATAAATATCGTGTAAGCAGTTTTCAGATAGTTTAGACTCATCGTGATTCGTGACACACCCTGTATACCATGTTTTTTATCATGAACCCCCAGATTTTGAATTAAAACACGTGTTTTTTTTATTTTTAATATCTATTATACCAATTTTGAAGTCGTAACATGTTCTTTGTATTAGATATAAGTATTTCCTTATAATAAATCCCCTCTTCCCAGTTTTCGACCCATCTAACTTAAAATGGCGACACCTATTTCTTTATTTTTACTTCCCTGACCCACCTCCGAGAAGGGAAAGTATTATGAACGGGCTAAAAAAAAGTTTGGAAAGAAAGATGGAAATATCCATTTTAAGATCACCTGAGATGATTAAGACCATTTCCAAATGGAAGTCTGTCTGTCTGTCTCTGTGTATTCTTCCACGATAGAGGCCACGCGTTTAATCCGATTGAACTGAAATTTGTTATATGGGTTTGGGTTACCCATCAAAAGAACCAATTAGTTTTTGTACTACATCTGTTAAACGGAAATGTCACTATCAAAAAATAACAGATGCAATATGTCACGGAATTTGTCTTGCGATATGTCATTTAAAAGCCCTTGAAAAACTCTATTCAGAACAGTCATAATTATTTCTCCTACTGTCACCCATCAAGAATAAAAAATGTCAAAATTTAAAACATTAACATTAAATATCAGAAAGAATATTCGTGGATACTCGTCGGGAAAGTTTTAACTATTTGTTCCCATTTTGGCTCTTTTTTCTTATTTTCCCCTATTTTTCACCATTTTCCCATATGTTTCTCTATTTTTCCAGATTTTTCTCTCTAATTTCCCTATTTTCTTATTCTGTTTTTTTTTGTATTTTTGCCGTTTTTCCATATTTTGCCCTATTTTTCCCAGTTTTTCATAATTTTCCTGTTTCTCCCTATTATTTTTAGTTTTCCCTTTTTCAATTATTTTCCTACATTTTTCACTATTTTTTCCTATTTTGTACGATTTGTCCCTATTTGTACTTAATTTTCTCGATTTTGCCACATTTTCTTTATTTTTTCTCCATTTTCTCATATGTATGTGTCACTTTCCTGGAGAACCCTGTATAATTAAAATTATTTTTTGATATATATCTCGCTGTGAAAACAGATTAAAAAATTGTTTAGTTTTGCTCTACTGATCCGAGGCGTTATCTGTGGCCCCCACAATGTATATATAAAATTTTGGAGTTTTTCGCCGTTTTACCAGTTTACCGGGAAAACTATGCATTTCGAGAAAAACAGAACACAGGATTTTAAATTATTAAATTATCTACAAATGTATTAAACTTTTTTTGAATAACGCTAGAGAATAATATATATTCGACTTTATTACTTTCCCGACTCACCTCCGAGGAGGGAAAGTATTGTGAACTAGCTAAAAAAATTTTTCGAGATAAACATAAAAATATCCATTTTGAGGTCCCCTGCGAAGATCATTTCCAGATGGAAGTTTGTTTGTCTGTCTGTCTGTATTCTTCCACTATAGAAGCTACACGTTTAATCCGATTGAGCTGAAATTTGGTATATGGGTTTGGGTTATCCGTCGGAAGAACCCATTAGTTTTTTTACGACATCTGTCAAACGGAAGTGTCACTATAAAAAAATGACACAAGCAATATGTCACGTAAATTGACTTGCCATAATATGTCATTGAAAGCTCTTGAAAATCTATTCAAAACAGTCAAAATGATTTCTCCAACTGTCACCAAAAAAATGTCAAAGTTTGAAACTTTAACAATAATAAATATCTGAAAAAGTACTTCATGGATTTGAACCAATTTCGATAAAATGGGTTTCGGTTAGGGGTTCCGGTTAATCGTTGGAAGAACCACTTAGTTTTTGTTCGACATCTGTCAAACGAACATATGTCAAAAAATGACACTAGCAATGTGTCCCGGAATTTAACTTGTAATATGTCATTTGAAAGCTCTTGAAAAACTCTATTCAGAACCGTCAAAATTATTTCTCCAACTGTTACCTGTCAAAAATAAAAAATTGTCGAACTTTGAAACTTCAACATTAAATATCTGAAAAAGTATTCGTCTCTGGATACTCGTCGGGAACGTTTTGGACCAACACAACCGATTTTTATTATTTTTTGTTAGTTACTCTGATCATAAACTATTATGTAAAAATCAGGAATAATTGAGATTTATTATAAAGATGGTGAATTGCTCGTTTAGAGAAGTACCTGTTCCTACTATAAATTTTTGATTTTCAAATTATTCAAATTATTAAGTTCATCTAAAACCATTCTAAAACATAAGTCTTGCATATGGCAATCTCAAATATTCCTTCCTCTTACTATAATGCCCGGTTTTATATAGTAGAGTTAAATATCTCGACTTACCCCTAGGATTAAGACTTGGGCTAAAATGCAAAGATCGCTGTAAAAATATATATAAAGTAAAAGAAGTGGGGCCACAGAAAAGTTTTTTGTTCTGTGAGTCGAGGATAACATAACCTTACATTTTTTCTGTGGATTAGTCGTTAGTGGCGTGGAAAATTTGAGCGAGTACCTATGGTAAATATAATTTAAAAGTTACTAATTTCTGACTTCACCCATATCTAATTAATTTTTAAAACATTGTTAACAATATCAATACATACGGTACCATATCACAGTTTTGGATAATATATTATATAATTTTTAAATTATCCGATAAAAAACAGTGCAAAATAATTTTGGACCATAGAAAAAATATATTCAGATTTTAGTTTTTTGACATAACCTTTCATCCCTTCACAGTTTTAGCATTTTGGGCATGACAACCGCTAAACTCGTGAGTTAACTCGAGCCAAATGGTGGGGCAAGGTTAACTCATACCCTGGTTTAAAAAACGCTTTATCACTCATCGGTCACTGGGTTAACTCTTGGGGCAGGGGCAACCCTTAGCTTATAAAAGCCGGCATAAATAAATTGATCGAAAGGAAGTTTTCTATAAAATTATGGTACACCTTTATGAATATGAAGAAATCTAGTAAATTAAAACTAATAGATAGTAGGTTGATGGGTACCACGGACACAGTCACTTATTAGGATATAATCCTTCTATAAAAGAGACTGGCCAAGTACAACTTAGCGCCGTTAGTTGGCCCTATCGTAATACATTACGACCATTACCATACGTGTTTAATCCTTATAAGAATTATCAGTGGCACTTTGTCGGAATGCATAGTAAGTTTTTTATCTTTAGGCTAATGTGTTCCTTTTTGAGTTGAGCGGTAATTGATTTTCTCAAGTGGTGATCAGTCTTAAATACTAATTAGTGATTTTTTTTCATTTAAAATGTTTTTTACTGTTATTATAACCCTACAACACCAAACATTTAGTGGATATTTCAAGATATTTCAGGGAATTTTTCATTTTGATAGATAATGCCAAAAATCGATTATTGTATAAGTTTGCGCCATATTTTTGTGCACATTTTACTAATAATTTGGAAGTTATTTTCACAAAAAATTATACACATTGACTATGTGTTGGCGAGAATTTTTTTTTTAAATATCGGTTAACCCCGTAAATTTTATTAGGTAGATTTCCATATATGGAATATACCTATTGTAATCAATTTAATGGTGGGACCCAAACCCGGCAATAGGGGCGCTACTCCATTTATGACTTGAAGAATAAGAAACAGCAAAAAAAATTATCGGTATATACCTATATAAAATATCTTTGTAGACATTCCGTTCCGGCACGGTAGAGGTCTCCATTTTTATCCAATCGATACCAAATTTGGTACAAAAATTCTATGGGGCAGTAATTTATTGCATATTGAGAATGGGCATTCTACCTCAAAGGGAAACTGAAAGTGGTTTGAAATTTTAAAAAAATCATATCCGACTTTTTTGAAAATATTGAAATATTTCATAAGACTTTTTTTGTATCCTAATTATTATAAAATTAATTTGCTTGAAACTTTTTTGACCTTCATGGGTGGAACTGGAGTGGTTGAAATTTTGAAAAAAATTCGTATCCACGCCATTTTCGAAAATTTTGAAACAGGTCATGAGAATTTTTTCATGTCCTAATTATTATAAAATTAATTTGCATGAAACTTTTTTCGATCCGACCATAGGGGACCCCTGCCGACAAGATTTTTTTTTGTACAAATTGAATTCTCCACAGTCACTAAAGGTGTATTGCTCATCACGTCATACTGTATAAATATAAAATATTTACTCTTCAAATCTAGTTTATTTTCAAATTCTAGGAAATAATCCCAGATCTATTTTCTTAGCTCCGCCCTTGAACGCTATTTAATACTTATGGAAATTCGGACAGACTGTACAGTAATCAAGCATGTTGTTAAAATTATTTTAGGTCATCGTTTACAATCTAATGATATACTGGTAGTTAACGATGTTTAATATAGACATTTTTAACATACTTCAAATATTTAGATGGTAGTGCGGTAGCTTGGATACATTTAAAGGTTTATGTATATATAAGATCCATTAGTTTTACATCTTTGTCAAATATAAATTTTACGATTTTTACGAGATATAAGCTTTACGATTTTGGGAGCAATAAAAAAATTTTTAGTTGTAGACAGGACCGGTGTAAGTTGTTTCGAGCCATTCGAATTGATCACTTTTCTTCGGCGCTAAAATATGATCTATAAATAAATTGGATTTATTTACATAGAAGAATTATTTTTGTATAAACACTGCAGTGGTTCCAGCTATTAATACTAATCATATTTGATCATACCGGCACATATTTTAGACTTTTACCGGCACATATTTTAGAATTTTTCTAACGAAAAGTACTTTCACTTTAACATTAGTACTAATTATCGAAATATAAAACGCCTTACCGTGTAAAATACCGGCGTTATGAAAATTGACTAGTGATAAAATCGGAATAAACTAACTTTTTTCCATGACGAGGGGCGTTGAGTGATGCTTAATATATTTTTAGACTTCAAAACCCTAAAGGAGAAGTCTTATAATACGACTCTGAACCCTAAAGGAGAAGTCTTATAATACGACTCTGAACCGTAAAGGAGAAGTCTTATAATACGACTCTGAAACCTAAAGGAGAAGTCTTATAATACTACTCTGAAACCTAAAGGAGAAGTCTTATAATACGACTCTGTCTGTCCGCCTGTCCGCACCTATAACTCAAAAACGAAAAGAGATAGAGACAAACGGTAATAAACTCAGCATACCTTGAATGGCTTCCAAATAGATTTTCAGATTTTTATGACTTCCGGTTTGAAAACTGGTTTTACAAACCAGAACCGGAAGTGATACTACCGGTTTCAAAAATAGCATTCCGACGTGAAATTTAAGGCTGAATCGATATTTGAAAACACATTTGAGATATCTTTTAGGGTTTATGATTCAATGCGTGTTTAGAAGTCGTCACGTACCTGCTAACGCTCAGGCGTTTCCGACTTGTTTATTTTGAGTTCAAAAAGCGTTGTACTCTACGGAAGAAACTAGAACCGGAAAGAGAAAATAATAATAATATTGCTGTCTTAGTTTGCCACTAGATATATTCTGAGAATAATTATTTTTAGATGCGGTAAGACATGAAGTACAGTTGAGAAATATGTTTTTGAATATTAAATTAGTAAAAGCATTATTTAATTGAATTATTTTTGGGAAAATTTGCATCTGTTCGCTGGTATACTTTGCAAAATATTATGATTCAGTTTTTAATTATTCAATTATTTTTATATTAATCTTAAGATACATTGTAATTCAAGTATAATAAAGGTTTTCCAATCAGTATTTTTGTTTACTAAAGTAGGACGTGCTTCTTTTGTATTATCTTTTCACTAAGCGTTAAAATGACAGTGAAGTGATCAGAATCTAAATCAAAACTTTTGTAACAACGGCAAAATTCTGAGAACGTTTTATTTGAATTAAAATTTATAACAATTATTATTACGGCAGCGTTGCAGTCACCACTTTTCTTTATCTTAAAGTATAAATTTTGACCTACTTTTTTGTAAAAAATTTAATTTAATTTTATAAAATTGTCCGAAAGTTAGATTTTTAATAGAATAGTTCAAATTTACCGAGATTTCTCAAAAAAACAACACAAAAAAGTTTTTCTCAAAAACTTTGATTCAATTCTTGAAAATTGCAGAAATGTAATAGAGTAGTTCAATTGAACCACTTTCAAATTAGTCAAAAATCGACACCAAAAAATTGTTTTTTCGCCAAAAATATGATATAATTTGCAATTTTACAAAATGGTATAATTCAGTTTTCAAGCACTGCGTGCCTTATCTTAAAGTAGAAATTTTGACCTATTTTTTTGTAAAAAAATTGATTTAATTTCTCAAATTTGTCGGAATATTGGATTTTTTATAGAATACTTAAAATTTACTGAGTTTAAAGAACACCGCACAAACCTAATGGGAATTGGCTCCCGGTCAAATTGGCTGAAATTTGAATATGTGTTCGTTTTGGCATCCTGAACAAAAGTCTCAATGGACACAAAGCTCAATTTTGCTTATTTTGGCTCCTACGGAACTCCAAAGCTCCACGGATTCACCATTATTTACTACTTAGAAGGGTAATCTCTTCGAAAGTTTACTATTTGCTGCGTTAACAAAAAGTCCCCTCTTGTGATTACGAGGTCACTGCATTCAAATCGAATGCCAATATAATAATGTTGACAGTTGACAGCTGTCAAACAACAAGGAATAATCAACATTGATAATCCTCATGTAAATATATTTTGGAGGTTGCTGAGTTCAAAACTGGTTAAAAAGACGATATTGACAATTGGCAGCTGTCAATTAACTGTCAAACAACAAGCAATAATCAAAATTGATAAAATCCTCATGTAAATATGTTTTTGAAGTTGCTGAGTTCAAAACTGATGTCAATAGATGATATTGACAGTTGACAGCTGTTTGTCCAAACGCTGGATTTTTTACAGCGTTGTTCAAATGTACAAGTTAGAATTTCCCAAAAATCAACTCCAAAAAATAGTTTTTTGTCAAAAATATGATTTAATTTTTACAGTTTTACAAAAATGGTATTATGACTCTCAAGCAATACGTGCCTTATCGTAAAGTAGAAATTTTTACCTAGCTTTTTGTAAAAAAATTGATCAAAGTTCTAAAATTTGCTCAAATTTTGGATTTTTATAAAGTAACACAAATTTACCAAAAATCAACACAAAAAAGTTTTTGTCAAAAATTATGATTTAATTCTTAAAATTTGGATTTTTTATAGAGTAGTTCAAATGTACCAAGTTAAAATTTCCCAAAAAATCGTGATAAAAAATTAATTTTTATTCAAAAATTTGATTTACTTTTTATAATTTTACAAAAATGGTTTAATCCTGTTTTCAAGTAATGTTCGCCTTCCCTTAAAGTAGAAATTTTGACGTCTCCTGTCACATTAGTCCAATAACCCGCTATCAGTTGTTTGGAATATACTAGGGATTCTACAAAACAATGTAAGAGCTTAAAATTCGTAGTTTACGACCAAGTCCTGCAGATATAATTTCTATTTTGAGTCAAATTTTATGCGCACGATCTCCGCCACTGGTTCGATCCCTATTAATTTAATTTTTAGCAAATTTTAGAGATAAATCCTACTTTGTTGTTGTGCGCCTAAACAAATTAAGATAATCGAATGAAATTTTGGGAACGATTGCATTTTATTAATATTTAAATAGTTATGGGAGTAAAATATACAAAGTCGGTTAAACTAGTGCCTAAATTAAAGTTTTGTTGTAACGTTAATATTTGTTGAAATAGAAAAAATGTATTTAGGTTTTTTGTTGGCTATTTCTTTTTGCTTAAATTTGCCAAGCTTGAATATACTTTTTATTTTTTGAATTGTTCCTATTTTTAGCCTTACAAAGAATACCATAACGCACATTATCACTATAATAAAATTTTAGTGCAAAATTTGATTAAACTTGTGCAGAGTTGTTTATGTTTAATAGTTTATTACTATCCGTACCATTAGAATGGTCGTAAACTTGTAGATTTATATTATTAAATTATTTAGTTTAAAGTTTAGTTAATTCATTTCCTTCAATTAGTCCATAATATTAGTTATACATGGTGAAGTAATAACTTTGCACCAAAACATTAAAAAAATCTTAAAAATTTTGAAGAAGCACTAAAAAAATAAATTAGATAATATTTTGTACTACACACTCTAAGGGTGAATTACTAGTATTATTTTCAAATTTTAATATTATTTTTAAATTAAAACAACTTTTTTGATAATATCACTTCATCAAAATCCCTATAATTTGTTAATTCCTATATATCGTTTAAAAAATTTTACAAATCAATAATAAAAAAAATAATTATATGGTGCAGACTTTTTGACCACCACTGTACGATTAGGAATTACAATAAATTTCAACATAATACAGATTTTTTAAGCCAACACATTTAATATTAGATTTTAAGCCATCTAAAAATAAAATATTCCTTACGTTTTGACAGTTCGGCAATATAACCTGAAATATTATTAATCTGCTTTAATTTTTTTAGTTCAATATACTAATATTTTATAGATTTAATAATGGTAGAAGCTTTAGAAAATGCTGGTGTTAGAATTATCAGTTTCACACAATAATTTTATTGGCGTTGTCAGATTTTGCTAAAGCAAAAATTTACCACTTTTTTTTAACTGAAAATTATTATTTTACAGTCTTCGGTTAACAATATTAAAAAAAACATATTGTTGCCTTTATATTAACAAATTAAATTCCATTCTCTTGAAATTTAATTACACACTGTTTCATAAGAAGTTATGCGTACTACATTCTACTAATTCTGGCAACGTTGCAATTAAAAATAACCGTAAAACGCTCCTTTCACATTATATGATTTGGCTTGTACGATTAAAAAACGTACGATTCTATATCGTGTGCATTGTGGTTTCACATTATACGATTTTTTGTCGTTAGTTGATTTTTGGGAAAATAAGCTGAAGTTGAATTTTTTATGTTTAAATATTATTTTATTAATAAATACCTACCATATGCATTTTTCTCTGTATTAATAATCTCATCAAAATTTGATTTCAGTGAAAAATAAACTTCCCACCAAGTCTTTGTAAATATCTAAAGTTTTGTTCCACAATACAGGTTTTACTTCAACAAGCGAAATTAAAACTTCTTCAATTTCTTCCATTTAACCAATAGAGAGTTTCAGCACCGCACCCGCTAACGTTATCGCTAACGCTAATCCTCAAATATACATGTATTGGAACGATCCAAATGAGTTGGTTGATCGTTTAAAGTTGCTAGTTGCTTCGAAACATGCTGGAAATACCTCACAAGAAATAACAGCTATTATAAGTGAAAAAGAAATAGTTTCAAATTTAGCGTTAATGTTAGCGTTAGCGAGTGAGTTACTAAAACTCTAGTAACAAACCAAAAATATCAAAAAGCAATAAAATAAATCGATAAATCAAAAAACGTATAATATGAAAGCGCTCATTTAATTATGTGTGCCACTGAGACAGACGTACGATACCAGTGGCACTGGACGACAACGTTGCCAACTGTATTTTAAGCTCTTATAGTACGGGCACTTAAATTATTATAGTACATTGGAGAACAATATAGTACAATAAAAAAGAAACAAGAAATATGTAACGACACTAAAAATAACTAATACTAATTATCTCAATTAGGTATCTGAGTTCAATCAAATCTTTCTGGATTATAAATTATACTTCCTCTGCTCTTGGTAGATAATAAATCCTCAAAAACGCTTAAAAACCCTTAAAAATCTTTAAAAACCTTTATAAATCCCTTAAAAAAATTTAAAAATCTTAAAAATACTTTTAAATCCTTAAAACATTCTTAAAAAATCCCAAAAGATCCGTAAAAACCCTTAAAAATACTTAAAAATCTTAAGCAATTCTAAAAGATCCTCAAATAATCCTTAAAAAACATTACAATCCCTAAAAAACAGTTTAAAATTCTTAAAAATCCCCAAGAATCCTTAAAAGTCCTTGAAAATCCTTAAAAATTCGAAAAATCCTTAAAAGTCATTAAAAATCCTTAAAATCCTTAAAAATTATTAAAAATTATTAAAAATCTTTAAAAATCTTTAAAAATCTTAAGAAAAACTAAAAATACTATAAGATCCTCGAAATATCCTAAAAAATCCTGATAAAATCCTTAAAAAATTACTTAAAAATCTTAAGCAATTCTTAAAGATTCTAATACAGTCCTTAAAAAACATTAAAATGCTTAAAAATAGTTTAAAATTCTTAAAAATCCTTAAAAGTCCTTGAAAATTCTTAAAAATACCAAAAATCCTTAAAAATCCCAAAAATCCTTAAAAATCCCAAAAATCCTTAAAACTCATTAAAAACCCTTTAAAATCCTTAAAATCCATAAAAATCATTAACAATCTTTAAAAACCCCTTAAAATTCTGAAAATAAATTAAAAATCGTTAAAAATCTTTAGAAATTCTTAAAAATACTTTAAAATCCTTAAAAAGTCTTGAAAAAATCCTTAAAAATCCATAAAAACCCTTAAAAATACTTAAAAATCTTAAGCAATTCTTAAAGATCCTAAAACAATCCTTAAAAAACATTAAACCCCCTAAAAATAGTTTAAAATTCTTAAAAATCCTTAAAAGCCGTTTAAAATTCTTAAAATGCTTAAAATCCTTAAAAATCTTTAAAAACGCCTTAAAATTCTGAAAAAATTTAAAAATCGTTAAGAATCTTAACAAAATCTTAGAAATTCTTAAAAATCGTTAAAATATCCTTAAAAAATCCTCAAAAATCCTTAAAATTCCCTAAAACATTAAAAATACTTTTAAATCCTTAAAACATTCTTAAAAAATCCTCAAAAATCCGTAAAACCCTTTAAAAATACCTAAAAAGACTTAAAAATCAAGCAATTCTTAAAGATCCTCAAATAATAATTAAAAAACATTAACATCCCTAAAAATAGTTTAAAATTCTTAATAATCCCTAAAAATCCTTAAAAGTCTTTGAAATTTCATAAACATCCCAAATATCCTTCAAAATCATTAAAAATACTTTAAAATCCTTAAAAATCGGCGATCCTTCCAGTTGGATGGATGACTGAATACTGTCCTAACAGATGTTATTGAAATTTGTCAGTGATTGATCATGGTGTATTGTTATGATTTGTCAAAATATAAAATTATATTACAAACTGCGTACTATATTTACTTTGAAATTTTATAGTACATGTAGTTGTAATTATCGTACATATACTATAATTATAGTACGGTTGGCAACGCTGCCGGATGACTGCAACACTACTAAAAATCGTGCCGTGTTAAAAACGTTTAATTTGAATGGGGCTATGCTCTTCTTCAGTCGACTGAAAATATTTTCCCGTACGAGTTTTAATCGTACGAGCCAAATCGTTTAATGAGAAAGGAGCGTAAGCATAGCAACTATTTTGCTCTATCGTTAATAAAGTTAAGGACTAATATTTTCCACACTGCGCATGCTCAGAATAACGATATCCATAACTCATGACAAAATAAGGGGCTTAAAAACTCTCTAATTTAAACACAATAAGTATTAAGCATAAATCAGAACAATAGTCATCCCCTCTAAAATGCCTATATTGTTTATGTCCTGTATCATTTTTATTCTGTTTCCCAGAAGCATTTTTCTCTGGTTTATTATTCCCTGTTTTGCTGCGTTTATTTCTTCAATTCTTCGCTTTGATTGTTTTTTTGACATTTTTATTTATTTGTTATCTTTTTCCTTATTCTTTTTTCTAATTCTGTATCTTGTTCTTTCAATATTATCATCCTTTATCCAGTAGCTTGTGCTTCAACTTTTACCTTTTCAATATCTCCTCTTACTATTTCTATATAACTATTTTCCTTTCCTTTTATTATTTAAAAAAAAATATCTTGTTCTTTTCAGACAAAAAAGAAAAATTTGCAAATTTCGTCTTTTCGTATTTTTGAAATTTTTAAAACAGGTGACATTTCTTGCGACAAGTTCAATGTGTTTTTCAAATCATTTTTTAAACGTAAATGCCAGACATCTCACAACTGTTTTAAGATTTTATTGATTCAATTTGGAAAAAATATCAAGCATTTCGCACTACAATATTATCAAAAGGTAATTTTTTAATTAAATATTCTTTGAATACTTCAAGGCATTTTTAAAACTCATCAATATTACAGTAAAGTCTCTTGAAGTCAAAGAGAACAAAGTCTTTTCAGTTCCCATTTCAATAATTAGTTCTTTAATTTTTTCCTAATTTGCTAAATTGGGCTCATTGAAACTTAGTTTGTTGGCTTCAAGTATTTTTGTTCCACTTGGTTTAAACCAATTTACAGCTCACGGAACGAGACATGGCAATTGAAGGAAATCATATCTGCGCAAAGTATAGGTCATGTATGATAAAGGAAGTATTCGGAAATAAGAAATGCAAATGTTTGTTAATAATATTGCATTGAACGGATTAATGTGTAAATTTGGACGGATGTTGGTCACTTGGTCTTAAGTTTTAAAATTAGGTGGGCCTCTTGGTCACAGTGGTTATCAACCTAAAGATTACAAAAATATTATTTAATCTTTATATATTCCTATTTCATTTTCCTGAAACTCTTAATCCAGCTTTCACGACCAGAAATGCTATACACCTTTAGAAGCGACAACTGACTACTGCGAGGATTTTTTTTTATATAAATTGCTATTTTAAAATTATGAAAAAATTTGTACATACAAAGTGTGTCATATAATCTAATTAGTTTTTTCAAATATTAAAGCAATATTTAAAAAAATCATTGAACTTTTTTATTTGGCTTATATTACAATTTTAATTTTGAAAAATTTAAAATAAATCGTAAATTTACAACTTTGCATTTATGTTTCGAACATTACAAGTTCCATATCTTCAATAGTTTTTTTTTGTTAATTTCACAATTTTTGGATTAAAAAATTGAAAAAACCGCAATTGTAGTATTGTTGCCAATTTCAGTTACATTAGTACTTACTGAAACTTATGATAAATTATGTGAAAAAAATCGCTGACCACAATGACCGCTGTTGACAACTTCTGCTAATCAGTTTTAATAATAAGGAAATTAAAATCTATTTTTATGATTTTATAACACTAAGAGGGTAGGAAAACGTAAATCATGATGGTGTGTTGATATAATTTTGTAATCATTTTATTTTACAATTTTATTTTTATATGCGAGGGAGTAGTAAATAAATTCAAATATAGTACGGTTATTTTCAAATATTGTTATTATAAAATTATCATCTTCAAAAATTTATGACGGATTTTAAAGCATTTGTAAACATGAAGAAGGAGCAAACCCATCGAGAAAGGGTGAAAGGTGTGGAAAATTATTCATGGACCGTTAAGCAAAAGGGACCGCTGTTTGTTAATGATTTCATAGCAGAACCAGTCATATAAGTGTTATACAGATCAGATAACATAATTGCTAGTATTTATTTCTGTAACAGTTGGACTAAATTATTCAAAATTTTTAAGTGCGGTATATCTCAATAATAATTAGTGTATAAAATACAGTGACAATCACAAATTTAAAAAAAAATTGGCTGTGTCACCCCTGAACTTTCCCAGCTCGGCTTAATTACAAAATACTAAACATTACATTAATAATAATTTAACAAAAATTAAATAGCAATCCAATGGTGAATACGTCTATCCAATTGATATTTTAATGTCGATAATAACATAAGGGGGCGCATGCGCGCATTATAAAACACACTGATACAATTAGGATATCCGGAATTTTTTTAGGGCATTTTGTGCTCTACAACTTTGCACTAGAATATCTTACACTAAAGCGCATTGTTTGTCTTCAAAATAAAAAAAAGACAAAAAGGATAAATGTGTATATTTTTCGCCCTCTAGCGGCAAAACTATGGGGAATTCGAAAAAAAGTTGAATACAAAAGTTATAGGAAATTTGGTGCTCTATGCTCTACAACTTTGCATTGTTTGTCCTCAAAATTTGGAAAAACTACGGAAAACTCCATGCACATTTTTTGCGCACCATCTAGTGGCACAGCTATTGGAAATTCTGGAAAAAACTTAATACAAAAATTGTAGGAAATTTTATGCTCGAAGACTTTGCACTACAACATTTTGCACTAAAGTGTATTGTTTATCCCTAAAATTTAAAAAAAGACAAAAAATCATACATGTTTATTTATTCAATGTCGGTCTTGCAGACCTTCTACTGTACCAATATGAACCAAACACTAATGGTCGCATTCGAGGCATACACCAACCCTTCATCCCATTTTCAGCTTGATTGGTCAAACGGTTTGGCAGTTATCGTGGAAGATTAAACACAGACAGAATACAGAACTTACTCTGGAAATGGTTTCAATCTTCTTGAGGGACATCGAAATGGATATTTCCATCCATATCTCGGAATTTTTTTTTGCTCCTTCACTATACTTTGATGGGACCGGGAAAGTAATATTGTGTACAACAGACAAAATTAAAACAATAATCCAAACATAGAACATGTCAGAATCGTTAAAAAAGTTCAGATTCAGATATACAGTGTGGTCACAATTTTAACGGATCTCATTAAAAGATCCAAAGTTGATTAAATAATTAAAAAATTGCAAGATCAATTTATTAATGTGAAAAAATTGTCGATATCACGGTCGGTTCGAACAATATTTAAATAAAACCAAATGGTGCCCAAGTTTTGTTGTATAGAGTCATTATTGTGCAAATGGAAAAAACTTCATTGATGTTTTCTGTTCAGCATTCTCAAGGTTATATTTACTGCTTAATATTTCCTTTTCGAAGGACCATCATCCATAGAACCACCATAAGTCGCTCTTTAATTCCCAAACTTGCAATTGCTAGTTGTTATCTTACCATAGCATAACACATAATCTAAAAACAAACAAAACTGAATAAATTAAAAAAAATGAAACCTTAAATTATTTACAATAGATAATCAGAATATTATCCATTCTTTTCGATATCCAGTCAAAATTTTTTGGAGATTTTGGACGTTGCTTTGGGATTTTTTGTTGCCGTTTTATTAAGATCGTAAAATGATAGTTAATAATTGCTGGGAATTATATTATAGCAAATTATAGTTATTCCATGTACAGGACTGTAAAAAAAAAATCTTCCGATGAGTTGTTTCAATAATAAAATGCATTTAAATCACAGTGTGTTGGATTCAGATTAAACCAATGAGAATGCGTAAATACGAACTGATAAAAATACTTTAAGAGGCGCCAAATATCATGTATTATCTTGCCTGAAATGGTTTTTCGACGAGCGCTCCGTTAACATTACAGATAGGAAGCTGTAGTTTCCAACAATCCATTCTGTATTTAATTCTTAAGAGCGCGTCTGCGGCACTTTTTTAAAATTATTTTTAGTAAAAGTGATACGACTATCAACTTTTTTCTCGAGATAAATTTGAAAAAAGTAATACAGGCGCTCTCTTTTAATAAAAATTTCAAATATCATGAATTATAGTTGCTCTAATAGGCGAGATCTCGTCTAAAAACGAATAAGTATGTTTTGTGGCGTTATACCCTGTTCTACGCAGAAAAAATTGGATTCGAGGGTAGGATTACTTAACATTACCAGGAAAATACAAAAAAATATTTTTGTACCCAATGTAATAGAATACAAGCACATTTTTCTTGAATCATTCTCTAACAGGCAACCACAAAAGTCACGTGGTGTGCGGCCGCCTTAAGCTTATTTTATAATTTTATTATTGCATTGACATAAAAAAATCCACAATTAAAATATTTCACAAATTTTAATACTTTATAGAATCCTATAATTTTTTGTCTTAATAGGTTCAAGGTTTTCGAAAAACAATTGGTTTATTCTTTTGTGCTGAATCCAGATCTGGAATTATAATTTTAAATTTACACAAATAAGTATATAAACTATCACAAATTTTAAAACTAGACCACCAACTTTTTTATTTACTTTTTTATGCTAAATTTATATCTAAAATCTTAAATATTATACAAATAAGTAAAAATATTCATAAATTCTTAAATTTCAGACCACTAGTAACTTTTTTGTTTTAATAGGCACAACTTTTTGGTAATAAAATTTTGGTTTACTGAATCTAAATATGAGATTGTAAAATTTCATAGGTATTCCTTAAACTTTTAATACAGACAGGCAGACAGACGGACAATTATTTTAAAGATCGTCAAAATTTTCTTGATACTCGCTGTATCCCAAATTTTTCTTATATTTCTTATTCACTTAAAGTATAATATATTCTATTTAATTTGTGTTAAACTACGTGTTTTATTTTATCACATATCTCAAGAAATTCAAATTATTTAATTGAACACTACTGGAATTTCGTAAACCGTTATAGATATAAAGTTGGTTAAATGGGAAAGATGCGTATTTTTAATACGAATAGAATTCTTTTTTTAAAATTAAAATATCGGGATTCGTTTCAGAGATATTTGGTGAAAACCGAAATTGACAATTTTCGTTTTATTTAATTGACACATTAATTTTTAAAGATAGAAAAATACTGAGGTTTTTTTATTGTGGGTCAAATCCCTCTTGGCATAGCGTATCCATTTTTTTAAAATAACCTTTCGTCATTGAAGAGGCACCTTCAACTATTTGTTTTTAACGCGGACCTGTACTTTTTATTTCTTTTTTGGAAATCGCCATTTTTTCTCTATCCAATCATGTATAGAATATTTAATTTTCTTATTTGGTTTTGACAATGAACTGTACTTTAGGAACATTTCCAAGTACGATCCTGTTTTATTTTCACTGTAAATATTTATAGCTCTTTTGGAATCAAATTAATTAAAAACGCAGTATACTTTGAGCTTAACACCCTGAGTATATTGAACTGATACTAAATATTTGAATTAAATTTTCTTAAATAACGGCAATCCGAAAATAAATAAAATTTATTTAAGACGGTATTAGCACCTAGTGATTTTCATACCAAAAACTATTAATTAACTAAATGTTCGATAGATGGCGATTAGATGTACTTTCTGCGTAAAAATTTAAATGTTGATTATCCTTCAATAATACTTGCTTAGTTGCCAGATGTTACGCTCGTCGGGTTTTAATTTTGAGTGACATTGCGATTTTAGTGACGTCAGGTACCTAAATAGAAGATTTTTATGACAGTGTAAATTGTTAATGGGTAAATAAATTTATACACAACATTGGTCGATAACAAAACAAAGAATCCCGCACATAATGTTGAGAAATTGGAGTGTGTGAATTTAGCCCCTCATTTTTCGAATTTTATTATTTTGAAAGTTGTTCCAAATTGTTCTAGGTTTGTACGAAATTGTTCCAGAAGATTATTCCTTGAACTTCAATACAAAGGCCGGAAAACTCAAAAAACCATATTTAGAGCTAGCCCCCCATTATTTTTATTTCGATTTTTTTTTAGAAATTTTTTTTTGTTGAGCTAGATAGTTCTAGATATTCTTGGCGTTTTTCCAAATTTCAAGCTCAAAATCAATTAAAACCATTTAGAGCTAGCCCCTCATTATTTTCTATTCAATTTTTTTTTTGTTGAACCAGATTGTTCTAGTTGTTCTTAACATTGTTCCAAATTTTCATGTCTTAAAAAAATTATTTCAAGCTCAAAATCAATTAAAACTGTTTATAGCAAACCACCCATAATTTTTTTTATTGTACTAGATTGTTCTAGTTGTTCTTAGCATGGTTCCAAATTTTCATATCTTAAAAAAATTATTTCAAACAAAGTCAATTAAAACCGTTTAGTTCTAGGCCCCCATTATTTTTTTGCGATTTTTTTTTGTTGAACCAAATTGTTCTAGTTGTTCTTAACATTGTTCCAAATTTTCATGCCTTGAAAAAATATTTCAAGCTCAAACTCATTTAAAACCATTTAGAGCTATCCCCCCATTATTTTTTTTCGATTTTTTTTTTGTTGTACCATATTGTTCTGGTTTTTCTTCATTTTGGGCTTGAAATATTTTTTTAAGACATGAAAATTTGGAGCAATACTAAGAACAACTAGAACAATTTAGTACACCAAAAGAATTTCGAAAAAAAATTATGGGGGCTGGCTCTAAATGGTTTTAATTGCTTTTGGGCTGAAATAATTTTCTTCTAAGACATGAAAATTTGGAACAATGTTAAGAACAACTAGAACAAACTGGAACAATAAAAAAAATTAGAAAAAAAATAATAGGGGGGCTACTAGCTATAAATGGTTTTAATTGGTTTTGAGCTTGAAATAATTTTTTCAAGAGATGAAAATTTGGAACCATGCCAAGAATAACTAGAGCAATCTAGTGCAACAAAAAAAACATCGAATAAAAATAATGGGGGCTGGAATCAAATGGTTTTTATTGATTTTGGGCTTGAAATAAATTTTTTTTAATACATCAAAATTTGGAACAATCTGGTGCAACAGAAAAAAAAATCGAAAAAAATTAATGGGGGGGGGGCTGGTTCTAAAAATGGTTTTTTGAGTTTTCCGGCCTTTGTATTTAGGTTTAAGGAATAATTTTCTGGAACAATTTGGTACAAACCTAGAACAATTTGGAACAACTGTCAAAATATTAAAATTCGAAAAATGATTAGGTTAGGTACCTTCACACACACAAGAAATTAGCCCTTGGTGGAAGTTAATGAAAATTTTATGTTGTTTGTGTTGCTAAAAGTAAAAAAAATGTCAAGTTTAAATTTATGTAGCCTCTACAGAGTGTTAAAATTAATACTGTTTTGGTAACTCGAATGATACTGAGATTAATTTATTTGTATTTCTGAGCTGAAACAAGTTGCAGTTGTTTCCGGTTTTGAACAATGAACAATTGCTTTTTGCGATTTGTCTCGCTTTTTTCTAATTTTTGTCATTTTTTCGAT
This sequence comes from Neocrepidodera transversa, assembly GCA_963243735.1. Lineage (NCBI taxonomy): Eukaryota > Metazoa > Arthropoda > Insecta > Coleoptera > Chrysomelidae > Neocrepidodera > Neocrepidodera transversa. The sequence goes on from OY725339.1 coordinate 35,655,114, forward strand.
TTTTTCTAATTTTTCCCAATTTTTTTCTCATTGTTCTGTTTTATTTTTTTCGTTTTCTATTTTTCTCATTTTTTCTTATTCATTTGTTTTTTTTTATGATAATTTGAGATTTTTTTTTTGATTTTGTTCCTGTTTTTTGCCAATGTTTTGCGATTTTTTCTAATTTTTCGATTTCTTGCGTTTTTTTCCGAATTTTACTTTTTTTTTTCACTTTTTCTAATTTCTCTCTCAATTTTTTTCTTTTTTTTTTTTTTTTTCAAAATTTTTGTTTTGTTTTTTTTATTTTTTCCGATTTTTTTTTTGATTTCTTCGATTCTTCCAATTCTTTCTCGGTATTTTCTTCATTTTTATAATTTTTGTTTTTTTATTTTTTCAATTTTTTCCAATCTTTCCTTATTTTTTTCATTGTTCTGGTTTTCTGTTCCTTTTTTTGTTTTCTAATTTTTTCTCATTTTTCTATTTCATCGATTTTTTATGATAATTTGCGATTTTATTATTTTTTTGTCATTTTTTGTGATTATTGCGTTTGTTTTACGATTTTTTATGATATATTTCGTTTAATTGCTTTTTTTAGCTTTCTTTTTCTTTTTTTTCTGATTTTTACCGTTTTTTTTTGTTCGGTTTTTTGATTTCTTCATTTTTTCCGGATTTTACAATTTTATTTTCATTTTTTTCCCAATATTTTCTAATTTCTCTCTCAATTTTTTTATCAGATTAGTTTGTGTACTATTTATTATTATTATTATTATTATTATAAATACTAATATCGCACTGCATAGAATGAATAAAACCCATCTACCGTTTCTTTTTAACAAGAAACAAACAAAAAGAAAAACAAACCGTATCCCACACTTATCTTTCACCAGTTTCCTTTCGGCATTTCCGGAATTTGCGTTTAAGGGTTACGCCGTGCGTTTCGATAACGGGCCAACGGCTGTTTCGTTTACGCCGCTTATCAATTGTTTGTGTTTTATCAACGGTTAGTGTGGTTATCTGCATTGGAATTCTAGCCTCTTGCTCCGCTTCCCCTCGGTCTATCCTATCGCCCGTTGGCGGATGTAGCTTGTTGTGTTCAATTACACACTGGTGTTTCCTATTTGACGAAAGTGTGGTTTTTATTTTATTATATAGGGTGTCTCCGTTTTTTGACCGATATGAATCAATTTAGCAGATTAGGTAATGGGAATAGTTAGTTTTATATCAAATAACATTCTCAACAATTACCTTGTGGAAGCTCCCCTTCCACTTGAAATTATTTAATTGTCTTATCGTTTTTTGGTTATCTGGAACCGTTCTATTGCAAAAGTAACTAACTCTGAATGATTTTTGATATAAATTTATTAAAATTCAGGAGGATGAATCCAGTTTGGTATCAATCAATATTTACATGAGTATCTAGATTATTTCAGTAATTATTTATTTAATAAAAAAATTAACAACATACATTATAATCTGTAATTCTGCCCTTGTGAATATTTTTCTTATTTTTGGTACACTGTACAGTTATTCTTATTTTAATAGTTTCAAGTACATTTTACAATTTGGTTACATCTACTCTAAATCAAAAAGCAATTCAGCATCCGATAGAAATACAGTTTCAATAAATTTAGTCGTTATCTGCCCCTTCGTTTCCAAATATCTATTTTTATCTCAAATCAATAACTTCATTCGCTCTCATCTCATCGTTTATTCATTTTAAAAACTTATGGCTGTGTCTAGATTGCCTGTGCGGACTAAAATATACTGCACTGGATGTTAGGTTATATATTAGAATAAGGGTAATACGAAATAAAGTATGAGTGAATATGATGAAAAGTGGAAATAACAATCTATTTTTTATATTATATAAAATGTTGATAATTTTTTCTTACTTTATCTGAATCCTACTGTACATATTTATACAGGATATTTTTTTTAAATGTTAACTTAATTACTGCAATATTTTATCTACAATTATGCGGTATCTAAAAATATCCATTGTTAGTGTCATTGAAATTAAGTCACGCTATCCTACCAAAAAATTCATTAGGTTCATTATTTTTTTCGTTGGTAAAATTAATTTTAGCATTTTAGAATATTATTCTTTAATTTTAACACCGGGGCGGGCGGTAACCACACTAAAAATAGTATTTCCTTAGTCACTGCACATTTGTAGATAAATACAGGGTGATGAGAATTTATATTAGTGGTTTTTAAATTAAAATATCAGGTCTGGTTTTAGAGATATTTGAAGAAGACTGAAATTGACGATGTTCGTTTTATTTAATTTCAATTTATAAAGACTGAAAAAATTATTAGGAATTGAATAGAAAATTCAATTCTAAAAGGTTATCCTTTATCTCAAATCTGGTCGAATGATGCTAAAAAAAATTCAAAATCAAGTACCACATAACATATATTTCAATTGTAGTTCAAACGAAAAGAACTAGTTTGACTGGTAAAAACAAAAATAAAACGATACGTGCGCGCACAGGTACAAGAGGGTAAAACTTATTAAATTTGGGTGGTACCAGGTTAGTACAACTTTTTTTTTTATTTTTTGTTGTTACTGCCTCAGGTTTCATCCTTTCATTGTTTTAATGTGTTGCCATTTTTCTATATTTATCTTGAATAATATTTCCATTAACTAATCTAGTATCTAGTCGTTTTAGTTTAAATAATTTTTACCCTCTTGTACCTGTGCGCACACACATTGTTTTGTTTTTATGTTTTCACCAATCATACAATAATGCATTAAGCACTTGCTCTTAAATTTGATTTTTTTTTGGTCTGATGATGGCAGTGATGCCGAAACTAGTTGTCGTTAGATACCTTCTTTTCGTTTTAACTACAATTGAAATATATGTTATGTGGTACTTGATTTTGAATTTTTTTTATTAAAGGCCAACTGACGCTTAATATCGTGTCTCCATTTCTTTTAAAAAACGTTTTGTCTTTGAAAGGGCCTCTCTTGGATATGTTATAAAATGTATTTATATGTATATTTTATTTAATATTTAAAATATCCTTTTTTAGGGTCCCGTACCTCAAAAAGAAAAAAAGGAACCGTTACTGTATGTAATACATATTTTCAATAATAATAAGTATATTATTCAAAAATATACTTCTTTTTCATTGTTCTTTTCTTTAATAATAATGGTGAATTATAATCGTGACGTTTAATTTTTATTATTAGGATATTCATAAATATCACACATTTAAAACGAAGTAAGTCATAACGTAAGTTTCGACATTCCCGTCATATTTAAAAATGAAAATAAGATGGATAGTGTCAGTATCGCGATTTTTATTTTAATATAATCGGATTTTACATTTTTTAAGTTTGTATTATATAATTAACGAATGTAAGCTTTAATTTTGTTAATAAATAGGATTTGTATGTAATATTTTAATTTGAATCCAATATTAACCTTCATAAGACCGAGCGGGTTAAAACTACCTCATAGTAATGGTTTTTGTTATAACTTCCGGTTTTCGTTATTTTATATTGCTTTGCTATTAATTTTAACGCCTATTTTCTGCTACCAGAGCTAATCTGGACGCGACCTACAGCATATGGTGGGCTCCGAACCACGGTCCTCAATCACCCTAAACTATGCCTTTGTCATTCCGGTGATCTACCGACTAGCAAGTGTGTAATTATGCCACCAACCCCTATCAGTTCCACGAGATATCCGATATCTCATCCGGCCAGGTTACCGGCGTGAATGAAACTGCGCATGGCACAAATACCTTTTTGCACTTACCCCAAAGTCTTATCTGACTTTAATTCCATTTGAGACTCATCGGAATCGAACCCACCGCCCGAACAATGACCAAGTATAAAGACCGATGCCTTAACCAACCTGGCCACCGTGTCCTGTGTTATTTTATATTCAAATTATGGTTTTAGCTACTGATACCAAAATTGAGTGTCCTTTTAGACTTCTAAACCCTAAAGTTTAGAGAGACGAAAAACAAAAAGAGATAGAGACAAACGATCAACGGTAATAGACTCAGCATACCTTGAATAGTTTCAGCATACCTTGAATAGTTCCCAAACAGATTTTCAGATTTTATGACTTCCTGTTTGAAAACTGGTTTTACAAACCAGAACTACCGGTTTCATAGAGATAATGCGTGTTTAGAAGTCGTCACGCACCTGCTAATTCTCAGGCGCTTCGGACTTGTTTTCTTCATTTAGCACATAATTTTTGACATGCAGCTCGTAGTGTCATATTTACATCATACGTGTCAGCGAATGACATTGGAGGGAAACTCAAAACATACTCGTAAAAACGGACAAAAATCCCCATGATGAACAAACTATCTATATGTAGATTGTCCACAAACTAAACCGACACCTTCAACGTTCCCACTTCTCTAATTTAACCATTTGGTCTTTCGTTCTCCACTTCTGTATTTATTGTTTTATTGTGTTTTGACATTAAGCTGCAAATCAATCAAAACTTTTTTTTCTATTTTTTACCTCTTTTATCCCTCACTTTTTACCAATTTCTTTGAGTAAAAGACAAGCAAACCATTGCATTTGTCTTCTTAAGCTAATATAATATTTTTCTTATATACTTTTATTATATACAGAAACTCCTTTTCTGGTAAATTTTCTGCTATAGCAAAATTAAGTTGTGAAATTGAAATAACTAAAAATTATAAATTCCGCCATGTTCCCTGGAGAACAACTAATAATTGATAATTTCCCTCACGAACTAGAAAAGCTTATTAATAAATATTATTTGGTACATCTCGGAGCATTTAAATAATGACTTGCCTACTTTAAAACAGAAAAATTCTAATGAAAACACTGGCGTCTCCAGTTTTTTTCCACGGAAGATTTTTATCTATCATGTTATTTTAAATTTCGATATATTCTATTATGTTAAAAATTTTTCATTTAACTGGTTTGAACCAAATTTTATTCCATTTAGTCCATTGTCAAAACATAATAATATGAAGTGTTCTACATGGTTGGATAGAGAAAAAATGGACTTTTGAATTGGAAATAAAAATTACAGGTCCGTATTTAAAAGCATAGTTTAGTATGGCCCTTCAAAGACGAAACGTTGTTTTCAAAAATTATTAAGCGTTATATTTAAAATAGCTTTAAAAATTTTTATGCGTATTTAAAAATTACGGTATTCATTAAATAAACAGAAAGTTGTCAATTTCGCTTTTCGTTTTGTTTTTATTTGAAGATTTTGAATAAAAATTTATTGATTTATATTTATATGAATTTTAAATAGGATTTTTATCTAAAGAAATTCAATTTTGTAATAAAAGATAGGTAATAAATATCTCGTTTTTCTTCTAAAAATTTGGAATAAAATAGGATTTTTGGTTATTTCTGAAAAAAAAAAAACGGAAAATAGAATAATATCTTACTGAATAACGAAGATAACGGGAGGTGGAATTTTTAAATATATACACAAAATTTGATATATAATATTGACCTCTGTCTTTGCAGTCTCGTAAGACAAAAATCATTTATATAATTTAAACGGAAATGTCATTTTGAAACACCCTGTATATTTTTTCGTTTGATGACTAAAACTAAAATACAAATCGAAGTTTTCTTTTTTCTGTACAGGGTTTCTATTTCTGAAAACGTTACATATTCATTCTTACATTCAACAAGTAGTGTTTATAAGCTACATATACTTAAAAGTCCCGGTTTCAATAGCAGCTCTGGTTTTTTTTAAGTCTTTTTTGTCATTCCCAGAACCGTATTAGTCAGAAAATAAATACCATCTGTAGCTGTCTCTCATTTTGTGGCCTACATGTGTTCACGTCGTCGTTTGTATAAGTTTAAATAATCATAAATCAAATAAATTCTCATACATGATTTTTATAGATGGGTAGCGACAAAAAAGGAAACTGGTGGTGTAACCAAAATTTTGTTTTTTGACGTCTGTTAAATTTTTGTAAATCATTGTTTGTTTTGAGTATTTATCGATTCAATTTCAGTTTATTTTTACATGAAAGTAAAACAGTAGAATAAAAGCAATAATTTCTACGTAAAAAATTCATAACATTTATTTATAGAGAAACGTCTTCAAATGTGAAACGTCAAAATAAAAATTAACCCAATGTAACGTTCAAAGTATTCAACATAGTAAATCAAATTCAAATGTCAAGTTGACAATATGGTTAGTTCACTGTTCTCTTATATGTGCATCTGTAATTCTAAGGAAAGATCAACTGGATAGCTATAAGGTTACTATTGCATGATTTTAATACTTCATAATAAAAGAACGGTATTTATTCCATATAAAATGATAATAAACGCTATCAATAAAGACAAGTGAAAAACGGCAATATTTTTGTCCTAATTTTTGGAATTTTTGAAAATTAAAAATGACCTAGAGGTCGTAGGTCAAAGACTAATATCATTTCAGGGGTTTTTAAGGATGTTGAGCAGATTGCCGCTGTCTGTTTATCGTTATCTATTACCGTTTCTGAATTGAATCTTGTCACAAACATACAGACGGACGGACAGAGCCGTTGTATAATCCAGTTTTTTTCGAAAATTCTAAAAAAGACAAAAGTCGTTAGTATCTACAATAAACTAAAGATACAAGGACACATAATCATGACAGAATCGCTACTCAAATACTTATAGGTGATTTTAATCAATTAAACACTGTGACTAGCCACACGTTGAGCTGCGGATAATTTTAGAAATTTCCCACACGTGAAACTTGATTCGCTTAAATAATAAGTTTGAACATATTTAAGCATGGGCTCTAGTAGCCCTTAAATAATAAGTTTGAACATATTTAAGCATGGGCTCTAGTAGCCGCGTGACAGTGCCCGCTAGTGGTGCAATGGGCCCGGGATCGAATCCCACATTGCCTTTTATTTATTTTTAAACACAGGCTAGATTTATATATTCAAGACTTATTTTAATAAAATAAATATATTTTTTAGGTCAGATAACCAAGTTTAATGTTTTAACGTGTGTGTAGTCTCGGCCATAATTAAACACTATTGGGATTTGGTAAACCGTTATAGATACAAAGTTGATTAAATACGGACCTGCACTTTTTATTTTATTTTTCAAATCCCCATTTCTTTCTCTATCCAACCATTGGTAGAACACTTAATTTTTTAATAGGTTTTGACAATGAACTGTCCTTTATAACTTTACTAAGTACGATCCTGTTCCATTTCACTGTAAATATTTACAAATTTTTTTGAATAAAATTATTAAAAAATTGAGTATACTTTCTAAATGCCCTAAGTATATTTAATAACTGAATTAAATTTTCTTAAATATCTTCAATCAGAATATAAGAAAAATTTATGTAAACCTCAATTATTAAATAAATAGTCATTGTGAGAGAAATAGAGAAAAAAATGGGGATTTCAAAGATGAAATCAAAAGTACAGGTCCGTATTAAAAAAAAATAAGGGTGATTACTAATCGCCGCGTTAAAGAAATAAAGCGATTTGTATAAAATAAGTGGTTTAATTCCCAATTAATGCTTTAAACATTCAATTATTAATGATAAATAATTTTAAATTTATTGTAACAAAACTAAATATTATTTATAAATTATGTTTTTTAGACTACACTATGAATACAATGGATTTATTTGTTACAAGTAAATATCTTTTTATTATTAATAGATGATTATTGAAATGAATTATTACCAACTAATAGTCAATAACCACAAAATCAAATGTGTTTCAGCCAACTAAATATTCATTATGGAGTTATTTGTGTTATTTTTATTTTTCAATTTCAAAAAGTTTTTTTATACAATTTAATTTTCATACCAATAATTGATTTTGTGAACCATTTGTGTTATGTTCTGTACACGATTTACGATTAAGCTTTTTGCCTGATGATGGCCATTGTTTGGCCGAAACCTTTAGCCGCCCCTTGTTGATTTTCATTCACAAAATTTGTGGTATGACTTGGAGTTTTTTATTATTCATCAATAAATATTATTAACAAATGTAAATTCAAATAAATTATCATCAATTTACTATTACTAAAACGGATTAAGGCTTATTATTGTGTATTGTTATCAACTTTTAAATAAGTAGTTTGATTTTTATAAATTTCAATAAGCGATTTAGTAACAATAACTAATTTTAGGTTAATATAACAAATTAATTCTTTCATTACTTGCTTTATTCTGAAAACTTAAATGAGGAACAAAACTTCGAGTATACCGTACTATCAAAAATTGTTGTTATTTTCTAACACTATTTTTATTGTTACAGATTCAAAATTATAAAAATGAATACCGAAATGAGGTAAGTTAATAATATATTATTACGTAACTAGGGTTATAAGAAACTTATTACGTACTAGTGGACAAAGTTAAGTACGATTCTGAGTAATTGTTTTATTTTTCGTAATATTCAAGGTCGTTAAGAATATGAGAAATAACTAACAAGTTTTTATTTCCTTTTAATTTTGAAAAAAATTCCTAAATGCCTTATCTTTATGTCACAAAATTGTACCTCATATTTATAGGAGAAACAACAGACATACTGATAGCTCTGAAAATTTATGAAGAAGCTCTTGGAAATCATTTATTATATCCTTTACAAGAAATAAAGAACATTGTTTTATACATATTTCCGATATGGGACTCAAAGGAAACAAAAAGTATTTACCCGCAAAAACATTCAACGAAAACACACAATTATAAAGAGTTTCCCTGCATAGACCACATTATATCAATTAAAAAATTATATACTTTGCAGGCGACAATAAGAAGGGCGCCACGTACAAAAGCAAACTCAAAAACACAGCAACACAAAATATTTAACATATATACATATATGTTATCATATATATAATACAACGAGTGGTATCGTGACTATCGATAATCGCATAAGTTATTTCACGAAACGTGTTGTCAAATATTAATTTCACGAGTCCGCATAAATGTACCAAGTGTGATTATCAGTTATTAGTCAAGTACATGGTGGATAATTGTCGATTATTAATCAAGTAACAGTATGGTACATTATTACATTATGCGTGATAAAATCGGTATAATTAAATATTCTCTACTCCCTTAGCTCTTAGATAGGTATATGAGATTGACTCAGGTTTATTGACCAATAATCATCCACGAGTTTTAAGTTAAGTAAACTTGGTATGGATTTTCAAACTTATCAAGTCAAATCTAAGTCAACTTGTGTAAGTCTATCAGATCACCCTGTTTGAATGCATCCAATCTCCGGATCAAAAAATTCTTAAGTTGGTTAGGTTCAATGTGAGTGGTGCTTTTGCTCGAACCTCCATTGCGGCCAGCAGAGGTCTATTATGGCTCACCCCTATGGGCTATAATTCACCATACAATCCACACCTTCTAACGAAGTCTATGGTTGATTTAGGTGAAGCTTCCTTGTACTCGGTAGGCTCCAGCTGTACAAAACTAAACGTACGAAGCCTATTCATTTCCAGGGCAGGGCAGGAGCATAAAATGTGCTCCGCCGTTTCGTCTTCCACACTGCAGAAGCGACAGTCCGATGTTTGACTCAGACCTATCTTCTTCAGATGGTACCGCAGACGACAGTACCCTGTAAGCAGTCCAATTAGGATGCGTAGATCACTTCTACTCCATTCTAGGATCTGCGATAGGGTGCTACCTCAGGGTTTGACTATAAACGCCTTAGAGTGAGCTAACCCAGGAATATCTTTCTAGTGCTGGAGGGTTTTCCTCTCGGCCCATTTCCAGATAGTGTCTTTGGCACTGCTTTTGTTACTGGTAGCAATGCGATCGAAGGATTCGATGCAGTTCCACACCAGCTTCGAGTCCAACCGGTTGGAGCTCAGTGCTTTTAAAGCTGCCTGGCTGTCCGATAAAATGTAAATATTTTTGTTGACTAGATGATGGTTTGCCAACTTTTTTTGCACACAATTCTATAGCGAAAACCTCCACCTGAAAGATGACAGCATACTTGCCGAGGCTTTCTGTGATGTCAACTCTCGGTTTTCTACTGTACACTTCGGCTCCAACACCACTTGGGGTCTCTGAACCATCTGTGTGCAGTACATAAGCCGTCCCTGGAAAGAGGATCTCCCCCCTTTCCCATTCGTCTGTTCTCGGAAGAAGGACATTGAAGGACTTCTGTATGTGAGTTCTGGGGGAGAGCACATCCGAAATCATTCCGAGAGTCGTACAAAAACTAATGTGTTCTTACGACTCATAACCCAACCCATATACCAAATTTCAGCTCAATCGGATTACACGTGTGTCCTTTACCATGGAAGTAAACAGGCAGATAGACAGGCTCAATCATCTCAGGGAACCTCAAAATGAATATTTCCATCTTTATCTCGAAAGTTTTTTTAGCTCGTTCACAATACTTTCCCATCTCGGAGGTGGGTTAGTAAAATGACCAACTAATTTTGGTGGGCGACACAAAGTTAAAAATATTGTTACCAGTAAACAAAACCATGACACTAGACGTAAAACTCTCGCTAACTATGCTAGTATAAACGGAGCGCGGTGTACTGCTTGAGATAATTTATAGTGCGAGGACCGCGCTGAAATTTATGCAATTAATTAAAATATTTAAAACTTTTTGTACAATTTTTAGAAAATGTTGCCTGTGTCCCAATTTATTTTTAGTAGTTTCATAATAAATATTTAAAAATTAAATAATTGCTCAGATTAAATTTGTTCCTCTTACCCCTTTCTCTATGGTATATTGTTTACCGGTACTATACCATCAATCATATACTTATCGAATGGTTATTATTGAATAACGACAAAAAAATGATAAAGACGGTACGAACATTCTAACAATAAATTTAGTCTTAGTAAACAATTCCAAAATCTAATTATTAAATTAGATTAAATTGTTAATTAATGCTTAATACATGTCACCCTGCTTAATGGCTTACAGGAGTTATGCGGGGCTATTTTATCTGTATAAAAAAGGATTTAGTAAACTTTTATCGAAAATAAAATTTCGTCATAAAAAAGTTTTCTGTATGTGTCCAACTTTACGCCGCCTGCTGAATACAAAATGTAAAAAGGGTCGGATTATTAAATGATTTTTGAAAAATGTCACTTAACTTTTTTATAGCCCAGAGAATTATATATACCGGGTGTAAACAAGTATTCTCCACCCCAGTAATACCTCTATTTAAATGAAGGACAGGTTAATCTTTAGATTTTCCTAAAAATTTGTGTTTATCTTTATTAAACCTATATTGATTTTGTGATGCCTCTAAATTAGTTTATGTAGTATGTGTCTATTTTCGTAGTGTAATTGTAGTGGAAATTACAGCATTGTTAGGAGCATTGTTGACACAACAAACTACTATGGCTATTTGTTCTTCAGGGCCTATTTATTATTAGTCAGATTCTCAATTGATACTGTGTTGGTTTGTAACAAAACGTCTTGTTCTCTACACTTATACAATTTCCATTATATAATATTTTACTTAATTAACTTTGCTTTGGACCGACCGGTGCCCACGTGAGTTCAGTTAAAATAGTTAGAAAAACGTACATCGAGTGTTTTTTATAAATGTGTAATTTTGGTTAGTGATGACGATATTCTTCAACTAATAAAATGTTATATTTGTGCCTTTGTTTAATTTTGCTCCAAATCAATGCATTTGGAATTTGTATGCAATTTGACAACTGAACAGATTTTTAAAGTGTAAGATATAGCTAATCTCATAAAAATGTCCCCTTCCCTTGTTTTTTCTCCCCACCTAAATACCAATTTTCAAAATGTACATGAACTTAGAAAAACAACTTGGGTAAATCGAGTGATGAAAAATATACCATAATTTTCCGCTAATGAACTAAAAAAATTGGCTATTTTTGGTCAACATCAAAACTATTTTCCCGAAAAGTTTATATGACCTTAGCAAGACAATTTTTGATAGATCTTCCCAAAAAAAGGAAATGCGTAAAATTTGCCTCAAATTATGTGAAAAATACAATGTGTCTTTATTGTTGTTATAAAAAAAATATTTTTTCACGAAATTTATATGGAGGTAGCAGAATAACTTTTGGCAAAATTTACGCTAAGCGAAAAAAAATCTCATAATTTACCGCTAAATTTCTGGTATTAAAAAATGCTAGAACTTCTGAGAAATTTTCACTTACCACGTTTCGCCAAGTTTACACTGAATTATCGAGACACATTTTGATAAAATCCACGAAGAACGAAAAGGAAGAGGCGGATAATTTGCCGCTAATTTGCACCAGTAATTATGATCCTATTTTCCGCTACCTCCATATAAACGCAGTGCAAAAATAATTTTAACAATTGCGACAAATTTTATTTTTTCTCAACTAATTAGTGGGCCAATAATTTTTGTCTATTTATTATTTTTTCCAATTTTCAAGTCTGTATCATATTGGGTATCAGAGATTAGATAGAAAAAGACTAAAAAAAATAGTAACGTACAAAATTGTTTGGAATACCCTGTATATAGGTAATTAAAATTTATTTGTCAATAATACTTTTTTTTTATAAGTTATAAATAGTTCATTATCTGAGGACGGAAGTTTTAATAACGATAAATCGGGTTCTCAGAAGCCGGTCAGCAAGTTGAGCCTCTCCCACATCATATTAAAATCCTGCACAATAGAGGATTTAGACAAAATTTGTTACAAAGTATGAGTTGCCAAGTCTGATAAATGTCCACAGTAGTTGCTTCTTTGTTCGTCGCACGAATCACGACAATCACAAATTTTAAGTATTTTAACATCGGCGTCGCCACCGTATAATCAAGGGGGTTATGCAAATCCCAATTTAACCAATATTAAAACTTGTTCTAAAACGGTTGTTGTAAGAATAATAAATAATTTTTGTACTACAGAATTGGTAACTTTAGATGTGGTTATTAATTTATCGACCTCCGATAAGCCTTGTGTAAAGAGTGGCACAAATAATAATTGATAAAGACAATTAAGAAATTGAAAATTATAAACATTTTATTTTAACAACTTAATAACTATGAATACATATATATTTATTTATTTTTCTTTTTGAAAATATGAGGTCCGAGATGACACAACTGAAAATAAATAAAAGACACATATGAGCAATTATTATCATATTCATTCAGTTCGTAATCAAATATAATTTAAACGTGCGTAGATATCGTTTTCTCCTTTTAATTTTATTTCAATAAATCAATAAGAACATAATAATTATTAATTATTTAAATACCAATTGATTGAGTCAATATTCACTGAGGGGCAGAATCACGCAACAGTGTTTTGCATTATTTCAATTGATTAATATTAATCAATATACACTGAGGGGCAGAATCACGCAACAATGTTTTTCATTATTTCAATACCAATAATGTTAATGGCAGAATCACGCAAAGTGCTTCACATATTAAACATCTACCAAGTACCAAGGGCAAAATCACGTAGAGTAGTCCGTCTTTACACTGAGGGGGGCAGAATAACGCAATAGTGGTCCAGTAAACAATTAACTATTAAGTAATTCACATAACTGTATCAATAACAAAAGTACGAGAATATTAATATTATTTTTATCGTAATGTCGAAGTTAAGATCTCTCATTTCTTTAAAATCAGTAATAATAAATTTACCATAAATGAATAGTAATAAAATTGCCATAAATACCTAATAATACAATTGTCATAAATAAATAATAATAATATTGCCCAGTGAAAACTCACTAAAATTCAATTCGTGAACACATACAAAACGATACACCCTTGTTTATTAAACCCCATCGATCGATATACTGAGAAACTGATTTTTATCTATTCAGACGAGACTCAAGGGTCTGCTGTCCACTTGAAACTTATAACAGCGATGGTTGCATATTTGGGAATTCGCCTGTGTGTTTCGGATATTCAATAAGAAAATTACACGTGGACGCAGTTGAAACTACGAAGATAATCAATTTTATACATAATTTGACACCAGGTATATAAAAAATTATTGCAAGCCTGAACCGTTTTATTATTTATGCGTAACTTTTCCTGGCTAAATATAATTTCTTGGATTTTCTGATGTGCTTCAAAGGACAAACTAAAAAACCTCTTTCGATAATGTAACAAAAACTTTGTTCATAATTTATTATCATAAGATAAATAACTGTCTAAGAAAGCAAAAATAAATATAGGCAAAGTACTGAAATAGCCGTTTAATGTAGTAAACATTTTGATGACTAAGTGAAGATTGTGTTGGCATATTTGCAATTTTTAAGATAAGGAAAAAGTCGTTTCTCGTTTCTGCAACCGCTTCAAAAGTGACAAAACTATTTTATATCGTTTCTTTACTAATATATGCTTTTATTTTCTACTTGTTTTTACAATTGTTATAAAGAAAAATTGATAAAAATTAATTACTACTTTCAGATATGTTATATCCATTTACATTAAAAATAAGTATGTACATGAACTTTACTCTTGTACATAATTTTTGACAAACTTCGTATACGTCTGAAGAATATTTATATCTGATTATTGTAATGTTTTAGACTATTTAGAACTTTTCATAAACAATAACCTTTTTCTTGAAAATTAATATTGAAAAAATACCGCAAAAAATTTCTCTTTCACATCAACGAGTAGCAATTTTGTGTATTCAGATATTTCAAATTAATTTCCTTTTTATTTTATACATAATTTTTTTTTTACATTTTACATCAAAACATTTCTAAAATATAATATTTAGATTTATTTCGACTTCTGCGTTTCAGTAGAGCTAGAAATACACGAAAGTAAAAGCAAGTTAGAGAACAAACTGTAGAGAACTGACTGCTCCGACTCTCATGAATGTTAAATTAATTAATTTTAATAGTTGTTGAAAATGAAGTTTTGTTGGTAAAATGGCGTTACTGGCAGAGATGAATATCGTTTCAACCCTAATTAGTCCAAATGTGTTCGTGGACGTACGGAATAGAATGTGTGCGAAAAAGGGTGGTCAGTCAGGTGGAGTTATGTGTTACAATGTACAAAAAATCTAGTTAAATATTATAATAATTGTGTGTAAAAAGGACTATAACTCAACTTTTAATATAAAAAAGAAGATGAAAAACATAATTAATGGGTTTCTACAACGTAGTGTATTAGGACCTGTCCTATTTCTATATAATTTCGATGTACCTACAGCGTTAGGGGAGAGTAACATGTTTTGATAAAGTTTTTATTTTCTCTTTTTTTTATTTTTTAATAAACTTTAAAATCTCGTGTCTTAAAATTTTTATTTGATTTACCAATACTTTCTTTTTTCCAAAAATGTTTATCCCAAAATATTTATTTTACCATTTCCATTTCTGCGTTTTTCACCAAAATATTCATTTTTTCCCTTTTTCTGTTTTCTTAACTATACTTAAAATATCCAAAATTTTCATTTGTTTTATCAATATTTTCTCCCAACATATTACTATTTTTCTAAACTATTAATTTTTTCCTTAACTTCCATATCCCTCGATCCATTTTTTCGAGTTTTCCATTTTTTAAACTATTTTAATTTTTTTGTTTCTGTATACCTTAATATTCTCCACTTTTCCATTTTTCAATTTATTTTCAAAAATATTATTTTTTTACCAAAATTCTAAATTTTCCATCGTTTTTACAATTTTTTTTTGATTTTCTTTCTATTTTTTCTTAAATATTTTCATTTGTTTTGCCAGTATGTTTATTTTTGACAAAAAATTTATCGCAAAATATTCATTTCAGTATTC
The DNA here is from genome assembly GCA_963243735.1 of Neocrepidodera transversa. Lineage (NCBI taxonomy): Eukaryota > Metazoa > Arthropoda > Insecta > Coleoptera > Chrysomelidae > Neocrepidodera > Neocrepidodera transversa. The sequence goes on from OY725339.1 coordinate 35,670,783, forward strand.
TCTTTTTCCATACCTTCTTTTTTAAAATAATTTTTTCCTATCCTCTATTTTTTCCTTTATTCAATTTTTTGTATTTCCATTTTTTTATAAAATTTTTAATTTTCTCATTACTTATTAATTTAACTACTATCTTTATTTCCAGTAAAATGTTATATGAATTCATTTTTTTAACCAAAATTTTACTATTTTTTCATTTTATATTATTTATTATGAAATTTGATTTCATCTGCTATAAAAAAATGTATACTCGCACCTAACCTTGTAGGAAATTCTAAATTTAATACAAAGACACATTTTTTTAAAAAAGATTTTTCTGGGTCGAGTGCATCTTGAACTATAGACATTATGACATCCTTTTTGTTCCATGTAGAGGGCTCGATAAAGTGATGAAGTGTTCGACGGTGTCACTGTAAGGGAAACCATGTTGAAGGAGGTAACTGGAATACGACGGAAGTTGAAAAAATGTGGGAATAAGGAATCTAAGATCAAAAACTGAAAAATGGTTATATCAGTCATTTAAAAAATAGAATAAAAAGCCTTGTTACTGAATAGATATGTTTAAAAATGAAAAAAAAATTCACATGACATAATTCTTTCTTCTCTGTTATGTGTAATATTTTTTTCTCATTTTAAGGACATTAAATATTACTTTGTGCTTCTTAGTCATTCAAAAATTGTACCTTACTGAGCCACGACCAAATCAATACCAACGAGGCAATCCTTATATTTCGGTAAGAAGGTCCATCATTTCAAATAAAATGCGAATGCGAAAGTCCAAGTCTGCTTGGCGTTATCAATATTTCTTGGAAAAACGTAACTGAGCTGAACCCTCCCTTCCATCATATGTTCTAGGGGTCGACAAGAAATCAGACTCGACACCAGCGTCTCCTATTAATTTGTTACCCAAGATGGTACAATTAATTGATAATTGTCAATCCCTCGTGAACTTATAAGATTGAAATTTTATAAGCTGGTGGGGAGGGAAAGAAAAAAGTTTGCACTGGCAAAAATAAAAAAATTAATATGTAAAAAATGAAGAAATAGAGAATATGGAAATGGTAAAAAATGACATGGTGAAAAAATGAATGTAGTAGTTAAAATGAAAAATATTGAGACAATTCAAATTTTATTAAAAAAAAAATCTGCTGTGTCACCCCAGAACTTAGAACTTCCCCGGAACGGCTGTAGAGAATATAATTATTTTAATTACAAAATACTAACTGTCAGTAGATAGAACGTTCTTTAACTTTAACGGTTCTATAACTAATGACAATGACGTTTAGATTGTGACAATTGTATAAGAAATCAACTCGTAAAGTTTTATTCTAAACGTCATTGCCTTTACTTATTGAGTCTTTAAAGTTAAAGGACGTTCTATCTACTGACAGTAAGTATTACATTAAATTGTGAATACATCTACCGAATTGATGTTTCAATGTTCATAATGACATAAGCAGGCGCATGAGCACACTGCTACAATTAGGATCTCCTAAAATCATGGGTGAAAACTATTGACAATTCTGGAAAAAGTTTAATACAAAAGTTGTAGAGAATTTTATGCTCTACAACTTTGTTCAAGAACATTTTGCACTAAAGTGCATTGTTTGTCCTCAAAATTTTAAAAAACTACGGAAAACCTACATGAACATTTTTCGCGCGCCCTCTAGTGGCGCAACTATTAGAAATACTGGAAAAAGTTTGATACAAAAATTGTAGGAAATTTTATGCTCTAAAACTTTGCACTACAACCTTTTTGCATAAAAGTGAATTGTTTGTCCTTAAAATTTAAAAAAAGGCAAAAAATCTTACATGTATATTTAATCAATGTCGGTCTTGAGGACCTTCTACTATACCAATTTGTACCAAAAACTAATCTTCGCATTCCAGGCACACACCAACCCTTCATAACAAATTCAGCTTGATTGGTCAAACGGTTCGGTAGTTATCGTGGAAGATTACACACCTACACACAGACAGACCGTACTCTGGAAATAGTTTCAATCTTCTTGGGGGACCTCCAAATAAACATTTCCATCGATATCTGCATTTTTTTTGCTCGTTCAGTATACTTCCCTTTGATGGGACCGGGAAAGTAAAATAGAAATACAAAAAATGAAAAAATAATTTAAAAAATGCATAAGTAAAACAAATAGAGAACATGAGAATAATTTTAAAAATTCAGAAATTGAAAATAAGGAAATAGTGAATTGAGTATGGAGATTTTAAAACCACTTAAAAAAATTTAAAAAAAAGAGAAAATTAAAAAGTTATTAAAAAAAGTTTTCTAAACAATTAGAAAAATAAAAATTTTATTAAAAGAAAACTAATATTTTTGCAAGACATTGTAAAATTGGAAAAATTGTAAATATTTTTAATTACGCAAAAAGTCGAAATGCACGGACATGGAAAAAATGAATATTGATATGTTTGGAAAATCAGTTAAGAAAAGAGAAAATTGAAAAAATGGAACAGAAATTATTAAAATCAAAGTTTGAATCTGACATTTTTGGAATTTTTGATAGACAAATCAATTGTAGTTTATTTATTAACCTTTTAGAAAAATTGCCACTACAGTATTGTGAATTTTTTTTAATAATTTGAGTTAGAAGAGGACATTTTAGGTACTTACTAGTGCCAATAGGCGTAAAAATCAATAATTTTGGTGATAGTTGTTCTTTTTTTTGAGAGGGGGTGCGGAAATTTAAGGAACAAACAGAAAAATTAAAAAAAATCAATAAATAGTAAAGATTCGGTAAAAAAATTTAAAAATAGAAAACTTTTGGTAGAAATAAATGGAAATAGAATAAAGGTGTAAAAATGGAGAACATGGAAATGGTTAAAACAAATTTAAAAAATGCAGAAATTTTAATGAAAAAATGATAATTTTGGAAAAAAAACATTAAACATTTTGGAAATAATGAAAAAAATTTAGAGAAAATTGAAATTTTACTTATAAAAATGGAAATACCAAAAAATGGAAATAATTTTAAAAATGCAGAAAATGAAAAAAGAGAAATAGTAAAATAAATATTTTGTGAAAAATGAAAATATTGGTACAGCAAACAAAAAGATTAAGAAAAAAATAAGCATTTTAAAATCCAGGACCGGCGAGTATCGTGAATACAGCGCAGCAGCGGGCCAGGGGCGAAGCATTCATGTCTACTGACGTCACAAGGTCTAGTCTCGCGCACAGGTACGTTTTCCAGCCTCTCGCCGATCCTGGATTTTAAAATGCTTACAGCCGACGTAAATATTAATATTTTGCGCTAAATTTTTTTTGATCGTTTTTAAATAACAAAATCTCTCGATTTCAGTTAAAACAAAAAATAAGAAAAATGTCGAACCTGCCTATTTTGTCGTTTTCCGGTCAGATTTCGCGCTAACCATGAGTTAACAATAAGTGTTCTGTATCTCGAAAATAAAGCGTTTTTTGAAATAACATGTCAAGAAGTTTATGATCTACAACTTTAAATATATCGAAATGTTTACATTGTTCATGAAATTCCAATTTTCAAAACTACTTAGGAGCAAAAAATCATCCGCGGGGGTTTTAGTGATATATTTTAGCGATATTTTGTTGTCAGGTGGGCTAGAAGAGGGTAAGAGGATGACGCGCATTGTTGTGTCTGATTTAAGACTTGGTACAATATTGCTTTTTAAAATTTGACTCGTTTTTTCGTGATGCTTCAATCTCGTATTTATATAAAATTCTGGGTAATTGACATTATCAGATACCGTGTTCTGTAAACATGTTCACCGTACTACGCAGAGGTCAAATAAACAATATATTGAAATTTAAATTAAAAATGTGTTTATAAAGGTTAATTCTTTGCCATAAGCTGGTTTTTAATAAAATTCTTTTACGAATAAGATCACAAATAAATCTTTAAAATCGTGTAAATTATTGTACTATTTTGTATCTTAATTTTTATTAAAATTAACTAAAAAATTTAAATTCTGATATAGCCATTGCATAGAATATCAATTTTTCTTTGGTTTGGCTTATCAAACTTGTCGATTAATAAAGTAATATGAAAGTTCTGTGCGAAGTTAACTATAAATTAACAAATGAATCTAAATAAAACATGGCTGCTTGAGAAGGCGGAAACTACTGATATTAGTTTGGATATTCACTAACATACAGCATGTATACAGAATATATATACAGAAAGGTATATATATATTTTTTATTTGAAAATCTGAGTAATGGTTTTCCCGCCTAAACCCCCGCCTTAAATGCCCAGGAACGGAGAGAATTATTAAAACACACATTTTACCTTCGTATAAATCGATTTGATAAAAATTGAAAAAACAAAAAAAAAACAAGAAAATTAGTAAATCTGTTTATTAGATATTTAATTAATAAGAATAAAAATAAAAAATAATAATATAAAATACTCAATCTTTAAAAAAAAATCTATTTTCAAATTGGAATCCAACCCTGAGATTACATAGTAGGGGGATTTAGAGACTGGCCAAGGTAAGTAAAATAAAGTACATTTTTGTTGAATAATAATAATAGTAAATTTCTCTAATGTATATTCTAACTATATTGTTACGTTATTCCCAGTAATAAAATCTCAATTCGGGTCGGATTCTAGGAAATTAGGAAATAACAAATTAATCTTACAAATATTAAATCACTTAATAAGTTTCTTTTTATTATTATATTATATAGATATTCCAAATATTACTGAGACCCAAAAGCCTCAGTATTAGTTTCGTGATAGTGAAAAAAAATTTCTTACCCATACTTTTTATCACTTTTCTCGACGTTTCTGAGCTCTCTGAGTCTGGAAATGCTTAAAAAATCCTGTCCGGATCCCTTTCTGTCCGTCTGTCTTTCTGTCCGTCTGTCTTTCTGTCCGTCTGTCTTTCTGACCGTCTGGTTGTAAACACTGTATATTTTGGACGAAAACTTCGATCGAGTTCCGGTTTTCACTTGACTTGGTTTTGTCCAAGCAAGAACCCTATTGAATTTGAGCAGGATCTGACCGGCCCTTCCGGTACGAGCCATATAAATTAAAAGTGGTTTGCATGGGAATACTTTTTTCCAATTCAAATTTTTAGAACTTTCTCTACTTTGAAACGATACTTTAATTTGTTGATAATAAATAATGTGATTTAAGTTCAAACCTTTTTATTATGAGTTCGTTCCACGAATATAATTTGAAATATATCAGAAGTAAAGTATTAAATAAAAATAAAATTTGGACGCCAGTGTAATTGATTTTTTGATATAATTAGAAACAACTGACAAAAAACTGATATATTTCAAAATCCGCCCTTTTTTGTGTGTTTAAGGAAATTAAACTCAAATTAAACGTTATATTTGTTTATTTTATGATTAACGAAAATTTCAGAATTTTTTCTTTTTTCTTATTTAAAAAAACTTTTCTTGAGGTTTTTCTTATCTTCTTTCTCCAAAGGAAACTTAGATAGCTTGGTCCAAAAAAAACGTAGTCCAAGAAAAACGTAGTCCAAGGAAAACGTAGTCCAGGAAAAACTGTTCCAAAGGAAAAACGTAGTCCGAAGGAAAACATGTAATCCAAGGGAAAAAATGTAGTCCAAGGGAACAACCCTAAAAGTTTACATAAAGTAAATATAAGACCAACGTGCTATAAATAACCAGATTTCGTGGTCTCTTTTTTGAAAAACAATATAAAACAATGATAATATAAAAGTGAAATACATCTATTTTAGATCAAAATATGAAATATAAAAATAATTAAAATTAATTCAATCTTAAGACAATCTATAAAAACAAATTAAAAAATAAATTATCTTTTTGGTAAACGAGACACAGACATCAGATACTTTATATTGTTATAAAAAATAAGATATGAACTTTTGAGTAAATATAACAAAAAGAAAATATATACTGGTATTAAATAGAATTAAAAATAACAGTAAATAAAAGTTAAAAGCGTCGAAATAAATAACAACGAAGTCAAGGGATTTTGGTGAATATATAATATAATATAATATAATATAATAAAATCTTACTCTATATAAAGAGGGAAAGAAAGAAAATTTTCAATTTACAGTACAGTCATAAGTCAATTGTTTTGACTGAAGAGGCAAAGAGAGAGAGTTGATAACATGGGAAAGACATTTTGTACTAATACCTAAAAGAGAGGGAGATCTAGAGAAGGGATATGAAGCGAGCTAAAAACAGATAAAGGAATAAAAAATACAGGGTGGCACAAAAAACGTAACAACTTCACATCATGTATAATATTCCTCTAGATGTATATGAAAAGTTTGGCCAGTATCGCACAAGCCATTCCGGTACCCGCCCTACAACGATCCATAAAAATAAAGTTCTCAAGAGATTAACTTTTACACTGCAAATTGAAAAAAAAAATTTCGTCAGCGCCAATGCTTCACAGCATATAAAGTGTTCGCTTGATGGGCCGAAGTCCTGAAACGTTGCACCACCGTTTGAACGTTTCTAGAATTTGATTTACTAAAAAGTTGAGTCAAACAAATAATTATTTTCTGTGATGCGAATAATTTTTGATTATCCTTGTATAATGTTGTAATTTAAAAATAATTCCCATACTAAATTTAAAAGTGTTTAATTTTTATAATCCGCCTTTTAATTATTTACAAACATATGACGCACCGTTGTTAGTAACTTGACTCATGTGTCGCTTTTAATTATGATATTAAACTGTGTTAGTAAATAAACAGTATGATACCCATAATTGTTTATTAACCTAGAAAATAATCAGGCAAATTTAATAATTTAAATTTTAAAAATAATTGATAACAAATTTAATGACATGATTAAATTAAATTAAATGATCATAAATATAAATGTTTTGGTTAAGAAACTATTGGGGATATTCCCTCTAGACGATTTATTTGCTGTATAATTTGAATTGAAAAAATTTCTTTTAAGGGTAGTTAGGTAAGTAATGTTAAATTAATACACATACACGAAGCCGAAATTTTAAAATTTGACGTAATTTAATCGCTAAAAATTTAAATTATTATTAATATATTGGTAGGCAACTTGTAGACGCCGAAATGTTTAGCGTCGGACGAAGAACGTAGCGACGCTGAATGGACGTCGAATGGTGTAGCCTCTATTGATGGCGTTCGCAGTTTAATTTGTGAAAATAGACTGGGCTTAGAAGAAGTAAAATCCAACTGTTTATCGAAATTATAAGCGTCGGCGTCTCGGCGCTGAATGAATACAGGAACTTCGGTAACGTGTTTGTAGTTCGATATTTAATTTTTGCCTGGTCATTTTCTGAGCTGTGAACCCCCTTTTTATGCCGAGTTTTGAGTAAACATTTTACGTCGTAATCTTGTGTGGTCCATCTCTTCTTTTTGGTTCTCATGAACGTTATCTAGCCCTTAATATTAAAGCGCGAAAAGTATTATTTTCTAATATTTCAACATTCAATGTTTTGGAATTTAAATTGAGACATTAATAGTTTTTCAACTGGTTCAAGTGTGTCTTATCGTTTTGTAGAAACATGTACGGACAGACGAGTGTCTTTTGATAAAATCAACTTGACTTTGATAACTAGATAAATAAAACTTTTGGATTTCCTTTCCTACGCCGACTGGTACTTCTTATATATCAATAACCATGGACTCCACTTCTTAATATAAGTATCCCAAGGATCGATTCTAGGGCCCGCTAATAGTCTGTAGTCTCTATATAAATGTTTTATGCTCCCATTAGGAAGGACAATCTATAAATAACAAATAAAGAAGGTGTGTTACAAATTCTTTGACCTGTATTATAAAAATTTATATAAAGAGAAATAACTATTGGATGCATTTTATTTTTCTGTATCATTAAAACCGATATTATCTCTCTTATGTACGCTAATGATGTACTACGCTAATCTGAGATTACGTTTCTTGCAAACTCAACAATTGGGTTATAATTGAGAAGGTACGGATGACGATTAATGATCACGGTCCTTAAATTTACATTTTCTATAAAGGTTCCCATTAGAAGTTGAAATAAAAAGTTCCTTGTAAATACGATCTAGAAATCTCTCGGGTTTGTTTAGTTCAAACTCCCCACATCATTAAGGCCGACATAAACGAGAATTAGTTCATGACTATGAATACATTTCCTGAAATGTAATTGCTTTTGACAGGGTGAAGTGTCCTTGACGGCAGTGGTGTAGATAGAAAATGAAGAAAGTGTTTTTTTTAAATCAATTTTAATATGTAAATTTCTTTGTATCCTTTAATTAACTAATCCATTGATGAACAAAATATTAAATAATAATATAAATATTACTATGCATACAGGTAAATTTTATCTGTCAAAAAAACATCAAGGAAAGAGTGAATTATTTTCTTCAGTCAAAGAAAAATTGCAGAAAACAAGAAGGAGAGAAGAAAACAAGAGAAGGCTAAACTAATGAAAAATTGTATACAGAAAGAACACTTCTATCGCTTGCAAGAGGACCTAGAAAGTCTTACCCCGAAGGAAACTGTGGAAAGCTATAAGAAGGCTTAATATGACAAAACAAGGACAATAAAAGACAAAGCTAAATAGATCCTCCTCGAAACATACAGAAAAAGTATTCTAACCTTTTCCTTCTAAAGTATCCACTGAAAGAAACGATAAGTGATCATGAAAAAATCGATATCAAAAAAGCAAGAGTTTCTCTCCTAATCTTTCAACTATCCAAAAAATGCTACAAACTTATAAATTTTGAATGTCATGCAATACAGAGAATAAACTACTTCCCAGCAACTAAAAAGTTATCCAAATCATCATGATCCTTGAACTAGACGAATCAGAAGATGTTCATGCGTTTATTTCCAAAAAAATATGAAGGGATTGTTTTTTCTACAGAATTTCTTTTGATTATAAGTAGTGGACTGTATTTTTGGATTTAAGTAAAAATATACAGGAAACGACAATATGAATAATAATAATACTTTTCATTTTTAAAAATATTTTCTTTTTACACATGTATTTAATTGTTATAGATGTTAAATTGTAATTATAGACTTGAATCTCATTGATTGATTTAAACAAAATAATTATTCTTAAAGAGCCAGCGAGAGAAACATCAAAATTAAATAAGATGGGATGAAATTTTTTGAAGTTTTAGAAGTCAATTTTCACCAGAATAGAAAAAAAGAAATATCAGTTTGAACTCATTTACAAGGGCGTAAATGCTGAAAGATATTGTGTATTTAAAGATATACAGGATGTTTCATTAATAATTGTCCATATTACAACTAAAGAATCATTGACCACAAATATGACGAGATACTAGGAGTTTTATTTAAAAATTTAAAAACGATTCGTATATTTTTTAACTTACAGTTGAAATGATCTAAATGACAAAAAAATTGTTAATTCATTTTTATTAGAGGCAGCAGCAGTAACTCCTCCTATTTTGTACATCACGCTTAAATTTTAATTTTAGTTGTATTTTTAAATTTGGCCATGGTATTCCAACAGGAACAGAGCTATTGTGATATCCAGAAACTATTTTTGTATTGCAAAGAGAAATGCGTTTTTCTTCCTTTTTCAATTTATGAAATTTGTCCGAATGATATTTTTTTTTAATTTTAAATCCTACTTCTTAATTTTTTTTCATTTTTGGCAATGTTAAGAGGTTCTTAAATAAATTATTTTCTGTTGTTTCAGAATCTGTTGAACGAAGGGATGTTAAAATTATGTAAGTACTTTTTATCTCTATTTTTTGTAATTTTATTTTTTTATTAAATTAAAAATAAAACTAATTTTCCATTTTTTTTCAATAATTCACATATTTTTAAAATTTTTAATTTTATCTTAAAGTTTAATTTTTTCGTTAGTTTCTTAAAATGTAAATTTAAATTCGAATTTTTTTTACATTGAAGTTTTGAAATTTTTTCTAGTACAATTTTATTAGTGAATTTTAAAAAAATGAACAAATATATTACTTTTTTTTTGTAAAAAAATCTTAATTTTGGTAAAAATTCCAATGTGAATTTTTTATTAAATTAACAGTTTTTTTTATAATTGCTAATTATAAAACGGATATTTCTATCTAAATGTTTTTTTCCAGATTTTTTCAATCTAATATTTCCATTTTTTCAAAATTTTAATCTAGATAGATATTGTAAACTTAATTAAAAATTTGGAAACTGCATTTTTCCAAATTCAAAATTTTGAAAAAATCTTTTTTTTCATTCAGGTTAAAAAAATCCAAATTTGGACAAAAATGTAACCTAATTATAAAAAGAACATTCCAAACTTAATGTCTATTTATTAAATTTAAAAAATAAAATAAAATTTAAATAAAAAATATTTCACTAAAATTGCAGATCTTTTAAAAATTACAAATTATTGAAAAAATTGTAAAATTCTTTTTTTTAAATTTCATAATAAATATAATTTTAAATTTCATTCTTTTTTTACAAAAAAACAATGTTTACAATGTTTTTTGTTTCTTTAGCAATTTCTATTTTTTGTATTATTTTTTAAAAATATTAAATTTTGAATTCTAATCCAAACAGATTTTTGTCGAATTCAGAAAAATAGAAATATTTATTCAATTTTAATCTGAGTTTTTATACAATTTGGATTTTTGAAATTTTTTAATTTTGATCCTTTCTGTTCTTTTTTCTAATATTGGTATAATAGGATATTGTGCACCATGTAAGAAAAAAATAGGCAGTCATGGAGACTGCCGACAGAAGTAAAAACTTAATCTGTAAATTGATTGTAGCATTAAAAATTAAAATTTCATAATTTATAAATTAAAATTATTAACATTAGTTTGGTTTTCACATCTATCGGCATTTCGGGCAAAAATTATATACATTTGTATATGGTTTATTTATTAGCAAAAATATATGATAGGTTGCACAAGCCCAGTACAAAATATAAATACAACTTAATTGAAATAATAATTAATGTTCACTTATATCATTTATACATAGTATTTGTATTCATATATAAATTTCAATGAACTTAATTTCTATTTAGTCAATTTAAGTTTAGTTGTATAGATAAACGCAGCACTAATGATGCACCACACATCATCCTTATAGCTACCCGTCCAAAAGCGTCCAACGCGCATAATACAGCGCATTAGCATGTCGGTGACGCGAACCCATAAGATTTTCCCCCTACCAAAAATCGCTTAACGCGCCGAAAGAAGTTTTCATTTAAAAAAATCTAAAAATAGGTGCATTCAGACACAAGATACCAATGATAAGGATTATAGCTCATTATTAACTTCCACAAATATTTTTATTATTTTGCAAAGACGTTCTATTTACTGACGAAGTGACGTCACGAGCCGAGTTAGCATGGCGGCCAGCGTTTTTGCGCGAAAATGTAAAATGATAAATTCAAAGTCGTTTTTATGACACTGTACGGTTTTAAGAAATTGATAAATTATAGTAGTTCATTATCACTATAGGATTAATTCTTAAAGGTACATAAATACCGAGATCGAAAGAAGTTTCATTTGCGCTTTGCGAAAAACTAACGAAGGAATTATTATAATACGTACAATCGAAAAACGCACTTTTCAAAAAAGGGTGTAATACCCTATTTGGGGCCTTTAAAAATAAGTTTCAAAAGACACAGTTAATTTCTACAATACAAACAGACAAATTTTAAACGAGCGAATGGCGAAAATTGAGTTGAGGAAAACTTGTACAGAATTAAAAAATTTGTATGCAGGTTTGCGATTTAGCAAATAAGTTAAAAAAAATTTGCATTCTTAACGAATACAAAACAAGTTTTACAACAAAAAAAATTGATTTGCAATGTTAAATTGACTTAAAAAAAAATTCGATTTAAATTAAATCCATTTCAAACAAAATAAAAATATAACTTTTTTTCTTTATTTTCTATCCGTTCTTTATATTCCTATAAAAAAATTTTGTTATGTAAAAAATCTGTTAAATCAACCAAATATTATGAATAAAAATACAGAATCGAATAGAAGCCAAATTTTTAATGGCAAAACTATAATCAACTTTAATTTCGGGTGATTTTAATCTGCTTTACATTGTAATACTAAATAAAATATTCTACTAATGACAAAAGTAACCTCAAAGGATTTTTAAAAATATTTTAGCCAGAAATAATTATTTATATATTATTATATCTTTTAGTCAACAAAACTTTAATAATTCCAAGAATAAACACCCTTATCCAATTTAAACCTCCATCCCTGAATTGCCTCCAAAAACCAAATAAACGCCCAAACCATAAGTATAGAGAAGCGTCGTCATGATCTTAAGTTTCCAAACCCACATCCATGGCTTTCATAAAATCGAGAAAAATCTCACAAAACAAGAAAAGAGAGGCGGAAACGTTCACTTGATAAGAAATGTCATCTTTTAGGAGATGATGAGTCACACGATAATGACAAAACTGATCCGGCCTTCTGTTGAACTGCCCATTTCTTTGTTAGAGATGGGAACGCGTTATAAAAATAACTGGTAAAACTGATAAAAATATTTTAAATGTGATCGTGAAACGATTAAAATATTTCTATAAGCCTATTGATTTAAACACGAAATTTGGAAAACAGGACCGGATTAAATAAATTTAGAAGTTATTGAAGTCCAATGAATCAGAGTTTTTTTTGTGGAATGGATACTTTCTAAAGTTTTACATTGTGACAAATATGCTATTTTACCTACCTTTCAAAGTTCTACCTTTCTTTGTTATAATGGCATTTTCCATCTGATTGATGTTGGATTTCTTGAATTTAATAAATCAAAAGCTATCTACAAGTCAATAAATTTAATGGTTGCAGCTGCCTCTTTAAATCTAAAATCTTTCATATCAACCACGAGAAATTCAATAGCATCTGCCACAGAGCAGCTTAAAGTTTGGACTGCTAAATTGACCTAAAACAAAAACAAAATTTAAATATGAACTTAACTTATTTTTTATAATTTTTCCTAACCTTCATTTTTTATTTTTTCCAATCCATATTCCATTTATTCCCTAAACGAAAATGCTCATTTTCTTGAATGTAGTGGAGCATTTTAATATAATTAAAATCTACGACATCACTTTTAGAATCCAAAAATTTTCCAAGTATGTGCCAATTATTTCTGATTAGTTTGACCATATGACAGGCATCTAATACAAAAAATATTTTTTTTTGATGTAATGGGATGCAAGATGCAATTTTGACATCATAGTAAAATTCACATGGGACCATCAAATGATAAAGAAATTATTGTGAAGATGTATAAAAGCTTCTCTTACTATATTTGGTTTCCAAGCTTGGTTGACAGCTACTACCATTAAAACGAATGCCTCAGATGCACATTCACGAAAGTCATCCTCTACAGAATCTATCCCAACATTAACATATCCCCATGTCTTGCCATTAAAAACTTCAATATCGTTTCTTACTGGCATTTCTTCAATCATTAGGCTGCATAATAATGGGTAACCTTTATCCTTACTTTCTTTTACTTTTAATTTTAAAGTATCCTATGCACATTGTGAAAATCCTGTTTCACAAGTCATGTTGGAAAACCACCCTTGAATAGTCTGCTGAGAGGGAAGAGCCATATTGAATGTTTTCCTCACGTATTCATTTGCTTTACACGAATAAAATTGCGAAACTTCTAAATATTGGGTCAAATGTTTTTATAGATAAACCAGTACCTTTAGAGTTTGACAACATTACAAATGATATATTTTCTTTCTAAGTCTTTTATTCTTCTACTTCTCTAACTTGTTTTTGTATTGTATTTAGTTTTTACTCTTTCATTCATAAATTTTATTTTATATTTAGATGGGCTTGACCTAAAATAATACTATAATGTAATAGACCAAATAAACTGATGTTTCTACTTACGCATATGTATGTAATGTTTTTATTAAACGCTTGCTTCTCTTAAAATCTCTCCTTAATCCCCTAAACTGGAAGGTTTTGAGTCAAAACTCTTTTGACTAAATAACTACTAGCAGTAGAAATTTGCCTGGAACTGGAATTATGATTCGTTATAGATTTTACTCCCAAACATATTTACACTGACTACTACTGTCACTTAAAAATATTTTTAAATGTATTTTTTAAATATAAAAAATTGTGGTACAGGAATTTAACACTTACTCAGCAACTTCTGTAGATGATGTAAACCAAAGTTTTGCATTTTTTGAGATGTGCAACTTTGGCAGGGCGTTATTTCTTATTATGTCACAGGGTTCAAAATGCCTTGAACAAATAACGTTATGTGGGCTAAAGTTTTTATCAGAATCTTTCGCAATAGCTTGTAACCATGAATGATATCTTTTCATTCCCACACTATAAAAGAATTAAAAAAAATCAGTTTTCGAAAAATGTAAAAAATCAGAGTACGGTCCTCCTCAACCTTCTTAAAAACCAACTTCGTATTTCCATCAGAGGGGCATCCGAAAACAATACACTTCTTAAGCATAATATAGTTTATAAATAAAATACAACACTTTTAATAAACACCATAAATAATTAAAAGCACAAAAAACAAATGACTAACGACAATTGATTGACATTATTGACAGATGCCAGTTGGTGACACATCAAAATAATAACATCTGAGCAACACCGAACATGGTGACCATTATTCGAGGAACATTTTTGAGTAGTGGGGCTATTACTATTTTCATTCGCCCTGAGTTTTAGTTCTGTGCATGAACCTCATGATCATAGTAAGAAGAAGGGATATTTAGGGCGGTATTTTAGGCGGGAAATGATATTTAAACTATGGTGAAAAACATGTTCAACTGTCTTAGCACAGGTTAAACAAACAAAATCGGCGTTAAATTAAAAATGTGTTTATAAAAGTTAGTTCTTTGCCAATCGCTGGATTTTAATTAAATTCTTCCACAAATAAAATTACAAATAAATCTTAAAAATCATGTAAATTATCATACTATTCTGTATCTCAATTTTTATTAAAACTAAAAAAATTAAGCCAAGGCATAGAATATTAATTTTCCTTTAGTTTGGTTGATCAAACTTGTCGATTATTAAAGTAATATCCAAGTTCTGTACTACGACAAATAAATTTAAATAAAACATGACTGCTTGTTTATGGTAAGTTGAGAAGGCGGAAAGTACTAACATTACTTTGGACATTCACTAGTAGACAGCGTATATACAGAATGTAATATGTACAGAAAGGTATACATGTATTTTTATTTGAATATCTGAGTGGTGGTTCATTATAATGCAAAGAAAGTAGTCGTTTGTAGAGCACTACTGCCCTTAGCACATTTAACAATAGTTTATGGTTACGAACATAAATTATATCTTTCACAACTCGACTGCCCTGCCCGTACAATTTTTGTTTTTAAAATAATGTTGAGTTAGGTACACTTAAATCATAGTGAAGTAACTATATTAGCATACTTATTATTTTCCAACAAACAACTGTGATATGTAATTAGGTTCATTTATGTTTTATATATATTTTTTTTTCTCCTAGTATGTTGAATATAAATAATAAATAAACGGTACTAAAAGCATTTAATGTTACAGCACTAAAACGATACATCTTCACGAAAATACATTTAGTTTCAATTTCATACTATTACATCAGCGTAAACGTTGCTTACACATTCAGTACATATTTTATAGATGCTTTTTATCTAATGACGTTCCGCGCCCATCTCTACATTTCATAGCATGTAAGTGCTCGATAAAATGTTTGAAAATGTGATGTAACTTTATGAAGGTTCTCGGAAACGGTGATCCTCCTATGAAAAAATCTACTTGGTTACATAAAAGAGACGTTCCATCGGGCAATATGATATGAGGCAGTAAACATCGAGACCCCTTCACAAAAATGGGAATAAGTAGAAAGGTCAAGTGCCGATCTATATACAGGGTAAAAGAATACATAAACTGGGTAATAATGATGTGTTCTTTTCTATAAATCTATAAAATCTTCACCTTCGATTTATTGTATTTTTATGACCATAAAAATTTCATTATTATTAAATTGCAACACACATTTCAAAAATATACAGGATGATGCCAAAAATACGTAAATCACAAATCAACGGCAAAAAATATTCTCTCAAATGTAATCATAGTCCCTTCAAATTAGAAACATTTGCCGAAAAATTACACATTTAGGATTTTTTGCCTTTTTTTAAATTTTGGGGACAAACAATATTAGTTTAGTACAACATGTTATATTGCCAAGTTGTAGAGGAACAAATTACGTTCAAATTTTGTGTCAAACTTCTCCAGAACTCCCCGTAGTTTCGCCGCTGGAGGGCACTTAAAAAGTAACATCTGTCAAAACTACGGGGAATTTTGGAAAAATTTGACGCAATCAACATATCATGCGTGGTATTGATGAACTAAAGATTAAACTATTGAAAAAAAAAACTACCATACCCTAAAAATATAATGACTAATTTCTTATACCCCTTTTAATGGGTTATCTTCAATTGCCAACTAATAATGCATAACCGAAATAGACGTCGAATAATGCCGTAAATAAAATTTTTTATAGATATTTTTTTTTCTATTTCTATTTTTTATTTTTTGATAACCAAGTTGGCCCCGCCATTTTCTCCCGTTTAAAAAAATAGAGACGTACTAAGTACGTTTATGCGAAAGAAATTATCATTCCAGACGATATATGGAAGATGGCATTACGCTTTTATTCGTTGATGATGATAAGTTATGGTACAGAATAATGGTGTTTTGATCAGATTATGAACAAAATCTAATTAGTACAGCCGAAACAATATTCATAGACGGAACATTGATAAGTTGCTGTAAACAATTCACACAATTATATTCGTTTCATGTTTCAACTGCACCGAAACAAACATAGTTCCTGTAATGAAGAAAACATATAGTATACTATTTGAAATCTGTAAAAGAAAAACTTCCCAGGTGGTTGCCGAAAACAGTAAAAAATTGAGTTCGAAAGTACAACAGTTGTTGTGTATGTGTGCCCGAAAGTGAAAATTGGTTAGTTGATCATTATGGACGGTGCCCCTACTGCCTCAAAGTTGCAGCAATTTACAAGATTATTTTATAGAACAATGGATGGAAAATTCAGTCGTAGACATTGACATGTAAAATATCGGTCAAAAGTATCGAACACACTTCGTGAATTACTACTACTAATAAATGTTCAATATTTTGCTGCTTTATTAAATTACCTGGATTATAGCAGTGTTCGCAAACACCGCCATAAACTGACGGAGGGTATTCCATGTATATGTTCGCAAACTCCACGGTTGGGAAAGCTCACGTTCGCAAAACACACGCCACCAATTTTTAATAAGAACGATTAACTTTAGGGAAAAATTGCATAAGAATACAGTCCTTTTGTTTTGAAATACATACGGCCTGGAGAGAGTTAAAGGATCATAGTGATGACTGTTATTTTTGTTCCTGTAACGTACAAGGTTTTAAATAAAAAAATAATAAAGATATTTCTTATCCAAACATACTATCCTATTCCTCATGGACTCGGAAGTACAAAAACTTTCTCCAGATGATCAGAGTATTTTAGATGATTCCTAACCATTGCCTTCACAACTCTATGATAGTGATGAAAATAATGATTGCTGTGACCTCGGTACAAGTGAACTTATAAGAAAAATATCTTGCTATATAGGGAAATGGAGTTTGTACCTTTTTTGTCATGAAGACCTGATTTTTTACAGTAATATTCCTAGGGTTATGGCAAGTTTGAAAGCACTGGAAGAATGGCGACTTTTTATCGATTCGTCAAAAAGAAGCCTAAAATCAGTTCTTATACACAAGAGCAATACGTATATGTGGGTGCTTGTTGGACATTCGGTTAATCTTATAGAATAAAAATCTTGACCTGCTATTAATCAAAATTTGTTATTCAGATCATAAATGTACGATTTGTAGTGATTTCAAAGCGATTTCAATGTTACTTCATCAATAGAGTGGCAACACAAAGTTCACTTACTTTCTCTGTGAATGGGACAGTCGTGATAAAAAAATGACCGCTAAGAAAAACCTTACAATTTAGGGTTAAAAATGTTCAGAGAAAGATTCTTATAGATCCCAAAAAGTATTGCTTCCATCACTACACATTAAATTGGGTTTGATGAAACAGATTATTAAGGCATTGCCAAAAGAAAACGAATATTTTTCGCTACCTTAGTGAACAGTTTCCTGGGTTATCCAAAGCAAAGATACGGGAGTGTTTGTCAGACCTGACTACAGAAAACAAATAAAAAATGGAAACAAAAGACAAATTAGCATGGGTAACTTTTAAACCAATTGTGTCAAGTTTTCTGGGAAACAAAATGAACCCAAACTTCGCTGACATACTAGACAACTTCATGAGGCTGGGTTGCAATATAAAGAGAAAAGTTAATTTTCTCTACTCATACTTTCTTCCCTGCAAATATTGGTGATGCCAGTGAAGAGCAGGGCGAAAGGTTCTATCAAGATGGAAAATGGAAATGGAAAAATATACCAAGGATGATGGAAGTGCACTAAAATAAGTTTTATTCTGAAGAGAACGCGCTTATACAAGATATTTTGACTATAGTTATGCACTTTTTTCAATATTCTGTTGTGTACATGTAAATCATGGCATCTATTATCTGTTTATTTAAATTTAGAACCTTTAAAAAAATGTACATACAAAGAACCCTGCACAAACCTTATGATAATTGGCTCCCGGTCAAATTGGCTGAAATTGAGATATATTGTTCTTTTCGACATCCTGGACAGGAGTGTCAATGGGCACAAAGCTCAATTTTGGTTATTTCGGCTCCTACGGATTCATCATTATTTACTACTTAAAAAGTTTACTATTTGCTGCGTTAACAAAAAAGTACCCTCTTATGTTTTCGAGGTCGCTGCATTCAAATCTAATGCCAATATAATAGTATTCATAGTTGACAGCTGTCAACTAGCTGTCAAACAATAAGCAATAATCATAATTGATAAAATCTACATGTAAATATATGTTTTTGAGGTTGCTGAGTTCAAAACTGATGTCAAAAAGACGATATTGACAGTTGACAGCTGTCAATTAACTGTCAAACAATAAGCAATAATCTATCTTGATACATTATCCTACACAGTCAAATATTTAATTAACGATAGTACTCAACTGTCAATATCGTCTTTTTGGCATCAGATTAGAATTAGGCAACCTTAAAGACATATGCTTACATGTCAATTCTATCAATTTCGAGTATTAGATGCTGTTTGACAGTTATCTGACAGCTGTTAACGGTCAATATTGATTTTTTAACATCAGTTTTGAACTCTGTAACCTCAAAATCATACATTCACATGTGAATTTTATAAATTTTGATTACTGCTTGTTGTTTGGCAGTTATCTGACAGCTGTAAACTGTCAACATCAATTTTTAACATCAGATTTGAACTCAGCAACCTCAGAAACATACATTTACGTGTGTATTTTATCAATTTTGATGATCACATGTTGTTTGACAGTTAGTTGACAGCTCTCAACTGTCAATATCGTCTTTTTGAACTCAGATCTGTAGCAACCAAAATAAGAAAAATTGAGCTTTGTGCCCATTGTGACTTTTGTTCAAAATGTCGAAACGAACAACATCTCCAAATTTCAGCCAATTTGACCGGGAGCCAATTCCCATAAGGTTTGTGCGGGGTTCTTTGCGTTAAATTGAGATTTTAACCCTTTTTGTAGAGATGACCTGCTGCGAGAGAAAAAAAAATGGATATTATTTTTGAAATCAGCACTGGAAAATCATAGAAATCAATTACCAAAGTACAAGCAAAACCGGACACCGTGGTCAAGTTAGTTAAGGCATTAGCCTTTATACTTGGTCGATATCCGGGCGGTGGGTTAGATTCCTACTGAAAGTCAAGTGGACAGAAGTCTGATAAGAATTTGAGCTTGTATAAAAAGGTATTTGTGCTATGCACAGTTCTATTCACACCGGTAATCAGGCCGAATGAGATCGAATATCTCATGGAACTGATAGGGGTTGGTGACTTGATCGTCGGTAGATCACCTGAATGACTACGGCATATTTAGAAATTCAGGTTGATCCAGGACCGTGGTTCGGAGCCCAAGTTGAGCTGTAGGTCCTGCCCAGGTTAACAAAAAAGAGACGTTAAATTAAAAAAGCAAAGCAGCAGAAAAAAGTACAAACAACTTTTAAAACATAACTTCTTTGTCCTTCTAAATGGTTTCAAATTAACTCGTTTCTCTGTATGTTATTAGTGGAAGTTAAATTTATTTTTGTCAAAGAAAATTCTTATTGTGCTTATTTTTTTCTATGGTTTTATGTTCAAAAATTATGTAAATGAATCCTTTCGTTTTTAATAGTAAAAGTACCATCTTCATTTGTTTTGCTAGGATTTCTATAAAAGTTAAATTTTGATGCTTAATGAATCAATAATAATTCATAAATACATTTTTAGTAAATTCAACAAAACAGTAGATAATTGTAATTATCAAAGCGAACCGAATGTCGAATCCCATAAACCAAAGTTACTCGGCCAATTAGACAAACTATCACACAAAATTATGTAATCGTTTAACGCAAGAGCAACAACCATCCTGACTCCAAAGTTGACATAGAATAGCCTACTATGTTGTCCCTCCTGTCGCGGTTTCCCAAACAGAAACAATGGAAGTGAATTGTAAATGGCAACATTCTGACCGCACGGCACAATCAAAGCAAACGCTAAACGGCCAGAACGGCACTATATACGTTGACAAGAAAACGGGACGGGATTGTTTTTGGACGCATCAGAAGCGAAGTTTCTTGTTGTCGGGAAGGGAATAAAAGCTAATGGGGTTTTATCTGCTAGATAATGAGGTTGTTTGTATGGAGATGGGGTGACGAATTTCGGATAATTACTGGGTAGTTGTTAAATTGTTCTTTTTGTGTGTGCTAGTGACTTAATAAACTGTGTTTTATATTATGTATACGGGACTGAATTATAATTAAGCGGACCTTTTTTTCTTAATAAAAAAATGACAAGTGTATTAGATAAATATGAACATGTATGAGTTCAAAATTTTAAACCAAATCAAAGCTTCCTCACTACGATTGCATATTTATCATCTAGAAGACGTTAGAAATAGGTGAATCCTACGGCCCTGGTATTGAGGATTCACTGTAAGTTCTTTTATACTTGATTTATTTCGATATAAATTCATTTTCCCAAAAGTCTTACCCCAACTTTGTGGCAAGAGTTTGAAAGAGCTATTAAACTTTTTGACTTAGTTTTTTGTCTCTATAGCTTGACCGAGGCTTTTTTGTAAATAACGTTTGGTTCAATTTTTACAGCTTCGAATAGCTTCGAAAACACGAAAAAAACGTTTTTTGAATTAATGTCCGCCATTTGCAGAAAATTCGAAATTTTAAAAAACTCACCGGTCAGGATATATAGCTAACTTGATAATAATTAACAATTTTGTGTATTTTTTATGTCAGGTGAAGTGTATGGACAATTTCTTATCACAATTGAGCTCTTACTTTTTAATTTTAAACTGGATTCTTAAAGTTTAATAAAGTGCAGTTTGAATAAAAAATTTTTATCTGAATATCTTTTTTGGTTCCTTCAGTAGTGTGACCTCCTACCCCTGGCCTGGTTATCTCATGAAAAAGGCGAGTACAAAGTAACAAACCGATGGCCATTTCGGTAAGAAACTTCCGGACTCAAATTTATCACAAAATATACCTGATCGTCTAGTATTGTTAAGTTAGGACCCACATTGTGTTTAATAATCGTAGTGATAATAATAGCATTATTATTAATAATTGTAATAACCTCAGAAAGTTTGGCGACAAGTAAACATAAGTCAAAGCACAACAATCTCAAGAAATTATTTATTCATTAAGAAAATTTACTGAAGAATGATGGCGCCATTTGGCATAAAAGGTGTGGGGAAAACCGGACAACCGGAAAACCTAACCACCATCATAAAGAATGTATTAATTATGT
This sequence comes from Neocrepidodera transversa, assembly GCA_963243735.1. Classification (NCBI taxonomy): domain Eukaryota; kingdom Metazoa; phylum Arthropoda; class Insecta; order Coleoptera; family Chrysomelidae; genus Neocrepidodera; species Neocrepidodera transversa. The sequence continues at coordinate 35,692,706 of OY725339.1, forward strand.
ATTAACCAATTATGTTGAGAATAAATAAATTGTAAATAGCTTTGATTGAATTACTGCCAGATCAGTACCAGTGATGTAACCCATATTTCAAACTAAATACTGCAATAATGCAATCAACACAGTACGCCTCTGCGTAACATTGACAATATATTTTAGAAAAATATATTATAAAAGTTCTTATTTAGAGATGGTATTAACATTAACGTCACCCCCTCATGAACAACGAAAGATGGAAATTTTATCAGCTGTTTTAGTAGATACGTATTTAACCTTTGGCTAAGAGGCTATTAGAAGTTGGAAAATTAAAATGTGAAAATACTTATTCTGGTTTATTTTTACCAAGACCAAATAAATCCAAACGATGTGAAGAATTTGTCGTTTACCATGAGATATGTAAAAATGGGTAGACGCCGAAATATTTAGCGTCGGGGCGGCTAGCGTAGCGACGCTGAATAGACTTCGAATAATCTAACTTCTGGTAATGGCGATCGTAGTTTAATTTGTGCGATTGGACTGGATTTTGAAGAAGTAAGACCCAACAGGTTGTCGAAACTTTTGGCGTCGGCGTCGCAACGCTAGATACGAGATTTTTGGTGACGATGTTGGTAGTTTAAAATTTGATTTTTGACTGGTCTTTTCTCCCGCTTTCACCCACGTTTTTATGCCGAGTATGTAAACATTCTTCGTCATACTATTCTGTGGTACTATTTATTTTTCAGTAAACACAGACATCTAAAGTATCTTGGGAAAAATGCAAACGAAGACAAAATAAAATATAATTAAAAATAATGAGTTTTGACAATCTACACTCAGACAGATCAAGTGGTTTGAGAAAATATCGAATGTCTTAAAAAAAATCAACAAAGTCTAAGGGAATCAAAACACATTAAATATAATGGGTTTTGGCTATTTCTCTAAAATTTCTTGAAATAATAATTCGATAAGACGAAACAAAATACCATTAAATTTCTGAAAAAATAATAATATGACATACCGGGGGTTGGTTGGTTACAGTAGAGTCGAAAATCGAGAATAAAAGTTGTAATACCTCTTTAAAAAAATAAGTCAAAACATAGAAAAGTAGCGTTTTTTTGTGTGTAACTTATAAACGAAGCATTTATTGGTAAATTGTCAGGAAGAAAATAATTAAAATCAATTTTTCCAACTTTTTTATTGTTATATTTCCAAACAACGATTTGTTTACGAGATTTATTGCATATAAAGCGAAAAATGCCAAAAAATATTCGTTTTTTGAATTTTAAAGTTCGCCAACTGTAACACGTGGGGATACTTGGCATATATAGTAGACTTTTCCCAATACTAATCTATATCATTATTTGTAAAAATATTAAACATATAAAACAAAAACAAGAATTTTTTAAACGTCACTTTCTAAAATACATTTTCCAAAAATTTATACTATTACTGACATACATACTTTAATATATTTAAGATAAAACGCGAGACAAAAAAGTAGAACATCTACAAAATATGTAAGACAACTGTTCCTTTATTAAAACTAATGAAGCTTGGTTGCTTCCCGTTAAATTTAGATCAAAAAGTTTATCTTCATTTCCAGCATCCTTAAATTTGTCTTTTTGATTACGACAGTCGTAATGATTAATGTCCTGAATCACTTTTAAAATTGCTGTTTTGTTTTGTATGATTTCTGTTCCATTTACCCAAATTTGAAAACTTTTAATAGAAATTAAAGGAGCAAAAAAAAATAAAGCATTTAACTAATATTAGATTAGACCTCGATTAGATCAAGTAAAAAGTTTTTTATCAGAGGACGTCTTTAAAACTAATAATATTTTGTATATCTGGCAACGTCGGCCTTATTTTGTTGTATTCTGTCATTTGTAAATGTAGAATAGTTTGAAAATTTGTAATGCTAATCACTGCTACTCTTTGTTAAATAATAGTTTAACACGTTGGGTGCCTAACGCACCACGAAATTTATGGACATAACGCTTTGTTGGCATTTTAGTCATTAAAGACATTTTTCATGGTTTTCATAGATGACTGATATCTTTTTCCAAACCGGTGTGTGGTGAAACTGCACAAAATAGTTTTGCTTTTTTTATATACCAAAAATAGGTGTACCAGAAATAATAAATGTACTGTAAGGAATTATGGTGACTAGTCAAGGGCTTTGGACCAGACTACTTTAATGGCGTCATAAATCAATGGATTTTGATTGATTAGAAATCTGAGACGATTTTGAGAGGCAAGAGAGATAGAATCAGTGTGACTGAGCACACATGTCGAATATTATTTCTAATAAAATTTTAAGTCAATGAATCGAACATTTTAGTAAGAGACCCTACAGTACAGACTCTAAAAAAGGGATCTTTTACTAGATACGAGAAGACGATTTTTGAAATCAGACGAAACTATCACCTACTCGTGTTGTGGGTGACTTAAAACGCCGAGAAAAGTCATTTTAAGCAAATACGAAGTTTCTAAAGTTTTTTAGGATTTTAATACTTTCGGTCCCATGGTAGACTGGTGCGGACCGAAGTAAAATGGATACGGCAAATAGGTTAGTTAGTAACTAGTATATAGTATAAAGAAAATTATATCAACATGGTGCTATTACTGTATAAATAATATAAAGTGTAGTAAAAATGAATAAAAATTATTTATGCTTTGTCATATAGATAAAAATAAATATAAAAGCCAGTGTTTAATTTCACTACATTGTTAAAAAATAAAACTGATGAAGCCAACAAAATAATTTTAAACCGTTGTTGTGTTGGAGACAGTGGGTCGCGTAAACGTGGAGATAACGATAACGATAAAGAATAAGAATATGGTCAATATTCTCCCTTACGTCGAAAGATATTGCAAAGAATCAACAATAAAGTTGATTGTTATGGGTACACTAAATAAAAGCGTAGTTTACAATGATTAAATAGTATATCTGAATGCAATTTGTAAGTGAAGAGAAATTAAATATGACTTAGATATGTAATATTGAAGAATATGAAAACAATTCAGTCTAATTTATCACGGGGTTTTTAAATGTGAATATGTTTATTTTTGTGTCCTATCAAGTTTGATTCAAGGCGAAAAAAGAATGGCTGAAAAAATAAAAAAATCGGTTGTGTCGCCCCAAAACTTTCCTGACGAGTATCCACGAATACTTTTTCACATATTTAATGTTGTTTCAAATTTTGACATTTTTTTCTTTTTAGAAATAATTTTGACTGTTCTGAATATAGTTTTTCAAATGAGATATTGCAAGTCAAATTCCGTGACATATTGCATTTGTCATTTTTTGATAGTGACACTTCCGTTTAACAGATATAGTACAAAAAGTAACGAGTTCTTCTGACGGGTAACCCAAACCCATATACCAAATTTCAGCTCAATCAGATTAAAGGTTTTGCCTATATCGTGGAAGAATACACACGTACACAGACAGACAGGCAGACAGACTTCCATCTGGAAATAGTGTTAATCATCTCAGGTGACCTCAAAATGGAGATTTCCATCTTTATCTCAAAATTTTTTTTAACTCGTTCACAATACTTTCCCTTCTCGGAAAAGTAAAATAAATAATAAAAAATTTGATTTTTTTTTTTCAAAAACGTTAATATCTCATGATCTATTCAATTCTGAAATTCCGGACAATTCTGTAATTTTAAAGAACTTCAAAATATACATTTCAACAAAATTTTATTTATCGAAATTTTTTTCGACATGAAAAACTCAATAAATTCGAAAAAAGTCGATTTTTCACCATTATCTCAAAAAATTTGAGGTTATGTTGAAAAATGTTCTGAGACAAAATTATAGATTAACTTATTATCTACAACTTTCTCTAGACCATTTTTTGATTGGAAGTCACACTTCGCCGGAAATTGCAAAAAACGATTTTCAACCCTTAAAGCTCACCCCCTTCGAAACCGCTACTTCTGCAGTTGTACATTTTTTCCCTTTTTGTAATCATTTAGCAACGATTCCCGCTATACTGTAGATATTTTTTTCTTCCAAAAGGCTTTGGCCCTGGGCTACAAAGGACAAAATCTATTTATTTGTATATTTTGGAGTTCCATTAAAAACATTATTAAAAATAACAATGGATAATTTAAAAAAATCAATATAAAATTTTAGTGGAAGTGTATATTGAAAAATAAAAAAAATTGTATTCTTGCTAATTAGAATAATGTATTTAAAATTAGGAATTATGTATCAAACACTGTATTAAAAATGTTAGTCATAAATTTCAAAATTTTTTAGTTTTAATCAAAAATTTGATACAAATTTAAAAAAATGTGTTGAAAGTACTTCAACAAGAACGTCCGTCCCTGTCTTGTTGTGGGTTTATTGCCTCCACTACCACTGCCCTGTAACGGTCGGTCAGGAAAATGTGTATTTACGTCATGTACGACCGAGTTAGTCCCTTTTTAAAACCTTAGAAACATTCCTTATTCTATATTATTCCTTTTGACGGTTAAATTGTGTTTCTAGTTTCTTTTCGTGCGTTGCCAAATTTAATATTCAACCAAGTGCAATAGTTATGTTTAGTAGTGTAAATTAGTAAGTTACTAGTGTAATACTCTAGGGATCTGTAAGTACAGTTACCAATTATAAATTCAGGGAGGTGGACCCAAGATTGTAAATATATCTATATATTCAGCGTAGCTTGTAAGTCTCAGATGAATAAATACTATAAACAAGTGAAGCATTTGCTCTTCATTAAATATTGGTCTTCGCAAAAAATCCAAGACAGTAAACATACGAACCAGCTTTCCATTAGAATCAGTGCACCGGAGAGTTAGAGAAAGACTCCAAACGTGTTCACTTGCTACACGGGTCCCTAAACATTTGGTCCTTCGAGCCGGATCCTTTGGATTTTCGATGCAAAATTCAAGTAATTTCTAATTGTATTTTTGTACTTCTTATTCCTGTTCAACGAGACGACGCGGCAACGGTGTACGGTATTTAAAACGTTGCCGTTTGTCCCTTTGAGAGTTTACCTAGCTGGCAGCAGATTACCGAACCTAAGGGTCTAAGATTCCAATAAACTACAATAAACCGAAGGTTTTTAAACATTTGTTATGTATTATAGTTTAAATATTAGGTATAGTAATTTAATTTTATTTGACTCAAGCTCATAAACAATTAAATATTTGTACTTGATAATTCACTTTTATACGATTAATTAATACATTGCCGTATCAAAGTAATAAAGTAATTTTTGCGTCGATTCTTTTTTTTTCATTTATTTCAAATATATTATTTACTACTATTAAAATAAATTCATTGCATGGTACTTCTACTTTTAATTAGACATTTAAATTTGGTTTATTTTTAATTGTATGATGACCAGCTTAGCTGGCTGAACAGAGTTTCGTTGAAATTCATAATAGATTAAAAATGGTGCCTTCCAAGTAGCTCTGCTTTTCAAGTCCCACCTTAATCATTCAAAATTGAGTGATTCGTTTCAAATTGTTTAAAGACAAATTTTCAATTTAGAGAAACGTTTCCTTGCTAATCCAAATAAAAGACTATCAAGATATTGTTGTACATTTCGTCAACATACCTACGTCTTGACTTGTGACATTGAAAAAGGTAAAGGTATATATTATGGAGAGACTCCCCTCAGAATTGACTTCAATATATTTAACTATCCATTAACATATGGCGTTACGTGTTCCTGTTTTCAGGTTACCAGAGTTTTAAAAGAATTAGCTTCTTCCAATTACGGCACTAAATATCCTTTAGCTGCAGATGCCATTTTGCATCAAACCTATGTCGATGACATTTTATATCGTTGCCTACAAGCCTCCAGTTATTAAATTCAGCTGACTTCTACTTACACAAATGATCTTCAAACTTCTTCAAGTTAAGGAGATTTTATTCCGAATCTCACGATCCAATTGATCACGAAATCAAATCCTAATTAAGTATTAGGACTCTCATGGAAATTTCACTGCCAAAAATTCCGTCCATTTTCTTATTATAGCTTAAATGTTCTACCCCTTAGGATTTTTAGATCCATTTATAATTGTAGGTAAAATATTCATGGAAAAGTTATGGCTGTCAAAGGGACGAACCTTTAAATTTTGACGTGGCCAAGGAACGGAAAGGATTAATTAAGGATTAGTTTAGATAGTAGTTTAAAGGCTTATGCTGTTTGTATATATTTTAGTTTATTACTTAACAATATTTATGGAATAGGCATATTTTATGTTTTAAATATTTATATTTACAAATCAACTTAACTTCCTATTTAGAAAAAACATTAAAAAAATTAATCAGGTTGACCTGGACAGTTAATTCTTTTGCCACTACTCTCAAAATATTAGGTTGGTTACCGTAGCAACCTATCAACAATTCACACCTTAGTTGCTATGGAAACAGATTCCAAAATTCTTTTTTCGCCAAAACTAGTAACAGTCATATTAGATATACAAAAGGCGTATGTAGTTTTGAAAACAATTTCATGAATGGGGTTTTCTTGGTAGACTTTCTAAAATCTTAATCAGCTTTCTATATATGACAGAGTCTTCCAAGTCAATGAATCAACATGCAGGATTTAAGATTTTGGAAAATTGCATTTATCCTTAGCGTCACCATTTTCCTCATTAGAAATATGTCCAAATATAATTAATCTTACAATATTTAGCCGTTACTATTCAATGCACCACTTGACAAACTAGTTGCAAGAGGAAACATATAGGTTAAGGACTAGCAAAATCTAGAAGTTTTCCATTCTCTATATTAAGGACCACTTTTAGTACATTTTTATAGACTAAGATTACCACACCCAGAACATTAGTTATATGTCTAAGAACTAGAATTGAACTCATCAAAGCTATTTGAAAGAGGTTTTAAATAACAAAGTGCCATAAAGTTCTTAATGTATGTCAAATATTAATTGGTGTTCAGATAAGGGAATTCTTTTAAAGATGTATGAAACTGATTAAATTTAGGATTGATTGGAAGTTATGGATCTGTTCGAGGAAAATACAAAATGCTGCTTTTCGATGAGCAACAGGTGTCTTTGGAACTGGTCTTATTCAAGCTCTCAAAATTCAGACCATAACTTGTACCCCCAAAATCCAGTTTCTCCCAATAACTTTTAAGGAATTTTTACTAATATGGAAAATAATTTTGCAACCAGACCAACACATATTCGTCATTTAGAACTATGCCCAATTCAATATCAAAGAAACTAACATTTTTTAAATAAAACTCCCCGAAATGACGTACCACCTACTATTTCTAAATTCCATCAATACAAAAAAAATACTGATGGATACAAAACAGAGTTTGATACAAAACAGACGATGGAGACAAAACAGACGAAGGTATAAGAGCTGCTATTACAATTACAAATATTTAGATTTAAGTTAAAAAAAGTGCCACAGACGCGCTCTCAAGAATTAAATACAGAATCGACTTGTGAAAACCGCAGCTTCCTAGCTTTAATATTAACTGAGCGCCCGTCCAAAAATCATTTTCATTTCAGACACGATAGATAACAAAAATCCTTAAAAAAAGGTAACTTTACCACCCTCTACCTTTGAATAGTAAATCAAATTTATATTATAAAATATTATTTATTTATTTATTGATAGAAATATTCTGTAAAAATTTGGATACCAAGTTTCGTCACACCCTGTATATATTTTTACACGGTTTTCTTTATTCAAGGGTTTACGAAAGGCAAATATAAAATTTAAAGCGGGTAAATTTTATGCCAAATTATTCCAATTTTTATACCAAAATTGAAAGACATTGGGAAAAACTGATTTTTTTTAATTTTCTAAATTTCTGATTTTTTTTTAAAATTTCTGATTTATTTTGAAATTTCCACATCCTGTAATAAACGGTTGCCGACCTGCTCAGATAAAGAAAGTTTCTAAAAAGCATCCAAGCATTATCGCCCTTTAGGATCAGCATTCAATTATGAAACACCCTGTATAACTAATAATAATGCAAAACAATTTATTAATAACCCCAAAAAATGCGATAAAATTTTGATTCAATTTGTACTGTCGGTGGTTTTTCTATAAATAATTAAAATGTATTTATTGAAACTTTGGTATTTATTAAAAAATAAATAAAATTACAAAAACCAAAATAATGACACAAAAATGATCCCTCCCTGAGATAAGCACATACAAGGGCATAAAAAAAATATTAAAAATTTAAATATTTAATTGATAAAAGTAAAAAACGAGGGTACTTTAAAAAGTAATTTAAAAAAAATATTTTATATTTTATTTCCACCATAAGGAAAACTTTTTTGTTGAGAACAAATCATTTTTGATAAAATTTGGTGCTTTTCTTACTTTTAAAACATTTTTCTTTGTACGAGGAAAGTAAAAAATATGAATTTGATTTAAAAGTAAAGTAGGTACCTTTATTTTCAAAAATATAGAATTTAAAAAACATTGGAAAGCTTTTTTTCAACTGTCTGTAGGTACACAGGGAAATACTAACTGCACCAAGAAAGCACATCATTTTGAATCTTTATAAGTTTATGGTGCAATTTTTTTAGACACAGTATCACCCTAAATTAGAATACATGTATTTTTTTTTTAATAAATAAATATAATAATTATACATAATATATAAACAGGTAGGAAAAATATTATTGCACTTTTAAATCTCCGCCTCTGCTTCCCCGACCGTGCTCCGGTTCTAACAATAAAGGAGGCCCTGGCCGACGTTCCAGATGTTCAGATGTTCCTTATTCGTTGAGTTACGACAAACAAAACACTTTCGGTTCGTCGACGTCGCCTCTGATTTCTTTCCCAGTCCCCGTGGTCCCAGCTGGCCGTATGCGTAGGCCACAACTATCTTTTATCTTTTCGCCAAGGCCTTCGGAGCGATTAGGAATAGGAATTTGTTCCTATTCGATATTTTATAGTTTTGTCAGTTACGGAAGTTATACCGTTTTTAAATAAGTAAGGCGTCGGTTGGCTTTTTTTTTGAAGTGCACGTGGTTTTTAAGTTTACGCGGTTTTTTTATTGAAAGTGATTTATATTTTTGTCGTTTGTAGTTAAGGACCCGCACTAATGGTAAGATTTTATTAATGAATATTTGTTGATGACTCATGTTGAGTTAAATAAAGATTTAAAACCAGCATTATTTTTAAAACGTATTAAAAGTGTTTTAAAGTGTCAACAATTATTCCTAGTCGAAGAATTAAGACCAGTCAATATTTAAACAAACAAATATTGTTTTGAATTGGGAATTTGAAACCATTGGATTTTAATAATGTTCAAGAATATCGTCACCACTATTCAGAACTACACTAAAAAAACATTTAATGTATATTTCTTTAATTAGGTTAGTTAGGGAGTTGTTGATGATAAAGTGGTATAAGTGCAGTTTATAGTGAATCCGTGCATTACTAGAATTTTTAGTTTGTATGGTAGTATATGTCTCGGGAAGCTTAAAAATAAAACAAAAACTTGGCGGCCACTTATTTTAATAAAATTAATCACTTTTAAAATGTTCACTTGTATGTTATGCAAGAACAATAATAACAACGAACATATAATTTTTTTTTATCAATTTTTTACAGTTTCTGTCAGTTTTTAGCAATTTTGGACACTTTTGAGCATTTATGAAAGTTTCCAATTTTTCTTATTAAAATAAACATTTTTCTTAAATATTTTGTCAATTTTTGATAGTTTCTGTCAGTTTCTAGCAATTTCGATTTTTTTTTTATTAATTTTGAACAATTTCTTAACTGTTCTTAGCAATTTTGGACAGTTTTTAGCATTTATGAAAGTTTCAATTTTTTTTTATTAATATAAACATTTTTCTTAAATATTTTTATCAATTTTTGACAGTTTCTGTCAGTTTTTAGCAATTTTAATAATTTTTTTTATTAATTTTGAACAATTTCCTAATCGTTTTTAGCAATTTTGGACAGTTTATTGCATTTATGAAAGTTTCCAATTTTTTTAATTAATATAAACATTTTTCTTAAATGTTTTTATTAATTTTTGACAGTTTGTGTGAGTTTTTAGAAATTTTGATTTTTTTTTAATAAATTTTGAACAATTTCTTAACTGTGTTCAGCAATTTTTGGCATTTTTTTAGCACTTATGAAAGTTTCTAATTTTTTTTAGTAATATAAACATTTTTCTTAAATATTTTCATCAATTTTTGACAGTTTTTGTCAGTTTAAGCAATTTGGTTTTTTTTTTTTTATTAATTTTGAACAAGTTCTTAACCGTGTTTAGCAATTTTGAACAGTTTTTAGCACTTATGAAAGTTTCTAATTTTTTTTTATAAATATAAACATTTTTATCAATTTTTGACAGTTTGTGTCAGTTTTTAGAAATTTTGATTTTTTTTTAATAAATTTTGAACAATTTCTTAACTGTGTTCAGCAATTTTGGACAGTTTTGAGCATTTATGACGTAGACGTTTTTTATTGGCCGACGTAGATGACGTGGATGTTTTCTATTGGCCGCATTTTAAGGATCCTGAGACAGAAGTCTGCACAAATGCTATAGAAGGTTCATTTTACGTCATTTTTTAATTATGAGTAGAACAAGCGATATAAAGCTGAGAAGCATGAATGCATATTTTTTGATCTGTGTCAGTTGGTCGGGAAGAGGATTTTTCCAAAATTATGTTTTTATTTCAGGCCACATGTACGACCTTATTCCCACAGAAAAAAAATAGATTCTTGGGGGTTATCTAGCTAAATGTTTTTAAAGAAAGCTTTCTTCTAATATTGAAGAAAATGATAATGGTGATGGTGGTAATAAAGTTGATGAATTTTTTATGTAGGTTGGGTATTTTTTTGTTATTATTTTCATATTTTTTGTAGAAGAAACATATGAATTTAAACTAGTGGTTTTATTGTGCAAATATGGAAAATATTTGGGGGGGAGGGCTAAATTTGATGAGACCGCCGGGATTTGTTTTAATTTTTTTGTTTGGAATGTTTGTTTACTTACGAAAAACATTTTTTTTTATTTTTATGACGATTCACTATAAACTGCATTTTTTGCGATAAAGTTTATCATCAAATCTTAATGATGCTAACATAGTTAGCGAAACATACGTCGTGTGTTAAAAAAAATGTAATTTTTGTTAGTACTGGCAATGATATTGTTCAACCAATATAATTGTAGTTATCTGTAAAAAAATGTAGATAAATGAGCTGTTGGTGTTTGTACAATTTTATAAAGCTAGCGTGTTTTTATAACTAGAAATTCGGATATTTTATTGTCTACCAACCTTTCTAAACACGAAAAAAACCCAGCAGTCGCTCATAGTCAGTGACTACCTAAAAAAAAAACCTTTGCCAGCTATGCTATTCCCGATAATTATATTTTGCATTCACGAAAAAAAAAAATAAGAAAAAAAGTTGCTTATAAAGGTTGGGTATAAAAATATTTTTTTTACTATTTTCCTATTAATGTGTAGTCCAATTTTTTCTGCGTAGACCAGGGTAGAGCGCCACAAAACGTAATTATTCGTTTTTGGACGTTTGTGGACGAGATCTCGCCTCATATAGCAATTAAAAATTTGATGTTTTTTTAATGATATCTAAAATAGTTATTATAAGAGCGCGTCTCTGCTTCTTTTTTCAATTGTGTCTTGGAAAAAAAGTTGATAGTCGAAGCACTTTCATTAAAAATAATTTTAAAAAAGTGCCACAGACGCGCTCTTAAGAATTAAATGCAGAATCGATTGGTGAAAACCGCAGCTTCCTATCTGTAATATTAACGGAGCGCTCGTCCAAAAACCATTTCAGGCAAGCTAACATATAGTCTGGTCGAGAAGTGAAGTTTTCTGCGAAAAATAGTTAGATGGGTAGGAAAAATGAGATCGATGGCTCATTCGTCGCGGATTGTAATTCTGCGAAATGTGTCATGTCGATTTTTTCCTGCAAATAAAATTTGTAATTGTTATTAACACCAAACAAAAAAAAGCCATTTTAGTTTTTGATGATAACTTAAAAACTATACAAGATAGCGGGAATTTCAGAAAAGATCCTTAAAGAGGAGGAAATTTCCATAAATAAACTTCTGATTCCCGAATCTCTAGCTCTAATATTTATATCTTTAATTAAAAATTTTTAAATGCATTTTTTAAAAAGCTAACCTATTGTTAATTACCTATTTTTTTCATACCTCTGTCTTCATTGAAAGCTGGATAATTATGTTGTTTAATAACAATTACAATTTTTATTTGTAGGAAAAAATCGACATAACACATTTCTCAGAATTGCAATCCGCGTCAAATGAGCCATCGCTCATATTTTTCCTACCATTCTAACTATTTTTCGCAGAAAACTCACTTCTCGACCAGACTAATATGAAATTGGCACCTCATAAAGTGTTCTTTTTAATATTAGGTATAACGTGTACTATTTTTGGCATCATCCTGTATTGTTTTATTTGTTTTTTTAATTCTATACCGCTTACTGGATTTAGAACATTTTATCAAAAGTGAAATTTTCTATTAATCTAATACTACAGTTATTATTAGTAATAATTTACGTATTATTGGCATCATTATGTATATTATTGACATCTGTTTTCCAATTTAATAGAGCTTAGTAGATTTAAAAACTTTTATCACGAGTGAAATTTTCTGTCAAATTAATAGTACAGTGTGTGGAAAATAAAGAGTTAATTTAAATCATAATTAACATTTTCTTGACATCATCTTGTATATTTTTAATATTTTTTTTTCAGCTGTGGTTTTAGAAACTTTTACCCAGAGTGAAATTTTGTGTCAAATTAATACTACAGGGTGTGCGAATTAAAGTTATTTTTTTAATCAAAATTTACGTATTCTTGGCATCATTCTGTTTATATATTTGATATTTTTGTCACTATTTAGTAAAGTTTATAGAAAACATAACGTTTTCTTATAAAATAATAATACAAATTAAGTCAGGGCACAATGAATGAAAGCTAAAAATGTTAAAAGTGAATAACTTTATTAAAACAATTGACCGCAAAGATTTTTTTTAATTTTTAAACTTTCACAAAACATTTTCCCTAAACTGCATTTTTAACAAAAATAATAAATTAACACAGTGATTTTATTTATTATTTATTGACTAATTTCTTATTTCTTCTTTATGATTAGTTAATTATAAAACAAATATCGTCGTACTTTTACTACAAAAATCAATAAACAAAATAAATAATTGAGAAACTAAATCTTTGTAGGTAATTTTAGTTTAATCACAAGTAATTTAGACTAAATCATGACCACTTAGGATGGATAAAAAAATTTTAAAAATAAAAAAAGCATCCCAAGTTACAATTACTATAAATGAAATAAATAACGGAAAAATCGTCGGATTTTCATAAAAATTTAAAAAACGTGAATCCTGATGCTACAAATACAATTGACTCAAATTTAAATAACTTTTTTTGCAGCCGGATTCGACATTTTGAGCATTTTTAAATTACTGCCATTTTCTGTGAAATCATTTTAGGGTAATTTATTTTAGGATTGTGATAACAATTAATTTTCACTTTTTTGTCATTTTTTATGTATGAAAAGTATGAAAAATATACGTTTTTAAAATATTGAAATTTTACATGAATTTTAATTCAACAAATTTAGAAGAGCTTGTTATCATTTTTTCCACTAAAAACAAAACATCCAAGAGTGAAAAAACTTAAAATTTTAATTTTTAATTTTAAATCTAACTAAATCGAATTTTTGAATAACACAAAATTAAAAACATCCCAAAATAAAAAGATTCACAACCTAGATAAATTTACAAATAACCTTGGAAAAATATATATTCTCAAAAAATTTAAATTTTGAATAAATTTAAATATAAATTTTTTCATTATATACTAAAAAATAGACATTTTTTAAAATTTTTTTCTGAATTCTGATACAAAAATTAATATTAATATTTTATTTTTTTTTAGTTTTTAAATTTTTTAAACTCTGAAAGTAAACAAAATAGTAATTAAAAACTCAAATTTTTAAAACATCTCTAAAAACAAAGATACAAAATCAAGATAAAAATATTCGAGTTTTAATAAAACAAATTATTTATCATTTTTCTCATTTAGAACAAAACATCAAAAATTGAAAAAAAAATAAGTTGTTTTGAAAACTTTTATTTTTCTTTATTTAAAGTAAAAAAATTAAAAAAAAAACAAATTTTAAAAGAATCTCCAATTTAAAAAAAATCACAATATAGAAAAATTTAAAAAAACTGCATGAAACTTTAAAAACATTACTTTTCATCCAAATATTTAAGCTTAAATGAATATCCATTTTAAAGAATGATTCAAAAACTAGAAAAATTTGAAAAAAATAAATGATTTTTAATGAATTTTTATTTATTAATGTTTTGAATCATCTTTTTTTTAAAATCATAATAAGCTCAAGTATTAACGAAATTCTAATTTAATTAATATTTAGAAAAACATCTGAAAATGTCAATTCCTCACGTTAAAAGTATATTGAAATATTTTGAAAAATGTTTTGTTACTAAAGTTTGCATGTAAAGATGCGTTCTTTGAAACAGTACCTGGGAAAAGACTGAAATATTAAATAAATTTAGTTTTTTTTTTACCTAAAATAGGCTTTAATTTCAAATAACAAATATTCAAATTAATATTACCACAAAATGGAATTATTTAGATCGGATTTAAAATCTATTTTCGGACAAAAACAATTTTCAGTAATATCAACAGTAACTCCAAAATTACTATTTTCTGAGATATCTGGTTTTGACAGTAAACAAAGGATTTATTAATATATTGGAACATGAGGGACAATCTACATGCCTCAATAAAACTTAAATTAATTTTCACATTGTATACTGTCCCAACTTTATGATCCCCTAATAAATTCCATTATTCCAAGTCATCAAAAATTCAAAAACTAACAACTGTCTTCTCGGACATATTCTCATATCCTGCTAAACACGTGGTGGGTTGTCTCACAAATCAGGGTCAACTTGTTTGCTTAGGTGGATATTCCATAGGGTTGTTAACCTATAGGCCCTATTGTTGTTTTTACACAATAGGATCCAATTTAAACTTCAAGATAAAAGGGCATTTCTCTTCGGCTGGGCTGTAAATGGGACCTCTGGTAATTTTGTCCTTTTTGTACGGGGAAATACAACAATGCGGGTCAAGGAATTAACGTATTCTTAAAGATTAAGATTTTAGTTAGAAACCAGTTTCTTAGCCGTAAAAATTTCTAAATTTAAAATATTTGCAACCAATAGAAAGAAAGAGACCCATATCGAGATTATTTTTGTCTAAAAATATATTATAATAAACTTCGTTAACAAGTAATTAATATTTAATTAGCAAATTTTAGTACAGGAGTTGAAAAAGAATAAGTTATTAACTGCATATAAGTATGCAAATTATTAACTAAGCAATAAAAGCTAATAACTGAGTGTTCATTAGTTAAAATTTTAACTATCGAGTAATAAAAAAATATGGCACGTGTTTATACATCCTTTGAGATAAATATATGTTTGTTTCACTACATAACGTAAACTTTCCTTCACTAAACCTGATAGAAATCAATGATTTGCGGAATATATGAAACAAATAACGATAATTTACAGGCTACAGGGACAGCTATTATCCGAAGGATTTCCCGAAGGATCCCAACCTAATATATCTCCTTCGATACTCTTAATTTCTTGATTTTTAGCACCCCAAACCGACCGCCGATCCCCACACTTTAACGTTTACTCCCGTTTCTTCTAATTTATTTTTAGGAATTTTATGGTCTCGGCTCTTCAGCCTTTGCGTCCATTTAATTTTTCAACGGAAGTGGTAACGCAAGGAAGCAAGGAAAGAGCAGTGAATAAATTGCTTTCCACCCGAGTCTGAAATTTTTCCTTTTTTCGTCGGGAGATTTTATTTTTCCTTCTCGTGTATTTCCAATGCTACTCACTTCATGAGTTTTTTTTAGTTATGCAAAATGCAGCCAAATTTTGTTTTAATCAAAACAGAGTAGAATTGACAGTTGCGTGGTTTATTTAGTTACTTAGATAAATATTTGTTATTTTCGACAAACTTAAAAAAAAGTTCGTTACTGAAGTTTGCTGTCTCGTTTGGCTGTATCCCATGCGTATTTCAAAAATTAATTTTATATTTAGATTCAGCATAAAAAATCAACTAAAAATTGGATTACGAAATGTTGTACTTGATTTTAAAATTTGTGGACTTTTTTTCTTGTGTAAAATTAAAAATTCTGATTTTAAATTTGGATTCAGCATAAAAAAGTTAACCGAAAAGTTTGTACCTATTAAAAACACATAATGTATATGGGTCTAAAGTTTTAAAATTGGTGTTTTTTTCTTATTTGTGTAAAATTTTTATCTTAGCTTCCAATTTACCATAAAGAAGTAAACAAAAAAGTCTATTACGAAAAGTTAGCAGGCACGTGACTACTTCTAAACAAAAATGCGATTATCTCATGAACCATAAAAGATATCTCATCTGTTTTCAAATGTCGATTCAGCGTTTAATTTTACGTCGGAATACTATTTTTAAAACCGGTAGTATCACTTCCGGTTCTGGTTTGTAAAACCAGTTTTGAAACCGGAAGTCATAAAAATCTGAAAATCTATTTGGTAGCTATTCAAGGTATGCTGAGTTTATTACCGTTGACCGTTTGTCTCTATCTCTTTTCGTTTTTAAGTTGTAAATGCGGACAGACGGACAGACAGACAGAGCCGTATTATAAGACTTCTCCTTTAGGGTTTAGAATTTTAAAAAGTGTAGGGGTCCAAAGTTTTAAACTTTATAGACTTTTTTCTTATTTGTGTAAAATTTAAAATTCTGATTTTATATTTGGATTCAACGTATTGAGTAAACTAACATTGTATTACGAAAAGTTTGTATCTATTACAACAAGAACAGTTTAGGGGTCTAAAATTTTTAAATGTGTGCACTTTTTTCTTATTTTTGTAAAATTTCAACAATTTCGATTAAAAATGTCAACAATTTTGATAAGAAATATCAAAAATTTCAATCAAAACTTAGAATAAAAAAAAATTATACATTCAAAAATTTTGATTAAAAATTTAAAAAAAATTGATGAAAAGTTTCATGTAAGTTTCAAGAATTTTGATTGAAAAATTAAAAAAAAATTCAAACAACAATTCGAATAAACAAATTTAAAAAGAAATTGATAAATATTTTAAAAATTTCAAGAATTTAAGAATTTTTATTGGAAATTCAAAAATTTCAATCAGAAATTGTTACTGTTATTTACAGAAACTATCATTAAATTTGATTTACTGGTATTTACAATCCCACGGTATTTAAATATTTCAGGAAAAAACAACCGGTAAAAATCATTGTGGTTTCTATACAAAACTTTACTTGAGGTCAGAAACGTACATCCGGTGTTTTGGATATAAATATTCAATGCACATCTTTTAATATTATGCAACCTTTGAACTACTTGCAATGCGCACCCTAAATTTATTTCCGCATTAATATTCAATTTTTAAATTTACAATATATTTGTTCTTTGAATAGATCTGAATCTGATTGACGGAGTAGAATAATATTTACTACAGTCTAAATGACGAAATCAAATTTAAAATTATAATAAAATGGAGCAAAGTCACAAAAAGGTCAAAATGAGTAATAATAGAAAATAACTTACTTTGGACGTCTCAACAATTTATGTTAATATACTCGTATCTACCGTATAATAATTATTTATACAGGGTGTCCTAATAACAAATAGACGTATTTATTTTCAGGATTATCGAAAAAATTGTTAACCCTATAGATTTGAGTTTATTAAGGCAATAAATTTATACCAAATTTTATATAGAACTTTTCATCTTTTTAGGGTCACCGTCAGCTTTAATTTTTCAAATACGAACATTTATTCATCATTGTCAGTTATCCACAGATTAAAAATTCATAAATTTTCTTTATTTTATCGAAATCATTAATACTGATCGAACCTAAAAGACATGTCTTAAACTTTTTTTTGAATAAGGTGATACTTTCCTATTGCAAATTATTAAGTAAATTATTGAATTATTTATTGCAAAATCTATATAAAACACGGAAGCTGATTTACCATGACCAAATCTGACTTATAAGCTATTCTCTAACTAAAGGAACAGGACCGTATTGATATTCCATGAAACTTAATCAAAATAGGAAAAGTAATGAGTACGGATATGTGGTTGAGTTTGCCTCCTTTCAAAAGATCCCAGAAAAAAAACAGAATGGATCAGAAAGGTAGCATATCTAGATTTTCTAGAAAATTTTAAAAAGATTCAAGAATTAGTTGAAAAACCAGAATAGGCTTCACTGTTTCCACAGAAAATAAAAACGATTTAATAACTCCTTTATTAGAATATATAAACAATAAACCAGCTTAACGTGACAATTCGAGAAGTAAGAAGGGATGAAATGAATTTTATAAAAGAAGAGAAAATTGTGATGATAGGAAAAAATATTCTAAAGAAAAATCTCCAGCTAAAAAGGTTTATTCTAAATCTGACACAGCTAAAACTTGAAAAGCCTGAAGATGTTGAAGAAAAAGTGGAAACAAGAAGAAAAATATTATGAAAAATTTTACTATAAAAAGAAAGAAAAGATATGAGGATAGAAGAAAAGAACTCATCTGGATTTCCAAAAAAATAGACAAACAGGAATTTACAAGAGTATGTACCTAAAATGGTTAAAAAATATACCAAAAAAGCAGGAAAAGTCGTGACACAGAAATCTGATCAAAGAAAAATAGATAAAGTAAATGCAGAAGAAAAGAAAAATGAAAAGTTCCTATTGAAAAAAATCCAGAAAACCCTAAACCTAAAAAAGGGCTAAAAATATGAAACCACTTATAAGGATAAGAAATAGGAACATTCGAGAACACACTCTGCTAAAGAATGCAAGTATAGCTCTCAGAATTATTGAACAGTGGTGCGAACACCACTCACTCTCTATCAATCCCAAAAAGATAGAAATGGTTCTTTACACAAGAAAAATGAAGATACTGGATCCAAAATCTCCAGAACTTCTTAAAACAAAACTAAACTTCGCAACAGACGTCAAGTACCCAGGTCTCACCTTTGACAGCAAGTTAACATGGAACTCACATCTAGAAAACAGAGTCAAAAAGCATACATTGCTTATGAACAATTCCGTCGATCTGTGGGGCGCACCTGGGGTGTTCCCCTAGAGTCGTCTCATGGATGTACACGGCCATCATAAGACCTAGGCTAATATATGGTGCGGTTGTCTGGGGACCAAAAACCAAACAGACAACTAGAACAAATTCAAAGAACAACATGTCTCAACATAACTGGAGCCATGAAAACAACACCAACTAAAGCTATGAAAGTCATTCTCAGTCTCACCCCACTTGGTATTTATATCAGGAAGGTCTCGTTAACGACTATGATAAGACTCCGCTCGGTTGGAATAGAACCTGATGTAGGATCCGGAGAGGTGAGACGTCGCTTCTGGCGGGAGGCACTTGACACGCTTCCACTGCTACAAGTGAACATGGACTCTATCTATGCTTTCCACAAGATCTACAAAGTTATTACAAAATATGCAGAAGAGCCGGATGTGGCAGGTATGATTCATATTTACACCGATGGCGCCAAAACAAAACAAGGTCAGGGTGCGGGATATATTCTAGATCCTTAAACCTAAACAGAAAATGGGCCATGGGAAAAAGTGCCAGCGAATCTCAAACGGAACTCACTGGCCTCCTAATATCAGCAAAAGAAATCAGCAGAAATAACATCACTGATAGAAATATGCTCATCTATGCAGATAGTAGACAAACACTACTTACCCTGGATAGGCTCAGAGTTAGTACTAGAATGTCACCAAGCATTGGTCGAAGCATCCATCAACAGTGTAGTCACCGTAAAATGGATCAAAGACTATGCCATATCAAAAGGTAACCGTCTCGCCGACTCATTGGCCAAGAAGACAGCCAATCAAAAACTATTTGGACCTGGCTCCTTCATTGGACAAACGACATCGGTCGTGACGAACCTAATTAAGGATCACTCCCTTGTAAAATTCAAGGAAAGATGGGATTGATTCAATAAGCTGCAGAGTTGCTAGGGACCTCTTAAGTTACCCTGATAACACAGCAGCCAACAAATACTGGGCTGAATCTGCGCCTTTTAACAGGTATTCTGACTGCTCATTGTCCAATACGAAAACACGTCAACAACATGGGGCTGTCAGACACCGCACTCTGCAGGGGATGTGAACAAGAAGACGAGACAATCGAGCTCATCCTCTATGACTCCGACACTCTCGTTAATTAGGAAAACTGTGTTCGGCGAGTATTGGGTAACACCAGCCAACATAAGAGAGGCACCTCTTAGCGACGTTGTCAAGTACATAAAAAATTTAGGGCTGGCTGACGAGTTAAGTCCTCACTAAGGATAATGCACAATCAGTCTAATGAGGTCTAAGTGCAGTCGGATAGCCCAATTCTGGAGCAACCCACCCTCCCCACCTTACAGATACAGAAGGATAAGAAACAAAACGACAAAGCTATGAATTTCTCAATTTCTACAGATTTCTGATTAACAAAATTCAACTTCAAAATCTGTTTCTATCGTGCTTAATAAAAAAGTAATCCCGAAAGCACCAAACAGTTATTGTTATCAATTCATCTGTAGTAATGAAAATTCAAGATTATTTACTGGATTTCGGCTCAATTATTAAATCAAAAGTATACTTTTTATTTTCAAAATGAAAGTAAATATAGTGAGAACTATAGGATCTATGGGGCTCCCTTCTAATGCTTATTCGCTGAGGATATCTTCATGACTAGACCACCTTATCGATTCCTACTTTCTTTAGGAGATTTACGATTTCCGGGGGTTTTAGTTTGGGTCGATTTTTCTCTTCTCTCTGATGTGAGCTCTTGGGTCGGCCCGGTTAGGACATACTTATAGATGTGAAGCTTGTTTTCAGTCAAGTTAATTTTATAGATCTCTTCTAGTTGTAGTTTATCAGAAGATTTATTTAGTGATTGGATTTCTTCTGTTCCTTTTCACTTCTCTTTTTTAGTCCTTTCGCTATTTCACTGTTGCTGATCTCGGTTCCAGAAATGGTGCTTCAGTCTATTTTTTGGCGAGTTTGTTTCTCTTCACCTGGTATCCACAGGAAGATAACCGCATTATTTCCGCTTAGCTCATACAGTTTCACTAAGAATTTTCTGACCATCTTAGAGATTCTTAGAGATGATTACGCTAGAGGTCAGCATGGCTTAGTAACTGTCATACATAATGACAATTTTTTGTCTGCGGAATTTTCTTTCAATATTGAAAATGTTTTCAAGAATTTCTGGTTCTAGGTTCATATACTCATATTCCAGTTTCCTTTGCTGTTCCAGATCCCTAAATATACCTTGTTTAGGTCACTTTCGTGACCCTGGTATCTGGTAAATTATTTAGTAAAGTCCGTGATTTTTGGAATCTCGTCTGAAACATGTCCCAGATGTGTCTGCCTCCAATACTGAAATTGAATTTATGCCTGGTGATTTTCTCTCGGATCATCCTGCAATTTATTATTTTTGCAACACTTTTACTCTATATATAGATGTTTACGACTATATATAGATGTTTACGACTCCCAAAGAAAAACTGATCCCCTGTCAATCAGAATGATACATTCCTTTTAATTATTGTATTATTGTATTGTATTGTTGTCATTTTTCGCTCCACAGCAGTATTAGATATTATATACAAAAATTCGAAAAAAAATCTTAAAAAACCAGGTTGTATTTTTTTTTGTTTCATTCAATATTAGTAACATAAAATAGTATCCGCAGTAAGGGACATACTTTTTTTTTGACATAACCGGATTCGCGCTACAAAAGAGATAAAGATTCATATAAAAATTTTGAGGGTAAAGTAAAAGTCGTAAATTTTCTAACAATTTTTATTTTCTAACGTTAAAGACTCTTTATTAATTAAAAAATAAAATTCAAGTTAGAAACTCCATTTTATATAACTAAAAAATAACAATTAATGATGACGAATAAGTGCAATTTTACTTAGGTTTTTTTTTAGAAATTTTTGGTTTCATACGGTAAATAATAAATGTGTCTTCTTCTGGTTTATTAGTTTTCTTCTGGTTTATTAGTTGATGCGCCTATAACTATTAAATAGATTTATGTATAATCGAATTTAGTAACAATCGGAAACGAAAATGAAATCTTCAATACAAGATAATATACCAGAAGGCAAATGTAAAACAAACACTTAATCCATTAAATTTTTTTAATATATTTTTTTTTTAATTTTACAACGTTGTAAATGTCTGTATCGTTTCTCGATTGCCACCAAAAAGTAAACATTTAGAACTCAAATCATTTTTGATGATAATTTGGTTCAAATCCGTTCAGCAACTTTTTGCAAATTGTTGTCGTTAGCTATATCTGCCTTAGTACAACATCCTTTCAACTCAGTATTGCGCTGGTGTGTTTCGAGATGAGAATTTGATTTCTATGAGGCTGATGAGTCCTTTAGGGGCGAAACAGCTGTTCGGTATACATGTATAGTAATCAAATTCTCAAAACTTACAAGTATTTTTAAAACTTTTTTGGGTTTCATTACCTTTTAAAGATATGGGCCCTCTGTCGGTTCCAGTTTGTACTTGGCACTTATTACATAGGTGGAATCTTTTCCAAGTAATAAGTGATACACCGTGTCCCATTAGTAGATGGCGTTAGCTATGTGCCTTAATGCAACATCCTTTCATAAATACAATTAGCTTGGCTTAGAAAATACTGTTAGTTACTTTTTAATTAACTTTAATGATTAATATTTTTTGTCTTTTTAAGATAAATGTTGCTTCTTTGATTATTGCTCGAGTAATTCTTTTTGTCTCGACTAAGCTCTGAATCTGTTACTGGGCAGTTCACAGAAATTTTCTTTTATAATTTTTTTAAAAATCTATTCATAAAGTTTTATTCACTACATTTTCTGTAAATTGTTTTTTTTCTTGTTCGTGAAAATATTTGAAGAAATGCCCTTTAAAACATTAATAAAACAAGTCCCGTACAAATAACTTTCCACCGTAAAACACTAAAGGATCCCATCCCCGTAGAACCATTTACTAAACTCCATTACATCGTCGAGATCAAATTCTCCATACAAATCGAGTTGCCATCATTACTCAAACAAAAGAATGTCGTTCGAGACCTTAAGGGCGTGAAAAGGGGAGGTCATGCGATGCGAAGACATAAAATAGTCAAAACGACTTGCAAATTGGTTTTGTTTTCTCTAAAAAAGAAAAGTTTCTTGGACTTTTGTACGTATGCTCTTGTGATTTTTATTCGCAGCATATAAACGATGCCACTTTCATATTCAGCGATATGGAAGAGATATTTTAATAATCCTAATTCTGTTATTTGTATGTACTAAATTTTGTCGATGCTATTTTTAATGTTGGTAACACATTTTGATATTACATGTATATGGGAAAAGAGAAATGTCTGTTTGAAAATTAAAATTTAAAAATATAAAACCAAAGCTGCAAAGCAATTGTCATTGGTCCATTTAGAATTATTTTAAAAAACACCCAAAAATTTGATCTATACAAAATCGACTATAAATAAGGAAAAGCATGCGCAGTAACATTACCAAAAGGATACTTGCTCTGCTTATTGGTCCAATTGACTTGGTACATAATTTCGGGATCTCTTTAAAAAATTCGATATTTCATGAAAAAACATGCGCAGTAACAATGTCAACTGGTAACTTCGTTAACAGGGTGTGTGTGTTGTGTTGGGCGTTGGCATTGGGAAACTTGGTCCTCAGCCACTAAAAAGTAGTAATCTTAATTTTTTAAATCAGAATATTTGCTGTTTTTATCAGGAGAACTAACGCATCAATATAATTTTTTTATTTAAGGAAAATAAACGTGTTAAATTTGTAGGATATTGCACATTATTGACAATAAGCGTATTGATGAATGTGTTTATTTGATCGGCATGAATACTTCAAAAAAATATTAAATGATTAGGAACAGCTATTGACATATAGAGGAATTGATAATTCCGAGTTTAGCAAGATGTGAAGGAAAACGTCCATGATTGAGTTTTTAGTTTACTAATAACTCCTAAATAGAATTTATTTACTTTATTTTCTTGTATATGAGATATTTTGTTAGGAAGATTAGGATGAATTTGTGTATAAGGATTTTTGAGCTAATTACATACTCTTGCCATAGAATATTCCAACTATTTTTACATCCCTTTTTTAATACCGGTATAATATCAGTGGTATTGAAAACATTTTGAATTGTGGTTGCGGTTGTGGTAAGCTTATCAACAATTTCATTGCCTTTAATACAAACGTGTCTTTTTGGCCAAATAAATGTTATGTTTATGTTTGTTTGGCTTAGTAGAAATTAGTAGTTTTTGATATTCCAAAAAAGGGAATTTTTTAATTGGCTATAAAAATGTTTGGAATCTGTTATTACTACTCTGTTGCCCACTTTTTTTATCTTTAATATATACTAGAGTTTGCCAGATTGCGTACATTTCGGCAGTGTATATAGAACATGTGTTATGTAATCGAAATTGAAAAGAAAGACATTTGTTAGAGTGGTAAGAGGCACACACAGTACCTTTTTCATTTTTTGACCCGCCCGTGTAAATATATGAGTAATTTTTGTAATTTGAAAGTATGGATATCATGACGTTATTATTAATATTATTGCAATTTGAATGGAATATGACGTTTGGGTTGAATATACGTTTATCAAAACTATTCATCGATAGGTATGATTATGTTATTAAATTTATTAGTGTAAATAAAAGATTCAACCAATGGAGGGTTATTTTTAATCTTCCAGAATTTATTTGTTAGACATTAATTTGTAAGATAGGCTAGTTTATTGAAATTATTGGACCAATCTTTTTCTCTTATTTTAATAAGATATTTATTTGCTAGATAATCTCATCTGATGATTTTAACAGGAGAAACGTCATTTGATTTAAGACCTGAATGTAATTCTTGAATAAAAAAACCAGGCGTAGTAGCTAAAACACAAGGACTAAAGCTTTATCAATCGTTGGAATTTGGAATATGTCATAAGCTTGATTGTTAATGAATGAGACGTATAAAGGATCGGTGATCGGGGTATATGTCAAAACTGTCATCATGCGTCATTTTAATACACAGCCTCACATTAATACTTCAATTTCAATGAAGCATTAGTTTATAGTATTGAAATTGGATTGAAAATGACGTTCAAGTCTTAGTTGCCAGCTGTCACTTTACAACACGTTAAAATATCTTAGATTAGACAATGGATGAGATGAATGGAGGATCGGCGACAGTGGCATCTGTCAAAACTGTCATAAATATGCGTCATTTTAATACATAACCTCACATTAATTATTACCAAACTTTCAATTAGTCATCAGATTCTTATTTTAAAAAGATTTTTGGTACTTAGAAAGGGATTATGACATCTAGTAAAACTCGATAATAAACCCGAACCCAAACATTGTTTTCTAAAAGTAACGTTTGTTTGAGACAGATATTATCCTACTCGTGTATCTAAATATGAATAAATGACCCGTGTACATAAATGTATATTTATGCTCAATTTGACACCAAAAGATTTAAATTGATATATGCAACTAGCTGGTCAGAAATTATCATAAATGCATAGGGATTAGGATCCTCTGTGGCGACAGAAATATTTATGACTTGTTATATATGCGAAGACCTTGTACTCGCGTGCGATCAACACTTCACACGTCCAGTAAATATGAACCGGAGTTGCCTTATTTCCTATAAATTAAGTCAAACTGCACATCTTATAGTTTAATCTAAACGTCAATGATATTTGTTAGTTTTTACTTTAAAAGTACTCCCAAGCTGCATTATTACTATTGATGGCGTATAAATATACATTATATACAACTTGGTCTTTTGTATTGAAGTTGGGGAATATTAACCCCCGGTGTATCATTTTATTAATTTTTTTAAGGAATTTTATAGCAGAAATAGTCAAAACATATTATTTTTAATGTGCTTTGACTGGATGCTAGTTTAGTTAGTTCTACTACTATTCGACTAGCTGCCATCCATAAAATACAAGGGAATATAACAGAAACAAATCAGTCAACCAAACCACGTGCTAACCTACTGATATGGACTTAAAAGCAAATTGTTAACAAAATTAAATTAAATAATTATAAACAATTTAAGACAAACGTTATTTGATAAAAATAAATAAAATGTTTTTTTATCACCAGACATAGTCGGTCGAAAGAAAGAGAAATATTGAAACGAAATTAAATAGTGGTAATATAAACAAAAAATCTTAGTATCACTTTAACGTAAATAAGGAAAAAGAATAAATTAAACAACTAAACTAAATTTAAAGAGAATTGAATAATTTCAAATAACTTCAGTTTTAGGGCGAGTGCGAAACAGTATGAAACAAGTATTTTGACGGCAATTCAGATCAACAACAGTACAATTTATATATATTCAACTTATTAAGTATTCAATTTATTAATATTGGGAATGGGTTAAAGTAGAGGTGGGAAGTAACAAATAAAAATAACTTAGGTACCGGAAGAATGTCTTTAGTCTGTACTTTTCTACTAATTAAACTGAATTTTATAATTTCGATTGCTTAAGTAAGTTGGAATCTTTAATTGTTGTTAATTTTTTTTGAGAATACTGTAGTTTTGAAATCACTTCAATTTATCATTTTTTTTTAATTTTGAAAGTGAGTCTCCATTTAACACAATATTTGGCGCATTGCTCCGGAAGGCTGTCCATAAAAACATATTTGAAATCTTTACCCCTTAAGCCTGACCATCTAAAAGCACTTAGTGCATTTAATCCTTACTTACGTCCATGTAAAATTTTACTACTTACGCCTGCCAATTTAAAAATATTTGACCCCTTAAGTTGCTTTTACAAAAAATATTTGGGCTCTTAAGTTGCATTTATAAAAGTATTTGCGCTAAGTTGCATTTATAAAAAGATTTTGACTCTTATCCCTTGAGCATGCACATTTGACAAACTATTTGGCCCCTTAACCTCTTAAAATTACTTAAAAAAATATTTGGGCTCGTACCTTTAACCCAAATTTTTTTACTCGAACAAAAAGTATTTTTGCATTTAGTTATCCTAAGGGAGTTGCCAAGAAAAAAAAAAGGATTTTTGAATTTTAAATTTGAGAGTTAACGATTGACAAGGTGTTCATTGTAGTGGACATTGGGGCTATATTGAGTAAGTGTAAAAAAAATTACATTTCATTTTATTGTGTTTTTATAACAAAGTTAGAAAGTAATAGTAAAATTAATTCTAAAGAATAAAAACATGTAATAAAAAAAATATCTCAAGTGGAAACTTTTAAAACATTTTTCTTTTTTTACCAAGTAAAGGTAATGAGTTTTTCCATTATATGAAAACGTTTTACACCTTGTGGCTTCCTTTTCGTCATCATACTCAGGAAAATGGTCCACCATATCTTTCTGAATCTCTTTTATTGGCCTAACTTCAATTCTTTCTCGTTTTGGTGCCCAAGGTGAATTCTCACAAGAGACTTTTGGCCGACCAGCACTTCAATTTATGGGGTTTCTCAGCGAAATTAAAGATTCACTAATATGAATTAATCCATACTATCCTTTGAAGGTGTGTTCCCATTATTTTTCCGATATTCAAGCCAACTAAAAATTCACTAGTTAGGCCCAGTGTCTATTACAGTGAATAATACAAATGTATGATTTCACACAGGTCCTAATATTCTGTATTTCTGAAAATTCCTAATACATTTCAATGGAAATTCAAACATGCTTTACATAATTTAGTTCTTTGTTGCAAATTTTGATATCAAATTATTAAATTCTTGCTTGTTGAAATCGCCATTGCACCTATTACCACTAGTATAAACTGTACAAATGGCTAACGAATTCAGACTGATTTGTTTTTACGTAAATAGTATACGAATACTGACAGACATTACTGAATTGATATTCAACTAAACTAGAATTTCATACTTCTATTACGTGTTGCAAAAATCTATGTGGACATAGGGACTGAAACGGTTAAGCCTGTCCATTTAACAAAATATTTATCCCCTTTTCTTACCGTTTTGTTCCTGGTTACTTATACCTTATTTTAATGTAAATCTGATTCTGGATTAAAAATTAACACCACCACCTTAGCGGTTTACTTTGGTGTTCGTTTCATTTCATTTTGGTTTTCGTTTCATTTTACTTTGATTTTCGTTTTATTTTACCTTCCCAAAAAAATTTTTATTTCAAAACATAATTGTTCAATTAAAAAACTAGTTATTTTAGTAATTCAGTTTCAGCGCTCCCGTCATAATTTAAAAAATCATTCACCAGAAATGTAAATCCTCTTATATAATTTGTTTAAAATTTCTATCATATAATTGAAGCAACTTATTCTAGAATTTGAGAAAGAAATGAAATTGAATATATTATAATTATCAGAAAATAAATAAAATTTATTTATACTTTAATTATTGAATAGAAATAACAATGTATTAAACTAATTAGTTATCGCGCATTATTTTAATTCTGTATATAAGAATTGCTTAAATGATCCTCCTCCTTCTTCATATTTTATAATTTTTGCGCCAAACCGACCTGATATTTTAATTTTGAAGAAAACAATGAACTCGTCTAGAAAATACACATCTTTTTTCCTATTTAACTAAATTTGAATCTATAACGGTTTACGAAATACCAATAGTGTTCAATTAAATTTTTCGCCACACTGTATATAATAATTAAATGTGGGAAATAAGTTTTGTAATACGTGCCTACTTCATTAATTCTTGGTAAATATCTCATGAATTTTTAAGTATTCCGTGATCTGTAATAATTTGACATTATTGTCGCTCTAGCGCGTACTTTTCCGCTCGCCTGTTTTCATTTACAATAAACTAAAGAAAGGTAGTAAATAATAGGTATATTAAAACAAAATGTAGGGCAGTCTAAATATTTTAGTTGAAATATTAATATTTGAAGATATTTCGAACGAAATTAAACTTTATTTTATAAAATTTATCTAGTAAAAATTAAACAGTCAGAAGGTACACCTAGATACACCTAGGTACACCTAGGTACACCTATATGCAATAGTGATTGCAAATTTAAGTGCCTACTTACTATTTTGTACAAATAGTAGACTGAAATTAATGAAACGTCATTATTTAATTTTTAGTTTAAGGAAAAGCTATTCGAAAAATGGAGAGTGAGAGTGAATGTGAATTTTCAAGCACACCTCCAGATGTAGCAGATATGTTTTTTTTTTAATTATTTGTCTAAAAATAATGTGATCGTAGAAAAAATCTTGTGTGCAATTCGAGCAGAAAGTGCTTTGCCGCTTTCGGCAGATTGCCCGCGCTCCGCTACGCATCGCGCGGGCAACTCTCTGCCTCAAGCGGCAAAGTATCACTTTCCGCTCTTAATACACAAATAGCTATTTCCTTGGGCAATTCTCTAACTGACAGCCATGAATGTCACGTGGTGTGCGGGCGTCATAATGGGCTTCTCTTTCATTATCGTCTATGAAATAAAAAAAACTGCTATTCAAGTTTCTTCGGACTTCAACTCTGTAGCCATAAAAGATAGGTATATCAAATTTTTTAACAAAACGTTTCCAGTTTTCGGCAATATTGCCGTCTAAAACTAGGGTCCCTGATGGCATACAAAATTGTTCCATATTATTAAAATTTAAGGGAGACTTAACAACTTTTCTTCAATGCTACTATCGCCAGAAATATCACACCAGACACCATGACATATCTTGGAATTTCCAGTATAGAGCAATAATAAAATAAAGACTATTCTATTTATTTCTATAACAATTATTTGTTACGGTACAGCACACGTTATTATGTATATCTAATTGGATTATGTTTTACATGCCTTAGTATGAATTCTTTAGGAACTACCTAAATTACAAGCCGATAAAAAAGACCAATATTTAGAAAAGACGATATACGAAAAAATCATCAGGAGAACAGGGACGAAGGTGAATAAGAGTATCCAGATGTGAAAAAGACAAACATTTTTATAAAAAAAAACAGGAGACCAAATGTGGTAGAATTATTCAACGAATAATTAAAACTCCAAGTCATACCACATAATTTATTACTGGTTTAGGAAGATATCAAAATGGCCACATGTTTCGGCCAAACGATGGCCATCATCAGGCAAAATTAACGACGAAATTACACATCATGTTAAATTTTGGTATGAAAAACATTAACATTGTAAAATTAAGTATTAAAAATATTAATGTTGAAAACTTTTAAAAACCAATAACCCCAAGCCCCCTAAACTAGAGGGTCACAAAAACCTTTATGGTAACATCAAATACGATGCACCACTGAAGGAAAATTAAGTTTTAAAATTAAATTTTAAGACGCAACTACCATGCGGCAGCTAAAGGTGACAGTTGACAGACAAGCAAAACTAAAATCATTTTTATAATTTGGAAACCTAATATATAGGGTGTTTCCATATCAATATATTTACATAGATATTACTACATTAACACATTCGTAGTTTAGGAATAAAAAAAGTACGGTCACTGTATGTCTCTTATTTTTGATTCATTTGTTTTCTTTTTTAATCAATTGATTTAAGGTTCTTCTGATATTTTTTCTTCAATAACCATGAACATCCTGTTAATTGATTACTATGTTTAATCCATGATTTATAATAATGCGTTTAGTGATGTGACGTGACATACCAAATACTGAATAACAATTTAATACGGATTGTGTTGATGTGATTTTAATCAAATGCATGATATTCGAATTCTGATTATGTCAATTTATGTCAATAAATTATAGGAAATGCGAACAATGCCTTTTACATACAGAATAATACTATTCATTATCTTTATTTTCAATTTCAATTTTGAACATAGATTTTTTGGTTACTAGATCTTTTTTCACAATTCTGACGCATATTCAGACGAACAGAAGGCGAACCGTTGAAATCAAGGGTAGATTGAATTGATATAGTCCCGCATTGATAGATCCAAATCGTTAGAAATATTAAGACTCCTTTCTGACAGGGATTCAGAGAATTCATATTTCCGCAATTTTGATGAAATTTATCCGAGCCACCCAATTCCGAATTCTCGTCCCGAGATCAACGTCTCTAAAATAATTAGATTCTCTCGCACGTTCAAACTTCGACGACGAAACTTTCGGAGTTTCAGATACAAGTGTAAGGAAACTGTAGGCGGCATTTGATAAATCGATTGCTCACAATCGAACTATTGCTTTATTCAACGTATATTATATACGTCGGGAATTCTGGATACGCTACACACATATCCGACAAAGTGAATTCAATCACACGGTGATGGATGTAAACTGCTACTTAAAATTTATAGAGTGGTATATTTTCTGGGATTGAAGTGAAGTGTGTGCTAATATTTACAGAATGTTTTATAAGTATTACAAGTATGCAGCAAATACAATCAGGATTGTAGAGTATGGCTTAAAATACATTTCGAAGATATTTGAAAATGACAATTTTAAAAGACGTTTGAATTTGGTGAGATGAAACTAGAATATTTTGTTATTTAAAACCATAAATCATTGTCGTAAGCTAATCTCAACCTGTTGTTAAAATATCAGAATTGAGCTTTATTTGGCTAGTAGCAGTTGTTTTCTATTTACTACTTACGATATATTATATTCTTAAAAGTGTCAATATACAGGGTAGCGCAAATTTAATTGAACACTATTGGGACTGTTATGGATTCAAAGTTGCTTAAATGGGGAAACAATTCCGATATATGTAGGAAAACCTGAAATGGACGATTTTCGTTTTAACGGATGCCGTCTAATTACTTAGGGATTGGAAGGATCCGAGTTGGATGCCGTTTAGATTAACTGGATTTTCGCGAAATGATATAAAAATTTGTATGAACACCCTCTCGTTGGTGCAGTAGCCAGGGCCGATGTAGTCAATGCACTTCCAAGAAACATCTCAACGAGCATGGTACGTGCTTTTTACATGCCGTTGTTGCTATCATTGTATTAGTTCAATAAACCTTAATCCTAGTGCATCAATTTTCTTCAGTTTTTCTGGCATCATGATAAACTTGGTCGTTTTACGAGTTCAGCTGTCAAATTCGTCATTGATATTAAATCGTTTTACAAGTTCAGCTTAAGATATCTAAATCATGGTGTTTCCACTTGATTTTGACTGATTTTTGAGAGATTACTAAAGTTTCAGATTAAAAATTTTAGATGGTGCATACATCGCTCATAGTAAACTGTAATCACAGATCACACAGGTGTATTTATAATCTCTTCACTGTCCACACAAAATACAGTACGGTCCCACTTGGCGAAAAGTATCCATACTTATGCACCATTTAGAACTATTCCTTTTGAACTAATACTAATACCACATACATAAAAATATCCGCATTGATATTGACAGAAAATAATTTATTTGACATCTCATCTGCTTTAAGTGATCTGTGACAAACCAAGCTAGGACACGAACAATTCTAAACAGCGCCATCTTACAAATTCTGGTAAGTTCTATTGAACGCAACAGGTGGTACTCCCAAAAAGTTCGAAACAAAATCTAATCAGTGGATACACCAGGGTTTTTAGACATCTTAGTTCAGCTGTCAAATTC
Source organism: Neocrepidodera transversa (assembly GCA_963243735.1). Classification (NCBI taxonomy): domain Eukaryota; kingdom Metazoa; phylum Arthropoda; class Insecta; order Coleoptera; family Chrysomelidae; genus Neocrepidodera; species Neocrepidodera transversa. The sequence continues at coordinate 35,725,356 of OY725339.1, forward strand.
GTCATTGATATTAAATATTTTCCTTCTAAAAATAATTGGAGCTGACCCAAGAAGGTTTTTAAACGCTTCGGGAAATTTCGATGCCAAAACTTAAAGGTTGCTTTTTATGAATTGATTACTTGCGACATTTGGAAAAATTGATATTCGAATTGTTATATGAAGATATATGTAAGAATTTTCAGTTTGGTTTTACTATTTTTCCAAGATTTTAGTCATTTTTCAAAAATTTTCAAGCAATTTGCAAGTATTTTTTAATGATATTTTTTTCGGTTTTTAAGGAATTTACATTTTTTAAAGAGTTTTACAGATTTTTATAATATAATTCAAGGATTTAGTAACGTTATTTAAGTAATTTTCAAAGAGTTTACAAAGATAATTCCAGGATTAGTATTATTTTCAGTCTTTTACTATTTTTTCAAGATTTTGTTCATTTTTCAAAAATTTTCAAGGATGTTGCGAGTATTATTTAAAGATATTTTTTTGGGTTTTTAAGTAATTTACAATTTTTAAGGAGTTTTAAAGGTTTTTATAAGGATAATTCAAGGTTTTAGTAACGTTTTCCAAGTATTTTTCAAATATTTTACCAAGATAATTCCAGGTTAGTATTATTTTCAGTCTTTTACTATTTTTTCAAGATTTTGTTAATTTTTCAAAAATTTTCAAGGATGTCAAGAGTATTATTTAAAGATTTTTTTTTCGGTTTTTAAGGAATTTACATTGTTCAAAGATTTTTAATAGGTAATTTCAAGGATTTAGTAACGTTTTTCAAATAATTTTCAAAGACTACAACATTAATAATATATGTGTTTCGTTGGATCATTCAAGGATTTTATTTACCACGACCTATCTATCATTGGTTTGTTAGTATTATACTAGCCACTTTAAGGTATGAGCCAGTGCCATTTGGAGCAGCCGTATCACCTGCAATTCATAAAGGAATAAAGTAACTCTTTCCTAAATGTCCGATAAGCCATTCTTGGTACAGAAAAATTCAAGAGTTAGGACTTTCACCTGACTACCAATTATAAAATGATTCAGAAACAGATGTATTTCTGAAATCTGTTTTCAGGTTACTATTTTTACATCCGGAAGATGTAGGCGAATGTTTTGCCATTGATTTTGGTGTAATTAAACTAGAAAATGAGAAGATTATCAAATTTTGTGATTTAGTAGATTACTATGTATTAGAAGAATCAAAATTTCTGCCTCATATTTGGTAGAACATTCTTCCGCCCTATCTAGAACAACAAATGCATGTGAATCATTTCATAGCCATTATAATAAGTCTTTTTATAATTATCATCCAAACATACACCAATTTTTAACAGTACTTTTAGAATTCCAGATACAATTTTAATAAGAAGAATTTGTAAATCTAAAAATGAATGAACTTTCTAAAAATACAATAACAAAATTTGAATTCGTTCAACACATGTCTAATTATTTTAAAATTAATTAATTTACTTTTAGTTGTAATGTATTTTATATTTCACTTTCCCGATCCCATCAAAGGGAAATTATAGTGACCGAGCAAAAAAAATCGATATATCGATGGAAGTATCCATTTTGAGGTCCCCGAGAAGATTGAAACTATTTCCAGTGTAAGGTCTATCTGTGCGTCTGTGTGTAATCTTCCACGATAACTACCTAACCGTTTGACCAATCAAGCTGAAATTTGGTATGAAGGGTTGGTGTGTGGCTCGAATACGACCATTGGTTTTTGGTCCTCAAGACCGACATTGATTGAATGCACATGAATCATTTTTTTGTCTTTTTTACGTTTTAATTACAAACGATACACTTTGGTGCAAAATGTTCTGGTGCAAAGTTTTAGACCACAAAATTTCCTACATTTTTTTTTCCGGAATTTACAATAGTTGCGCCACTAGAGGGCGCCAAAAAATATGCATCTAGATTTTCCGCAGGTTTCCAAATTTTAAGGAAAAAACAATGCAAAATTTGCTTCTGCAAAGTTGTAGAGCACCTCCTTTAACTTTTATATTTAACTTTTAACTTTTTTCGGATTCCCATAATTTCGCCGCCAAAGGGCGAAAAATATACACATTTAGGCTTTTCCATTTTTTTTATTTTGACAGCAAACAATGGGCTTTAGTGCAAATTGTTCTAGTGCAAAGTTGTAGAGCATAATATTCCCCCCAACTTTTTTATCGAACTCTTTCCCGAATTCCCAATAGTTCTCACCCATGATTTTAGGAGATCCTAATTGCAGCAGTGTGCTATAAAAAATGTGCGCATGCGCCCGCTTATGTCATTATCAATATTGAAGTATCAGTGGACGTATTTAAAATTTGTCCCATAAATTAATGTAATGCTTAGTCTTTTGTAATTAAAATAATACTATTCTCTATAGCCGAGCCGGGTGACAGCCGATTTTTTTAATTTGTATGCATATTAATGTTCTTAGATATTTTTCTGTGTTTTTTTCAGATTCCTGGACATATTACAACAACGGCGGATATTTGTACGGATTTAAATTCAATTCTAAAGTATTTCGCATCCACCTCGTACCGTCCCTTTTTGGATTTTAGGTACTACAGATTAAACGGCATCCAACTCGGTTCTGCCCATTTTTAAAGGTACCATAACGTATCCATTTTTTTAAACAACATTTCGTCTGAAGGGCCACCCTCAACTTTATTTAAACTTACAGAATTATCCCCATGTTTTTGTTCACAAAAATCTTTTGACAATACAACAATCTTAAAATTCCGTTTTTATTATTATTGTTTTTTACAAAATAATTGTGACAGTGTATTAAAAAGTTTGACGGAGGTATTTTACCTACAGATAAATCGTTTGTTACAAAACACTCTCACGCACAGAAACTTTTAAGAGTTAAGAAAATCAATTGAAGAGAAACAAATTGATTTAAAAAAATTAAATACTTCGAAATGTAGAATCGAAACCGAATATCAAATACTAAGCAGAAATCTATCAGGATCCAGAAAGTATAAATAAAATACCAAAAGAAAAATGAGGAATGTGTTACAAGTTAACTTTATATAAATATAATATTTGTATTTTATGCGAATTATTAATTTAAAAAAAATACAAATTAAGACCATATTCCATACCCAAAACCTCTGGCCATTTATTCAGCAATTTAAGCACCTATTCAAACACTCCCAGAAACCCTTTCATAGTTGCCAACAGAAAGGCGTGAATCTCGAATAAACCGCCATAACTGAATTTAAGGGTGGACCGACACGGAATTGGCAAACACCGTGTATGGAAAAGGGTTCTAATAAATCAAACTAAGTCATTATTTCGTTAGGCAAAATATATCCAGCCGGGTTATGAGAAGTTTTGGAACAACTTTGAATGAATGAATTCTAAACAGAGCATCGCCCCGAGAGTTGCTAACTTAGTTATAAAGTCGACAAAAATCAATTAAGTCGTTACGAGTTATGTATAGCGTCTGGCACAAACTTTCATCAAAAGAATAAATTAAGCGATTGTTATACTTATTATATTTATAAAATATACTAAAATGCTTTTATCTATTTTTTCGTAACAACACTGACTTTCATTTTTAACACATTTTGTTTGATTGACCTGTATGTAACGAAAACTTTCCAATTAATTTTCACCCACTTTCAGTCGTCTGAGTAATTACACAATTTTGAACACGTAGTAAGAACTGTACAATTAAAGAAAATCAGAAAAATAAAAAAAAAACAGAAAAAATCATATGACTTGAGTCTCCCAGTTTTTTAAATTTGGTTTTTTATAGTAAAATTCTTGAAAATCTCTTCAGACATCTTAAATTTTTGAAGCTTAAATATCCTTGAGTCATCCGTAAAAATTGGAAATATTCATTTCAAAATCCTTGACAATTCTTAAAAATCAATTCTTGAAAATTCTTTAAAATTCTTACTAAAAATTAGTAAATTTTTTTTGAAAATTGCTTAAAAAGTTCAAACTCTGTGAAAAATTTAAAATTTGTTAAAAAATATTTGTAAAACCCTTGAAAATACCTGAAAATTCATTGAAGAATTCTTGGTAAAGATCATTGTAAAGTCCTTGAAAATTTCTTGAAATCATTAAAAAATCCTTGAATAATATTTCAAAATGATCGAATTTGTTGAAAAAACTTTTAAAAGTTAAAATTTGTTGAAAAATCTCTGTAAAACCCTTGAAAAAACAAAACTACATTGGAGAAACTCTTGAACGAAAAATCCTAAAAAACACTTAAAAATCCTAAAAAAAACAGTTAAAAATCCTAAAAAACACTTAAAAATCCTTAAAAAATCTTTGAAAATACCTGGAACAACCATGGGAGAATTGTTATATTTACAAATCCTTGAAAATTTGTTGAAAAATCTAGGAAAACCCTTGAAAAATCCACAAAAAAAATTCTTGAAAATTTGTTGAAAAATCTAGGTAAAACCCTTAATCTACAAAATATCCTTGAAAAACTCATGAATAAAAAATTGTTGAAAATCTCATTAATGAAAAATCGTTGAAAATCTCATGAATGAAAAATGGTTGAGAATTCTTTCAAAGAACATATTCCTTAAAAATTCCTTAAAAATTCCTTAAAAAATCCTTAAAAATTCCTTAAAAATTCCTTAAAAATTCCTTAAAAATTCCTTAAAAATTCCTTAAAAATTCCTTAAAAATTCCTTAAAAATTCCTTAAAAATTCCTTAAAAGTTCCTTGGAAAATCCTGGAACAATCATAGAATAGTTCTTAACAAAATTCTTGTAGAAACCTAAAATGTCTTTGAAAATCCTTGAAAAATTAAAAAAAAAACGAAAATTCTTTAAAAAATCCCTAAAAATTCATTAAAAAATTCTACTAATTTCTTTTAAAAATCCTTGGAAAATTATGCAATAATCATATGAACATTCTTGAAAAATTATTGTAAAGTCCTTGAAAATCCTGATTTTTTTTTAAAAATCCTTGAAAAATATTGAATCTTTATAAAAAAACCCTTAATTATTAAAATTTGAAAGTTATTAAAAATCCTTGAATCATTAATTAAATCTTAAAATATCATTGAAAGTTTCGTAAAGAATTGTTATTAAAAATTTTCAAAAAGTTTTGTTACAGACTCGTTAAAATAATTCGGACCAGACCAAAAATGTAAATAATAATAACCAATAATAACGTTAATTATGGAGAGTTTCGGTTTCAGAAAAGTATTTTATTCTTTTAATTTTTGAGAAAAAAAACAAGTTTTTCAATTCAGGGATTTTCCCCGTTATGCAATATGTCTACTTAAGTTGGAATCATATAAAAAAATTTTAATAATTTATTTTACGGGAAAAAGTTATTCCTCATAAAAAGTTCGGATAAAACTTTTAAATAATAAAAATGCAATAAAAGTATTTATGATATTAATTATGTTAACGAGACTAATAAATACACCATAGAATCTCTTATTTTAATATACATTTAGAGTAATTAACAAAAACCTGATTAAACAATTTACACTAAAACAAAAGCTTGCATTTCAAATCTACACCGATAGCACAACTATTTTATTTTTGGAATACACGACGAATAAATCCGTACAACTGCCGGTATGTCCATTATAAATTTAACGCAGCGAATATTATATCAAAAGATTACACTTCCCATTCGTTTCCGCTCCGTTAAGCGGAATAACGTAAATTTATTTCTCAGAATCTCATTGTTAGCCGAAAATTCGAATTTCGCTGCAGCAGTCACGAAAAATATGGTCGAGCTACTATCATCACACTATCTGGCAAAAGATACGTTTCTCGTGTCCTCGGTAAGATTCGCTTTTATCGGAGACGAAATTTTGATATAAAATGCTTAGAAATCTTTTTTAATAAATACAATATGGCAGAAATAATAAATATTTTAATTCTGCGTCATTCTTAATGGCGTATAATTTATAAATTAAATAACATATTATATTAAATCCTGAAAATCCTCCCAACAGTCTCAAAATTAAGTCCAGGGTTCATTAATTTTATAAGCAAACCTTTTTTTTTCGTAGAGGAGGAGAAAATGCTTTTACGCACACTGTCCACGGTCTTCTGGAGAATGGTGTCGGACTAAAGATGTCTACTACCCACTAAAAACCCCTCCTCCCCCTCATCATGTTCTATCCAAAAAACCGTAGACATCGGTGTCGCTTTATAGGCCTACGTCAATGTCTACTTGTCTTTCAATTTTCATCCAACTGTTGAATTCGTATTTCGTCCTTTTCCTTCTCCCTCATTACCTCCCTTACTTATCCGTGCACCTCGTTCCATTTGTCCCCGCTGTCTAACATAACCGCTATAATATTTCCCTCGTCAATTGTGTATTCCAGCCTCCTCGCCAGTTCGCTTCCTTGGGCTTCTCATTTCTGACATTCGAACAAAGTATGCCCTGGGCCATCCACTTCATCGCAGTACATGCATGTATTTGTTACCGTTTTTCTGATTTTGTTCGTGTATGTTGCGAATACCCCATGTCCCGTCAGTGCCTGTGTCAGAAAGTAGTCCACTTTTCGGTGCCTGCATTTTACCCATTGCCTCAGATCCCTGATTAAATTTCTCATCCACCTTGCGGTTCCTTCCATAACTCTCCATTACTGCTCCTACTCCAACATAGTTATTTCCCTTTCTTCCTCTTTTGCAAGGTTTGTTTTCGCATCTTCTCTTTTATGTAATCTGCACCTTTCCTGTGCCAAGAACTTTATTGGTGGTATCCCCGCTATGACCTGGGCTGCCCGCGCCGATATGGTGCGATGTCCGATCACTCTGATTAGTGCCTTCCTTTGGGCTCGCGTCATTTGTTCCTCATATTTCCTTATTATGAGGGCTTCCCCCCAGACTGGGACTCCGTATCGTAATATAGACTGGACCACCCCATACAGTGCTCTGCACTTCCAGAAACCGGGACCACCTATATTCCGCATCACCCTAGACAGGGCCGCCAGCTATCTGTCGGCCTTTCCTACTGCATATCCTATGTGCTGGCGAAACTGAAGTCTATTATCGACTATGATGCCCAGGTACTTAATCATTTTTGAATGTCACGTCCGTTCTGTTTCTGGGTCCTTTTAGAATTACCGATTCGGTTTTGTGCGTAGCTATTTCTAATCACTGTTTTCTCATCCACCTTGTTTTTTCTAGGGAGTTAGGTCCTCTTTGTCATTCGCCTTCACGATTAGGAGTAAGTCGTCTGCAAAAGCTATGGCATCTACCCCTGTCCCTATGTCTTCCCTTAAGATACCATCGTACATTATATTCCATAATGTCGGGCCTAGGACGGATCCTTGCGGCACTCCCATGTTTATTTCACATTTCTTACCCCTCTCGATGACGATGGTTCTCCTACTCAGATAGTTACCTATTATGGACTGGAGTCCGGCCGAGATATTTTAATTTCTTATTTCCTGTAGTATTTTACCCCAGGGTGCCGTATTAAAGGCGTTTTTTACATCTATCGATACAATTACGACCCACTTGAGTGAAGACACTTTGTCGGATCATATCTACCATTTCTCCACCGCCATTATTGTAGAGCGTCCTTATTGGTTTTTTCTTTTCTAGCCTATTTTTTATAATTGTTTCAAAGAGTTTCCCAACAACGAACAGTACGCTGATTGGTCGGTAACCTGTAACTATGCCACACTTGGTCCCCTTTGGAATAAGGACCAGCCCGGCTTCTTTCCATACTTCCGGGAAGCATTTTGTCAGAGTGTTTAAGACTTTTAGTACCGCTTCCGGGTATTCCACTAGAAGGATTTTTAGTGCCACTGGTGGTATCACATCTGGACCCCTGATTTTCCATTTTTAATTCTCTTTCCCGCGTTTTCTAGCTCCTAGTGGGTGATCGTTAACATACCTGGCTCGTTTTGCTCATTTTGATCTTCCTGTGTGGTCCCATAGTGTCTTGGGAAGAGTTTTTTACACCAGCTCTATCTCTCTTCCGGTGCCATATAATATGGTGCCGTCATCCCTCTTTTTCCTGTGACTATTTTATAGCCCTCTTTCCAGATATCCTGATTCAACTCATCGCACAACTTTTCCAGTTTTCCCTTTTTGCCTTGTTTATTTCGTCCTTTAATTTCTTTCTCTTTACTTCCCACTCTCTCTCTTTGCTGCCTCCGACCCTTGATCTTCTGCTGCCTCCGACCTTTGATCTTCTGCTCCACACCTATCCAGGGCTCTTATCTTTTTCCTCCTTTCGCTGATGCTCTCGATCCTCTTTTTGTGTATGGTTTGACTCCAACAGTACGGTGCGCCATCCCCACCATCTTTCACGCACCTTGGACTTTCTCTGACCGCGCCTTTAAGTACCTGCATGAGAGTCTCTACGTTGTGGTGATCTACTCTCTTGGTCATTTTTTCTTTCAGTCTTTTAGTATCTTCCAGCTGCGCTTTGGTGTTTGTTGTTTTTTAAGCAAACCTAAATTAATAAAAGTAATCGAGACCTATGTCAAAAAAAACATGACCGCGGGAATAAAAATTGTGCTATTTTTGTAAAAATTGATGCTTTTGGATTTTCAGGGTCAAAGAATCTGAATCGAAGTGAAAAAATTGGAGCGAATTTATTTTATTACAGTTATAATATAATCATGATACTGGCTTTTTTTACATCAACTTTCTTATTTTACAAAACCATTCATCATTCCTGTATTCGAACATTTGAGTCACTGTCTCTATCAAAATTAAAATTTGGTTCTTCCCTGGAAATAACTAATGAAGTAAATTGAAAACCGGAACTCGATCGGGGCTTTCGTTCAAGAGTATGTACATCCAAATAGACAGCCAGACACACGTCCGGACAGGATCTTTTTTTTGCAGATCTCTGAATTTATTAATAAAAAGCTGTTTAAAAGATTTTGCTTCATCTTGGATACATTATGACAACCACTTGAGATTAGACCATTTTAATATTTTTAATTGTTATAATCTATTAGTTATTATCTAAGCTAACCTTTTTTTCAATTTTTTCATTTGTTATTAAAGATAATTGTTAACATAGGTTATACCAATTAGAAATCTCATTCAGTATAGTTATCAAAAAGTTTCCATGAAGCTAAATAATTTTCGACGATGTTTAACAAATAAACGACGTTGAACATAAATCACAGCTCCTAAAAAATAATTAACAATGGACACATTTTGTTAAAAAACGATGAAAAACTCTGTTTTTTAAGGTATTTTTTTTTCAAAATACTTGAAAGTTTTGAGAATTTGATTCCTAATATATATCCAGGCCGGTATACCGGACAGCTGTTTCGTCCCAGACGCATAGCAAATTCTCAGCTCGAAACACACCTATATAATTCTGAGTTAAAAGGATGTTGTACCTAACGTTTAGTTGAGAATTTAATTTCTATGCGTCTGGGCATATTGCCGCTGATGAGTCCTTAAGGGACGAAACGGCTATCTGGTATTCCGACTGGAAGCTTAGGAATCAAATTCTCAAAACTTACAAGTATTTTAAAACTTGTTTCGGGTTTCATTACCCTTTAGAGATATGGGCCCTCTGTTGGTTCCAGTTTGTACTGGCGCTTATTGCATAGGTGAAATCTTTTTGCCAAGTAATAAGTGATACCGTGTCCCATTGGTAGATGGCGTTAGCTATCTGCCTGGGCACAACATTTTTTTTCGTTGAAGTGTCTAGAATATACTATAAAATTTTCAAAATTCTATATTAGTTTCAAACAACATTAACAACATTTTCACCGCCAGAATTACGGCTGCGAACTAGTGCGCAAAGTGCTGTTTTCAACTTCAAATTAAAATTATTAATAATTAAGATAGAGCCTCGAGATTCCGGATTTTTTATTGTAAATTTCTTCCCCTTCCACAATCCTTTTTCAAGTTTACTCTAACGTTTATAGTTTTTGAGTTATTTACAAAAAAATAGATCCTTTTTTTTTAAATTTTGCAGTTCATGTACGGGTTCAGTTTTTTCGGACAAGTTTTATTGGTTTATAAGATATTTTAGTATTTATAGATAAATAATATTGTGTTTTTTTTGTTTCAGGTGATTCTTAAAACTTGAAAATATTTAACAGCAAAGGATAGTAAGTATTAAAAAAAACTGGTGAAAATTTATACACTTCTTTTTTAAACTTGTTAATAAAAAATTAAGCATTTAAAGCCAGATACGGAAGTTAGTCCGGCAACTAATTCTACAAATAATATTACAAATAATTTAACATTATATTCATTCATGAAAATCAAATGATACTTAACTAATTTTTGTTACATAGGAATAGTATATTATACACCAAGGCAGAGTAGATATTTCTCTCAGCCGAGCTTTATTATTATCATCCCATTGGAAACATGTTTTTCACTCGAATTTGTCGCGACCTTCATCACTTGTATCCCCACTTAAAGGGGACGCCTTAACGTCTCATCCAACCTGGCTATATATTTTATGAACTTTAAAGATTCTGCGGAGCCCCTCGAACTAGGAGTGAAGAATTTGTTAAAGTTACATTGTGAAAGATTGGGAGTTGGGAAATTACGACATTTATTAGATATCAATGAACTCTGAAGTTAGCTACGAGTCTTCTTACACGTGGAGAGATTTTTTACTATATGTTGACATTCTAACACATGCATGATTGTAATGTTAGGGATTACGTCACTTATGATGGGACTTGACAGCTCACTTCCGCTCCAGGACGAACATTGATATGACTACTTTAAAACTACCAAATTTTTTTTAATTATCCTCCTCCAATTTTAATATACTTTCTTGATAGAAGAATAATATGCCGAGTGTCTTTCTCTATCGGATCAGCTACTTGAATTAGTTTTTGCATCAGTTGCTTATGATTTTCTTCCTCATTCACTTTGAAGACAAAATCCAATGGGGTATAGTCAGATCTACTTGGAGAATTTTATAAAACCATACAACGATCAGGGTATCCAGCATTTAAGTGATTTCAGGTAACAAATGAGGTATAGCTCAATCATGCTGTAACATCCACCTTTTAAACGTTAAATGGGTAATTTTATCTTCGAGGCATTGTACTATTTAAATATAGTACGGGTGCAGTCTGTCTTTTTTATGGTTCTCTAAACCTTGGAAGAAATAATTGGTTGAACTAGGAGATCATGGAAACTCCTACTAGGGGAAAAATTTATCTTCTGGACTCGAACATGTCATAAATAATGATATCTTCTAATAGTAGTTATTGTTTTCTTTTTAAATTACGTTACTAAAACTCTTTTTGGTTCAATTTAAATTTGCAATTAATCTTTACTAAAAAGTTTTGCATCTCGTATACTTTTTAATGATTTAGAATTCATTTAAAAAATGAAAAACTCTTTTACAACATATACTGTTGTTTTTAATTAAATACTTAAATTCCTCTAATCCTCCAACTAAAACGTTTTGCTTTACCTTTAAAAGGTGTACGTAACCTCGTACTAAACCGAGCTCTGGTAATTAACTCTATTATTATCTATAATTAAAAGAGCAACCGTCTTTTTTATTTCGTTTGCGTTCGCCTGGCTTATGAAAAATATCTTTGTACCGTTTTGCCGCTGTGTCACCGGTTGGTGTATTTTTAATTAAAACTTACAAGTTTGAGTTTTTAAACCTAAATATAACTTTATGTTTTTACATGTAATTTACGAACGTCAAAATTTATAAAAAATGAAGTTGTAAAATTAAAATTTATCATTCATTACTTGACAATATTTGAGATAATTAGATAACCTTTTGGATTTATAAAAAAATCATTGGTCCTGGCAACAATAACAAAATCCTTAAGACGTAATTATTAATCTCGCGTGACATAACAGTCAAATTTCCCCGGCTCACTCCTCGGGGGGTTTAACCCAAAAGTCTCGATGTTGAACCCTACAAACACAAACTAGAATCCAAGTTTAAATTGGAACATTGTCCCGAAAACAAACTGGCCGTTATCAACATCTTAATAACGCGCTAAACTATCAAAACTCTTCGCCGGAGTTGCCCCGCAGTCGTTTTGTTAGATGCTGGGCTGGCAGTGCCGACAGTAATTCATCCGGGTTTTCCCCCGACGAAATTATAACAGCTATAAGTGTCATATAAATACGCCGAACAATCGTATCAAAGTTGGCTGGCATTCGTGCGCGTCATGTCTCTTAAAATCTGAAAGCGCAGGGTCGCACAAGCCCCTTTTAAAATTAAATTAAATTACCCATTACAAACATGTTTGCGTGATTTTAAATGGCGTTGATAGTATTATAAGCTCGTCGCTGTTTGTGAGATATGTAAAGGCACTTTATAATTAAATACAAGTCATTATGCATATTTCAAATGTTCATTGAATGAAATGAAACTCAAAATCATATACCACAAAATTTGAAGCGCAGGGTCGCACAAGCCCCTTTTAAAATTAAATTAAATTACCCATTACAAACATGTTTGCGTGATTTTAAATGGCGTTGATAGTATTATAAGCTCGTCGCTGTTTGTGAGATATGTAAAGGCACTTTATAATTAAATACAAGTCATTATGCATATTTCAAATGTTCATTGAATGAAATGAAACTCAAAATCATATACCACAAAATTTGATCAAAGAAACGGCAGCTGATTTTGGCTAATAAAAGCCTTCTTCAGGCCTAAATTGTCATCATTTTTGGACCGGAAAATGGCTTATTAGCCGAAACCAATTGTCGCTTTTTGAATACATTTTGTGGTACATCATTGAGTTTCATTTCATTTATTACTTTATTATATTATACTCCTCGTTTCCAATGATCAAATATAGATATTTAAATCGTTGAGACCAGAATAACAATAGCCCATAGATAAAACGTTCACTAATGCTAATGATTCGGTAAATAATAGTAGTGACGTTAGGACTAAAATTTTACATCGTAATTTCTTTTAATATTTATACCATAAGCTTAAAGTACATCCGTAAACTGCCAAAAAGTGACCGGTGTCCATTTTTTGCAGGTTTTTTATCGTTAGATACAGTGGTGGGAGGCGAATAACGGGTATAGATTGTCGGAAACTAAACCGACACCTTCAGCCTCCCCACTTCTCTAATTGTCAGTTTTTTCTTTCGTTTCTCTCTTTTCTAATTTTTAATGGAACTGTCGGTTCAATATAGACGATGAGCTAAATAAAAATACGAGGTATAAGGTACATGAAATATTTATTGTTAAAGAGGTTTCATTAGCACACCCGAACATTGAGTGGCCAATCTGCCAACGCGCTCAGGAAGATTAAATCAGGGACGGGCGATCAAAAATGATAAATTTAATAAAAAAAAGTGAAACCTCACGTAAAAAAATTATATAAATATGAAGTATTTGTTAATACGAACAGCGGAAAATTATTGGCAGACGATTTCGTGAAAGAGAAAAGGCCGACAGACTACAACAGAGTGATCTTGTAAATTGACATTCGTTTGTTTGGGTGTGGAAGTATGTACATCTCACCACCTCTTATACCCTAGAAGTATTTCCCCACGATTCAAGATCCAAAATTTGGGTTAAAATATTCACATCATTATTTATTATTAAAAAAATGATCACGTAAAAATGATATTAATATAGATTTTTTTAAATATAAAAATTATAAACCTAGAATCGTCTCATTAATATTTAAATTATTAATAAGAACTTTAGTACATGCTTGGTATAAAAAAATTAATATTTTTTTCTGTAAAACACTAAAAAATAAGCTGTAAAGCAAATCGTCAAATAATTACGTTGTATGTTTTTTTTTAAACGGATGTCAGGATGTCTGACGGTTTCAGATTAGGTAGATCTCCTCTTGCTATCTTTCTCACAAAATCAGCGTTTTTCCTTCTCCACACCTTCTTGCTCTCAACCGGCAATTCCCTGTTAAGACTTCTGTTATGCGATCTCTTCTGGTTAAAGTTTCCCAGAAGTACTTTCGCTTGTCTCATCCCTTGTAGGTTACCACTTTTTTTTTAGTTCTCCCAGTATCGCTTTGTTTCTGATCTAGTCTTTTACTAGATCAGTAACAGATTGATACTGGTCCAGAGAAAAAGTACTTCAGACCCCTTTTTTGACGCTTATCTGCTATTTCGTTTTCCTGGTTTTGGGGGAAATGCTATTAACCGTATTAGTACCATTCTTTTATCAAGTTAAGTCCGCTTTATATTATGTCGCCAAAGGCTGTTGAAAAACCTGTATATGGCGATTAGAAATATGTTGTCGGCATATCTATACTAATGCTAACGAGTTTATCTACTATTATGCTCTACATAAGCAAGGATGCTACTCCACTCTTTGGGCATCTCCTAGTAGTGCATAGAAGATGATGTCTTGTCCTATCTTTATCTTTGCTATTCTTATTAGTCAGTGTTTCGTAAGTCAGTGTTTCCTGGGTTGCGTCATTCAGTTGCATAAGTGCGATGATCGTGATACTTCCTGTTTAATATGCATCCTAATTGAGGTGCAGTAAAACCCGCTCCAGAATCTACAGATTTTTCTTTAGCTTTTAGTATTTAGGACAAACGTTGTGAGAGTGATCAGTAGTAGATATTTAAACTGCGTAGTGCCCCTTTTAACTGATTGAAGGTGACCCTGGTCCTCTTTCATACTTCTGGTGTATATCCCAGTTCTAGGCTCCTTTGACTATATATAGAGGATATGGAACAGAATATCGTTTTGCCCTCGCTAAAGCAGGGCTGGAAAGATCCCATCCACTCATGAGGATTTAAATGGTTGAAATTATTCATGCCCAATCTTATCCGCCTGCTACTACATATGTGTAGCAGTAGACCTACTGGGGATTCCAGTAGTATATTCTCTGTGGGGAGCATGGCTCTTTTTTCTCACTTTCTGTAAAGCTCCCATTTGGCTTACTGTATCGACTCTGCCTTTTGCCATGACTTTGTGTGGTCTCGTAGCAGTGGATGTAGAGTCGATTTCCTAAAATTTTCTAAAGATGTCCTAATTTCTTTGTTTTAGGTACTGAGTTAGTGTAGCACTACCAATGTCCCTTGTACTTGCTCCTTTTAAAGATGCTTTAACAGATGACCATTTTTTCCCTTCTGAATGGGACAGCTTAATTCTTAAGCATGAAGTAATGACTTTTAGTTCAAGATGGTGTTTAGCTCTTCTGTTCTAAATATGTGCCAAGTTGTGCTTTTAGGTTAACATTTCATATTGAATTATATCGCCATATGTTTCCAGACATCGAGAACAATCCAACAATATCTTCTTGTTCTTGATGTCTGAATTATCATATTACTAGCAAAAACTACACAACTTGATTTGAAATTTCAGACATATCCGTTCCTCCTCCTTTACCTACTGACAAAGCGTCAGCAAACAATACAGATTTTTTGTAGTTAAAGGATGTACTAACTGTACTGTTCTGTTTGATATGGTAATTTTGTTTCATCTGGTAATTTTGTTTCACCTGGAAATTTTGATTCATCTGGTAATTCTGTTTCTTTAGTCTGATAAATTTACTATGTGACGAAACTAGTTACTGATAAGTTAATAACTTTTGTTATTATTTTTGTGAAGGTTATAAAACGTTATTTTATTTATTTAAATATAATTCTGTTTCATCTGTTAATTCTGTTTCATTTGGTTATTCTGTTTCATCTGGTAATTCTGTTTAATCTGGTAATTCTGTTTCATCTGGTAATTTTGTTTCATTTGGTAATTCTGTCTTTCTTGATAATTCTGCCTTATTTAGTAGTTCTGGTTCATTTGGTAATTCTGTCTCATCTGTGTAGTGCTTATTCTTGTTGTATATTAGATAAAACACTACACAAATATTGCCATTCTGGGATTTTTAGGTTAAATTGACTTGCATTTTCATTTCGAGGTTATTTTTGCATGAAATTTGTCAATTCAAAGTATTTTCCAATTATTCAGTTTATTGAGATCTGACGTTTTTTTTGCGATTTAGTGACACGTTCTGAAGACAATTTAGTGTTTTATTCAAACGAATCTGATGGAGATCTTGTATTTCTTTTTTACATGAGAAACCTGAATACAACATCCGTAGACATGATTATTAAATGTACAAAACAATTAGAAAAAACAACGAAAAGTTAATAATGATGGTTCCTAAAATCCATGAAACACTATCTAGTAATTTTATTTCATCTGGTAATTCTGTTTCATCTAGTAATTCTGTCTTATCTGGCAATTTTGTATTACCTATTAGATAGTTCTGTTTCAATAATTTTGTTTTATCTGGTAATTATTTGTCATCTTGTAATTCTATTTCATCTGGTATTTTGTTGTCATCTTGTTTTGGCATTCAAACACACACACATACACACTAGCAATTTTGACTAGATGTAATTTTAATAATGGGTAATAATATGTGCTTTCGTTGACAGGAAATTACAGCATATAAAGATTCAGAAATCAGCATTAGTGCTGCGATGAACTGTTTATCAACAAGGATTTTTATCCACAGATTTTGAATCAAACAGAAAACCTAGAAATGTACATTATTTAAAATTTTAAAAGTAATCCCAGTAACGACCCAAAGGTAGGTCAGGTGTGGTTGGAAACTAAACCTTATTAATTGAGTATCTGGGTTTAACCAACCAGTTTAATTTTTTACCTTCTATTATATCGTTTAGTAACAAAATGCAAGAAATCCAGATATGCCTGATGATGTGGTATTAAGTATCTTAGTTTAAGTATTATATGTATAATTTTAAATAATTTCATACTAATTTTTACTCCAAGAAAACCTTTTATTTTATTTTTAATAGTTTTGACAATTTAGATTTTATCGTATGCCGTAAAAATGTGTTTCGTTTACAGAAAATGGCTACAAACTAAACTACAATGTAGATGGGTAATTAAAGTTGTAAAACACCTCATATTTTCTTTATATCCTGTGTTAAAGACAATCGACTTATGTTTATAGATAGGATATTAAATCTTTGAAACATTATGTATCATTTTAGAAATTGATATACATGTAAATTTAATACTTTTTCATCGATTTCTGTACTGATAATAATATATTATTATTTTATAAGTGAACTAACTGCTATGATTCTAGTCAACTTATTATCAGGATTGTGTTTACTAGAACCAAGAACTATAAATAAAAAAAAAAGACAAAATTGCTATAAAACAAAAAGTGAAAAGAAACTGAAAAAAAATAAGAAGCAACAAAAATATGATTCAAATGAACCAAATTGTTGACATTTTCAATTTCAAATCAAATTAAGATATCACAAAATATTTGTTCACATTGAGTCATTTTATAAATAACTTGAGCTTTTCTCATCATCATAGACGAATAATTTTAAGGTCACATATCGGAAATTTACTATTAGGAATACTTAAAACTGTCAGGGGACGTTTCTGTCGGGATTTAGCTCCAGAAGTTACATTCATTGAAAAGTTAGCATCTCCGCGAAATCGTTACAGTCGCTATAACGTCCGGAGTAATGCTTGCCAGTCTACCATTTCGTTTCGTGGAGATTTTAATACACTTTCGGATGTTCGAGATTAACCCTCGAATTCAGTTTCTCGCTTCCGTCGTGTCATTTTTTATTCAAATATTTGAATTTGTAGTTGTCGTAGACCAAGCCGGTAAAATGAAAACAATAAAGAAAAGTGCTAGCGCTTATATTTGAATGAAAAGTTGTTTTTTTAATCAGTAAAATATCCGCATAGATAAGTAGGGAAATGTTGGCGTTGGTGAAGTAAAATTCCAAAGTGTGTTTAACAGGTTTGTGGACACATATATTGTTTAGAGAGTTGGATAAGACATATTTCTTTTTACTACATCAGTTCAGTGAGTAGAAAGAATGTCCAAAGGCAAAATAAAAGTAGGAAGTCGATGACAGAACAAAGGAGAAAGGAGCAACTAACTCATACTCTGTGGTAAATATTTGTACAAATAAAAAGTTAAAATTAAACATTTAAAATAATTTCGTAGTTGATATACAGAGTGTAATTGTACACATTGAAACTGACACTTTATTCCATAATTGAAATTTGGTCAATTTTCCCGTTTTTCGAACGTTATTCTACCTCTGGTTGTGTGTAGATATTATACTTAAAGCTCTAATGCCATTTCAAACTAGAGTTAATATTTTTTAATTAAATGCTCACGCAATATTGTTAAACTTGCAAAAAAATCCAATTTATTTGGAGTAAAGTATTTATTCAAAATATTATTACCACAGGCTAATATGGGTCCTACCTTTATCGGCATTATACTTAAAACTTCCATGATCTCTGAAATGCTGAACAGTTACTACAAACGTACGGCAGTCAGAAAACCTATAGCTTTTAGAAATTATTTGCTGTAAATGATCCGTGCTGGACGAGAATTTCTCGAGTAACCACAAACACTATCCGTTACCTCAATGTAAGTAAAATGCAGGACAACATCGCGAAGAAACACACTCAGGGAGGAAATCAGTAACTAGAATCAAAGAACATGTAAGATATAGTGACAAATATAAAAACGCAGATGTTACCAATCCTCCTATCTTCATTTGCTAACCACATTATCGAACAGAAGCATTCTTTTTCTATGTCTGACGCCTCTCTTTTACATGACTGCCAGAAAACCAACCGCTTAAACGTCCTTAAAATGTTACATTAACGAACAACTAAGACCAAAAGAAAACCATAATTTCCCGTCCGAACATTTACTTGTTTATTCCAATAATCAGCTACTTTTTCTTTTTACAATCCATCACTTGTCCCTCCACGATGATTTTTCTTTTTCTCTACCTAACTCCACCCTCTTGCTATCTGTTTTGATAATTTTCTCCTCGTTATTACTTATTACTTTTATATCTTTGTTCGGTTTTGTTTGTTTATTTCAGTCATAACCTTTCAACACACAGCATTTGACATGTCAAGCTTCATTTGTCATGTCAAGCTTCATTTGTCATGTCACTTGTCATGTCACTTCCTGTCAATTTTTCTTCTGTTTGCTCTTCTTTTCCTCAATACCTGTACCTACATCCGATCTCTTAACGCCTCTTAATTTTTAGTTTGTAGTAACAAATTTACAACTTGTAAACCATATTCATTGTTATTTAACGGCTATGTTTTCTTATTTCACTTTACTTTAGGTCATAATTCTAGTTGATTAATTTATTCCACATATTGTTAATCCTACTCCTCTCTCCTAACCCCCAAGTCATTTCCTTTTTGTGTCAAACTCTCAAATGTCATTCCTCCATTTAGCGGCGATGTTTCAGCCTAGTTTAATGTGACTTAAGTCGGTTTTGTACTTATCACACCAAATCGCTTTAGATTTCGTGTCTTGTCACATGGTTGCCCTTAGTCTATGAGTCCCAAGGTGGACTTTTTCTAACTTTAACATGACCTATATGTCGACTTGTTTAGGGTACCCCTGATTTAACATAAATGAATCTTTTAATGGTATATAATACATTTTTACTTTTAACTAAATATAGACCAAAAACTAATAAATCGATAAAAAAAAATTAGAAATCTGTTAATAGGTAACTGGGAAATATAGGATTAAACTTGTTGCTTATTAGCGCGGATTGTGGTACCTGTGACGTCATATCTCCGCCTAGTCAAACTACAAACAAATCTCTTATATTATGACTAGTACACTAGTTAGGAGAGATCACGCCAGGCCACTGAATCGGACGAACCAGAATTATTAATGAAAAGCGCAACTTTAAAATGTTGTAAGTTTGTTAGGTTTTGAGATATCTTAATTTGACTTTCACACTTTTGTTCAGTTTTGCTTAAATTTTTAGTTTCATTCTTTAAAAAAATGGTAAAAGAAATGTGGCCACAGATAAAATTGAGTTTTCACTTGTCTCGAGCTTGGATAAGAAAAATTTAATTATAGAATATAAAAATCCAAATTCACAAACAGGCATTGGATTTTTTGATCCTAATGTTTTGCATTTAATTTCTGTTCTGTAGAGATTCACGAACTTACTCAATTTTTCGATTATTTAACATTGACGATAGTTCGTTTTCCTCCTAAAATTTTGGCACTTCTCAAAGTACTACAAACTGCTGCCAATCATTTAATTCAGCGTTTAATAAATACTTTTAATAAGCACATCTAAATCTTCTACAATTTATTTATATTTTAAATGAGCACCAAACCAATGTAAACGTTAAATTAAATAGTACACATTCAGAAAGAGTAATTTCATATAAAAAAATACAAAAAAGAGTTAATGTATTTACAAGAATTAGTTGAAAAATATAAAGAAAACTTGTTAAAATAAGTTTTTATATATTAATCTTGGTTTTAATTTATTTAACTTACTTTAAACTGAAAAATATTCCTCTTTTTCCTATACCTATAATATGTTTATCTTGTTCTAGTGGCGCAATCTTCCCTTGGTATTAGCAGACTACATGAAACTTTCGGTGAAATCATACAACCGACTTCGGACAACTCAGGTAATATTGGCGCAATCGTCCCAAACTCAAAATATTATAGTTGGTATCAGTTAGTTTACAGAAAAACATAAAAAGTAGTTGATTTGTCATTTCTTTACTTCTAAATTCTTATATTTTGACAAATGTCGAAACAAAATTAAAAATAGTTACGTTGAGTTTGATTCAATATTTCTCTGTTTTATTTAGAAATTAGACAACATCGGTTTCATTCTTTAAACCACTTAATATGATGACTCCGTTTGTTTGTCCTATAAATTATAAATAATATTTACTTTTTAGAAAAAAAATAGATGATTATCAAATGTTTATAGAACACCTAGTAGAAACGGGCATGTCAAATATTGAAACTGTAAACACTGAACTTGGGAAAAGTTGAGAAAATGGAAACGTGGAACTACATAGCTACACCGAACCGGCAACTTTAATCCTTTTCTAAACCCCTTCCTTCGCCTCTCTCCTTGGACGTAAGTGAAATTTCGTGTTGCCAAAAAGACATCAAGAGAGAGAGAGAAAGAGACAGAATAGTCCAGGTCCGGTTTTGCTAAATGTATAAAAAATGATTTCGTTCAAAGGTTAAATAAATATACACATATACGAAATATTTTTGGGCAAATATCACTTCTTCAGAAGTAACAGAAATCTAGGCGCTATGTCTAAGAAACCCGGAGGACGAGTTAGAAATATATGATTAGTCGCATAAGTCGGTTTATTATTCTGTCTTTTTTGGCACTGTAGTAGCAGTAAAAATGTATTTTATTGATACCTTATCTTTTGTTGTAGTAGTCTTTTTTTTCGTCGAATGCAAAACAAGATAATAACTTACCATTTAATATTAGTATTATTTATTTTTTTCCTCGCCCTACGATATTTATAACGTACAAATTAATTCATTAAATCGATTAAAATTTAACGCGGCAAATAAATACTATGTATCGAATCCTGAAACCCCTGAAAATACATTTGTTTATAAAAAGAAAATTATCTGGCAAATCCCTTGACTAAAAACCTGAATGAAACAGAATACAATAACCAGGTATTGCGTTTACCAACTTACAAAGTAAATTAAAATAAAAGTGCTTTATCTTATAATCCAAAGACTTGTGGAAGAAAAAGTCGGTTATGAAATATGCAAACTTAAAGCGATTTTGAATGTTCCTAATGCATTTGTTCAATGATCCTAATTTATTCGTTCAATGATCTTAATTTATTTGCTAGTCCCCTGAGTAAAATTTTCAACCTTGGCTTAAATTGCCAGGCTAAAACATTTAATCTTAGAAAAACGATGCGGGTTTTTCAGCCAACGTTCAACTGTAACTAATCTTGCTTTACTCAGAAAAGTTTTGCTAATCACTCACATAACCAAATTGACCCAGATTCCTAGACAACATTTGATTAAGTTAGATTACGGCTTCTACTACCAAAACTTGCATATTCTGGTTTTAGTCGCCTTAACAGAAATATCTTATTTGCATTCTTTAAGCCTATATAAGAAACATTTTTAATTTGTAGTAGGTGAGAATTTTCTACAGACATTTTACTATTTGCATTATACCGTGGTGGAACATTCTGGCCAAAGAGGAATATTTTTGAAGTAACAAATACTCAATCATTCCACCAACGATTAAAAGATACGCAATCGACTCGGTTGTATTAAAATAATGTTTTGTAATATTTGTTATACATTTTAATAAGAAATATTTTTATGGGTATATTTTACTCAGTTTCTTTCTATATAGTAAACATTGAATTTCGCACTGCTAATTTATTTTCTTCAGGTAAATTTGTAGTTTTTAGTTTAGACGAAGCTCTGTTTTTACTGGTGAAGATAAAACGGATTTCTTTCCTTTTCTTAATGGCTGGTACATTTATTTTTGTTATTTTAAATACAACTGCTACTTTCCAAAATACAGTTCAAAAATAACAAATTTTTAATATTTTACCTTTTGAGCAATTAAGATCCTTCATTTCTTCTTTCTATTTCAAACTACCCGCATATATTTAACATAAATTTAGCTTATGCCTTAGGGCCGAATTCAGAGACGTTTCTCAAGTGTAACTCATCCTTTTCTTAAATCTTACTCAACTTATACTTACTTCAGGATGAGTGGGTTATCTTCCTTCTTTCCGTATTTAGAACGAGCCGAAAAGGAGTCGCTCATCTTAGTAAGAATGAAGGAGTTGTACATTATAATTATTGACGGTCCATGACATTTAAGAAATAAATGTACTGTAAAAGTCGTGTGAAAGAGAGAAATAGTAGATCGAACCCGTATAACATAATCGCTTTGTGCCTACGCTACTGTGCTACGCGGTCTCACTTACGTACCTAAAACAGCAAGGCTATGCATAATTTTTTATTGGTATCAGAGGTAGCTCTAGATTAATATTTATGGATAAATTAGAGGAAGTCATATTCTGAATTGTACATCTTGAAAAACGGAAACGTTACAACAATTCAGTATTTCTATACATTTATAATAGATTTTGTGCATCTATCAAGTACATTATAAAATAAGAAATATAATATATATAAACTTGTGTTCAAACGAAATACCGATGAACTAATTACCTTGGAATGGGAAAATATACCAAATCATCTTCTATATACTGCACAAATTCATAAAAGTCATCAATTTCTTGAAAACTATAAAGCAATTTGAACTTAAACAAGGAAAGAGTCGAATCAACTTAATGCATATGGAGTATAGTATTAAGCAGAGAAACAACAAACAAGCATTGTTATTAACCTGTTTAACCTGTATTACCGTTAACTTGAGAATTATTTAAAGTACTTCCTCAGATCTGACAATTTTCTATCTCAATTTTGAGATCGCAATGAGGAACGGATGAGACTCCTTCAAGGATAGGTTAAGACAGATTTTAGTGTGAGTTGAGCCTTGATCAACGTCTCTGTATTCGGCCCTTATTGTCAATATTTAATAGGTTTAAGTATGTTACTGATACTGAAACGTCCGTATGTCAAGATGCTTTTAATTCCTGTTTTTTTATTTACGTAAAATTATCTTTATCAATATCCAGCCCAAATGAGGATTAGTCTACGCATACAGGAGATTTTTATAATTTTATATAATTTTATTTTATTTTTCCTTGTAGAAAATTTACAATACCAGGAATTCTTTTAAAATTCGTAAAATAGCGCACGTAACTAAAAGTCGTCTTTTGGAATGCAGTATATCTCATATAACATAAACAAAATTATACTTAGAAAGGCGTAAGAGCGTGAGAACGGTGTCTAAATTGAGTCGTTTTTACGTCATAACATAGGAAAAATGTTGTGTACAAAAGTAGACCGTAAAATTAAAAAAAAAATCGACATAAATTAATTCACATAATTTAAGAAGGAGAATTAATCCAGCCATCAAAAAAAGTTCAGTAAAACAAATAAAAAAAAATATTATTTTGTAAGTATAGAAAAATAATCTAAAATAAAATTTTCTCCGCTAAACTCGAATATAATTTCTTTTATTTGTCAAATATTCCCGTATGAAAATTGTCATTTTAAAATATGATTTAAAATATATTTTTGGGTATAAAGTGTTTATTAGGCTCAATAATTTTTTTTTATGCCATGGTTGGTGTTTTGATCTTAATAGGACTTTAATAATATAAATATTAATGGAACGAGAAATTAAATTGTACTTAAATATGGGCGCGATCCATTTGACATTTTTATGATTCAAATTGATATATTTAGGTTCAAAAAAATTGTGATTCTTCAATTAATCAGTACAACTTATTTTCTTAGAACTGATTATACAAGAAAAAAAAGTAGGCAGTCATGAGAACTTCTGACAGAAGTGAAAACTTAAAACTATGAAATAACCTTGTTTTTTTTTAATCTGTAAATTAATTGTAGTATTAAAATTTAAAATGTCATAATTTGTAAATTAAAATTATTAACATTAGTTTAGTTTTCACATCTATCCGCACTTGGAGCAACAATTATATGCATTATTAATTGGTCAAAACATATGTTGGGCTGAAATAATAATTAATATTCAGTTATATTATTTATACATATTATTTGTATTCACATAAATTTCAATGAACGTAATTTATATGTAGTCAATTTAAGTTTGCTTGTATAGATATACGCAGCACTAATGATGCACAACACATCACCCCTATAGCTACAGATAAGCTGTTAGAGCATGTCGGTGATGCGAACTCACAAGATTTTACCCATTCAAAAAGCGTCCAACGCGCACATCATACAGAGCGGGGTATAACACGTCATACTCTTAGCTACAGATATACTGTTAACATTAGCATGTCGGTGACGCGAACCCATAAGATTTTCCCCTAGAATCGCTGATGGTCCTGAATGTGTCCTAATACGCATTCCTCTTTATTTTCTATGGGACCAAGTCCTGACTGACAGATTAAGTCCTGACCGACTCTCAAACTATAAAGATGAGAGCAAACAATAGACTTTCGGTAGTGTTTACGGCCTTTCGTCTTTGCTTGGTTTAGTATAGCCAGAACGAGCTTGCGAGTCCCGCAAAATTAATTTTGGATCGTGTAACGTGCATTTTTCTGCAGCCGTTTATTCATTATTTGAATGAAAAATTGTAAGCATACTAACTCAACAACAACAAACGTTTTTTCACAATGTAAAACAAAAAAGTTTTACTCGATACAATTTGTGTAAACTTTCGCTTTAATAAAGTATAGCGGAAGTCCCATTTTCGGGACAAAAAAATTGTTACAAGCACATTTCAAAACATTCCAGTTACAGAGATGAGATGTGAGGTTAGCAATGTTTATATGATTTGAAATATGAAAATACACTAAAGTAACTGGTACAAGAACTTTGTATAAGAAATATGAATTTAACAAAAAAGTAATCTTTGAATAGATTTTTTACTACCGTCATTATAACAATGAAACGAGCACCTAAGTTCGTTCCTCTCTGGGTAAGTTTTTTTAATGACTTCTAATTTAATGTATTATATATTTGACAATAACACCACCATCAAGCTTCTGTGATCCTAATCTTATACAAATTTTGTATTTTGTAATAGCTTTATTACATTCTGTCAAAATTAATTTTTAAAAATAGGTTTTAAATGAGGTCTTATATTATGCAAAATTAATGAGAATGGATACATGAAAAGCGGAATCTTCAGTTTAGTCGATTATTTCTGGGATGCGACCTATTTAAATGGAACCAGTCCTGTGTAGAAGAGTTCAAAGCGGAAACGCGATTTCTTCCAGACCCTTGTCATTCTCACGCCCGGTGTATTTGGACAACTGGACGGAGAACTGATAAGGGCTTGTGGGAAAGCGACTACTACCGTCCGACCATCCACTTAATTACAGGAACAGAATGTATTTTCAGGAAGGAGCTTTGTTTTCGTAATGGTTTAATTGTATTTCTAGGTAGAATTAAACAAATTACACGATATTGCACAAACTATTATAATGGAAAATGGTTTTAAAATAATTTGCAGTTTAATTTACATAAGCCTTTTAACTATACTAGATACCCAAGTTTAAAATATTTAATCTTTTCGAGTGTTCTTTTTAGGAATAAATTTTCGAGCATCTGGAGGATCTCAATATTGTCATGGGTGTATAGTCTTTCATCGTACTTCCCAGCACATTTTTAAATCTCTTCTTTGATCGTCGATATCTAAATGACCACGGATCATTTAGTTCTGAAAGAATGTTTCGATTTGCGTTCCAATATCCAATGCATTTTTTGTATTTTAAGTTGTATTCGTTTCTTATCTCTATTATTTATTGGTAAATCTTCTCTTTCTTTATAGGTAATGTTAATGAATGATGATTTCTTTACCTAAATTCTTACTTTCCACGTTTTATTACATTTAATTATATTATTATATGTTGTTACCCAGAATATAAAATAATAATAATTATTTGTTTTACTATTTACTAGAGATTTAACAAAAATTACTACGTGGTATTATATGTGCTTGAGATGGGTAACAGAACCAACCCCTCTAGCTCAGTCGGTGGGTTCTGGCATTTATACCGCGCCAGAGATTTTGTAGCTGGAAAATCTCAAATCCCCTCGATTGTCCGAGTCATATAACACCTCAAGAAAATAAATAAAATAAGTTTGTCACCTTTTATGGTCCAGTGGTACCTGGACTACGCCTGATCTAGGGAAAGAATATTAAAAACAAGGAACTTGTTGTGCTGATATGTATATATATTCACTGAAGAGTATAATAATCTGTTCCCATCCAGATGCTAGCATGTGGTATACAACTGTCCATAAAATACCTAGAATACAGAATATTTATACAAGTTCATATAAAGTATCAGTGAGAAATGATAATCAAAGTTATAAATTAAAGCGACTGAAGGTCTAACACTATCCTTACAGAATTAACAGGCTTTAAGAGCTTTACTAGTTAGTGGTTTGACACTATAGATAGATTGAGTAGTTTTAAGCATAAAAAGAAACAATGAAGTGCTGCTTAAACTACAAACGATAAATAACAAACTACAAACGATACATATTCATATAGAAAGAAATGTTTCACTGGATGAGTTACTTTCCTTAACACATAAAGTACTTTTGAACAGTTCCACAAAAGCAGCCGGAAAGTTCTTCAACAAACGAACAAGTGGTTCTTCTCGAGCAAATATATACAAAAGAGTTAGGTGGTAAAATGATTCTCAGAACGATAGAAGTCCTAACTTATTACTAGTAGTAATACTTGACTCAGTTGTCTAATAGATGTCCTATAAGGAATCCTAAGGTGTACTAAGGTGTCCTAAGGTGTAATACAATAACATTAGACATCACTAACTGGCTTAAGGAGACAATTAAAGTATCTTATCTTACCTCGTTGATGTTAGGTGAGGACCACGTGGTTAGCTGTTAGTGCATTTAATCCTCATAACAGAGATATTTCTCATATAAAACAATCCACCAATAAACGTTATCCAAACGTTTCAAATACAGAACAAAAGAGAAATATATTTAGGATTACAGGCTTTGAACCGCGACAAATGCGATAAAATATAAGTCTGCAATTCTAACACTATGAAATGGCTAACGTCTCAAAGACAAAAGAAGGCCAAGGACGAAAACGAATCTCCGAACTCGACTTGACACTAATGAACTACCAGTCACCGTAAACTCGACAACACATTTAAGGAATAATAAGCCCCCTAAAAGTACTATTACAAACATATAAACCCCTATTTACAACCCTGAAATAACAAACTAAATAAAAGGTAAAGAAACAGTCCATTTTGTTTGTTCAGCTTGTACCTATTACATACAAGGCCAATTAACGAAACGAAGGAACATAGTCAGAACCTTACTAAAATAAACGACTTGACTAATAGGACCTTTCGAAGACGATCTAATGTAATACATTTACTAATAAGAGTCAGATTAATTATAATAGGATGCTAAATAAAATGCTTAGAGAACTGAATAAACAATAATAAAATAAAGAACTATTAATATATATTAAATATAAAAATAAATCAGATATCAAAACCAATGACGAACGCAAATATTCAATATGGAATTTAGTTATTCTCTGAATAATATAGGTGATGCTAAAAATAAAATCGAACTGTAACAATGTCTAAAGTTTCATCATTATCATGTCTCTCCGCTAAAGTAGCTCTATGATTAGCATAAGTAGCGATCCTCACGTGTTCGGTTTGTGGTGTATCACAGATCCAAACACGCCAATGCTTGTTCCTTTCGCTATGATTTGCTTTTCTCTGATCCAGCTATCAGTAATTTGCGAGTAGTAGTACGAAATAATAATCCAGTGGTTCGAGTTCGTAAAAAACTTTTAGTACAAACATGTTTTTAATTGAAATTGTTTTCATCATATAGTCCAGTTCACCATGGAAATAGAAAAAAAACGACAAATTCCTTTCCTAAATGTATTAGTAAATCGAGAAGATAATAAACCATGCTACAGATTATACAGAAAGAGAACACACTGATCAATACCTACAACATGGATCCAACCAACAAAAACGGACTGTTATTAACACCTTGGTAAACAGACGGTAAGGGTATGAAAACCAATATACATCAAAGCTGAAATAAAACACCTGACAACAGTGCTACAAGTAAATGGATACAGCAAAGAAGCCATAACTCGTGCTACGCATCCACGGGGGAAGAAATCCAATCCTGGTGAAGAACAATATCATACATTAAAGGGGCCACTGACCGAATTGAAAAAATATTAAAGAAAAAGAAAATAAGCACTATCTACAAATCAACAAAGAAAATAGGAGAGTATCTAAAAACAGCAAAAGATTGCAGAGATCCGCTTACATCAGCAGGAGTCTAGAATTCCGCGTATTTGTGGAAAAGTGTACGTAGGGCAAACAAAGATACGCATAAGCACACGAATAACAAAACACAAACGAAACTGTCGTTTAGGACAAAAGTCTGCAGTCGCCGACCATATATTATTCGACTGAGAACACAAGATCCTTTTTGAAAACATGGACTACTAGAAACATCAAGATAATACTCGACCAGATTAAATTTAGAAGCAATAGAAATATACAAACGCAAAGAAAATTTCAATAGAAAGGAAGAAGCAACAATATTACCTAGGATCTAGCACACAGCATATAAATGGCACAGTCGAAGCGAAGGTGGTTTCAGCTTCAGTTGAGACGTTGCGAAGAATACTGAAGATCGCTGTCGCAGTTGTAGTCAAAACGCTTGGAAGTAATAACCAAAGAAGACCACGGAAATAAACAATTTCATTGACGCCGACCGTGAAAACCTAAATTATTAAATGGTTTTAATTGTTAAATAAAATAAAAGATTAAGAAAATAAAACCGGTTAAAGAATAAGAAAATAAAACAGGTTAAAACAAGTAGCGAATGTATACGTAAACTTTGGAACATTTCAAGTGTTTTTCTCAGTTAATTTCAGAACCAGAAGTCGACATTACCTACATGTGATTAGATTTTTGATAAGCTTTCTAAAAATATAATTTTTTGTGCTGTAGACCATATTGTTTTAATATCAAGGTCACGTGACCCCCTAAATGTCAAATGTCAATTTTTTTCCATTGTAGAGGATTCAGACCATGCTTAACTGGTGTCCGCCAAGTCTGGCTCTTACCGTGTAGCTCGCTACATCCCAATGCCAGAATATGAGACTTCCACTTTTTCGTCAATATTTGTTTAGAATTATAATAGTAGCAGAAAATGACTATAGTACTTTGTGTATCTAGTAGTAAAAGCAATATATACATTCTCGGACAACAATGCAGTCTGGGGATTTGCTTTTACTACAAGATACACATACTATTTTTTCTGAATCAGTTCAGCCTGTGATTGATTGTACTAAAATAGTTCAAATAAACCTTCGCCGTCACTTTCCTAGCCGAAGAAGCAGCTGAAAAGCTTTTACCTTTATGGAGTCGATTTTCCCTTCGTAATCCACTTTTGACTATTTTGTTTCTGGAATGTCCCAAGTTTTATACAGAGTAATTAATGGGCGCCAAAACTGATCTATTGCAGCCTAAACTGCGGAAATCTTAGTTCGAACATGTTTTTTTTTCAAATTGAACAAACACGGCACGAATCACGCGGACAGCTTCCTCAAGCTTAAATCTTGATTCAATATGTGACAAACACCTTCTTTGGGCGTATTCAGAGTCTTGATTATCGATCCCTCTAACTTTTGTATTAACCTTAAAATTATCGATAAAAAATGCTAATACCGGTTTTTTTCGTTTTTAATTTTTATCCCTCAAAAATAATTTTTTTTTATAAAATTTGGTGAAAACGTCTCAACTTTTTTGAGTTAAACAAAGGTTTTTTAGGTAGCTTCTTAAGATTTTTCTCAGTCACAGTTGGAAGCTTTTTTGGAATTATTTTGTTTTTAATAACACTCTTTACTTTCTTCAGTGTTATAGTCTATACGAAGTCAGTTGGAACGGCATAAAAACTAAACATTTACCGACCATTGGCGAATTCTTTGTAAATCATGGGAGGCGGGACATAATTAGTTAAAAATTAATTTTTTATTTCATATACCTACACGGATATTTTGTTTATTAGAAATATAGAGTAATTCCAAAAGAACACCAGTTTGTATTATGAGAACTTAATAAGATTCATTATTTGAATTTTCAGAACTTGAATCTGAATTTGGGGTCAATGGAAGGTAAAATACGAAATTTATTCTCCTTTTCTATGACGTTCTGGATACATTTCATCCATTTACCCCTGTCGTTAACTTCATTAATAACCGTTCGTATATTTTCTAGTACTGTCAGTTGGAGCTGGAGATTGATTATACTTTCTCAGTTTTTTTAACAGCAGGTCAAATCATCTTGATCGGATTGAATTCGCAGCAATAGGGGGATGACGTGGAATAGTAGGACCATGGGCTTCGCATATCTTATCGATTACGTATTCTTTATACAAGTTTTCTTTTTTTATAGCACATTCTTGGTGACCTTTTTTAGGAATTTCCATGTTTTTACCTTCCATGAATTTAAAAATGTCTTCTTTCTTTATGCTGCTATTGGGAATTTTATTATGTAGACGGGAATGATAAGATGCATTGTCCATAACAATAACAGAATTTGGGGAAAGATTTGGCGGCAGTTGTTCATTAAACCAGATTTCAAATAGACTGGCGGTCATATCTTCATGGTAGTATGCAGATGACTGTTTTATATTTTTGGCTGGCAATAGAAAAGCATTAGCAACAAAACACTTATTACTGCCTTCGTGTAGAATGATAACTTGTTTACCGTCATATCTACCCAACCTTATTTAGCAAAAAACATCATGTGTGTATAACTAAGTTTCATCAAGGTGAATTCTCTTTTTGATTGGCGGTATTCCTTAATTTTTCGTAAATACTCCTGCCACCATACTACGATGCGAGATGACTCCAGTATGACCTATTCAATTATTTATACTTGAAGGCACAATATAGCAAAATATTACGCAATGTGTCCACAGATTTATATTCATGAAGTGTAAATAAGTCTTTGGGTTGGAGGATGCAAGTTTTTATTTAAATATTCCGACGGCTGCGCCATAGAATTAGTTTCAACCGATCCCTGGACATTTTCCGTTTTATTATCAGAAACATCAAGTGTAATGAAATTGTGATATTAATAATTTTGGTTTTAAAATAGATGGGTGAGTAAATAGCCCTTACACATTTAAATGATTTATTCGATTATTTGTGTTAATATACTAAATCTGTATTAAGGTTGGTCCTATTACAAATATAACATATAATTATTCCAAACTTATATCGATTATTAATCATATTTGTTCGCTACTAAAGGTAAATTGTCCAAATTCATGATTGATTTATTAATATTATGTATTGACATATTGTTACGAATTTATATGAAACACACAACATACAAAATTCAACTAACTCTTGCCGGTGTCCGGCATATTGATATCCATTTTGCTAGTTCTCGTATTTTCTCGCGATTCGAGAATATTCGACAGATAGCCCGTTACGCCTTCATGCTTCTTGAGCGATTACTCATCAAGATTCTGTGTACACTCCTTTAGACAGGGCCGCCTTGTTACAGTACTTTCGTGTTCTATGATCATGTCTTGGTAGGGCAATTAACTGAAAATGCAAACGGTATTTACAGTGGACCCGCATTTTTTGTCCTTCATGTTTTGCTTGAGGGTCCACGCAATACAGTATACAGCAGGCCGACTTTGAATGAGTGATAAGAAATTCATACGAGGTCTAATCATCAATTTTATATGGCAGGTTTTATATGGTATTAACTAGTAAATTTATCAGACCCGGTACAGGAGTCTTTTTTTAGCTGTTCGGATTGACTTCTTTACTCGATTGATATCCAAATTTGACAGAAAGGCTGTTGTATTTTAGTTATATACTTTTCAGATACTTGATTTAATTGTGCATTAGTAATTAATTTCAAGCCATGTTTTATAGTAGATTTGGAAAATATTTGTATTGATTTCATCAATTTTTTTTTTCACATTTTTGCAACTTTTGATGCAATCACTTTTCACTTTTTATTTTTCAGCCTTTCTCAATCTCCCTTGTTTCTTATTTTTTCAATATTTTTCTTTTCACTCACCGTTAACTATAATTCTTTTGTAATGCATTATTAGTGGATTCTGTGAGTCGGACAGACATGTAAATATTCCAGAGCCTAATGAGACTGTGTCTTCACTACGTTTTCGAGAAAGCTGAACACGATTGCGCTGGTTTAAAGTATTTAGGTAATTTTGTTTTAATTTCAATTTCTTGAATTTTTAAAAAAAACTCATCAGCTTATATTTAATTTGTTTATGGGCAAATTTAGTCATAAGATTGATATTTAAAAAAGTATATTAATTGTATATACAGGGTTTACCCACGGACCCGAATATTGGGGTTCCAAATCTGGTTTTTTTTTCAAAATCGCCTCAAATACGTTGCTTTAGAAGTACAGATTTGTAGATAAAAATAGTAACGCATTTAGTATTACAACTTGATGTAAAAATAGTGTGCCTGAGAAACATTATTTTTTTATGTCTACAGGGTGATTTCAAATTAGGTACCTGTGGGCTATACAATCTGTTTTTTACCATGTGTTAATGTTGCTATATTCTAAAAAAGGACTCTTGCCGTTCTCGAGTTATACATGGAAAACTAAAACTGCTATTTTTAGTTTTTATGCATAGAATTTTTATATCAAGAAAACAATAAAAGGCATATTTCGAAATTAACCAACAATTTAGATAAAAAAGATGCAACCTTTAATTTTCGTTGTTATATTACGTTTTTAATCGAAAAAGTTAGGTATATGTAAAATTATGCCTATTGAATTGATGGCACTATGAAAGTGCTCCACATTTGCTTATACAAGGTTATCGAAAGTACGCAAAATTTGAGTACCCTGTATACATTTTGTTCTTATGCCACTAAGTAGAATTCAAAAAGTTAAGATAGGGATATGTAAGCCTTTTTATCGGATTTTATATCGTTTGGCCGGAAATGACGGGCTTGTACTTGGAAAATGTTTTTTTTAAAAACGAAATTTTATTGAGACGTTTATTACTCGAAAGTTAACAAAAAGTCTGAATTTAAATTAATTTTACTTGTATTTATAATTTTAGTAAAATGTGTAAGTCAACAACAATTTATTGTTGTGTCGTCTTGTTTATATTCCATAACTCGGAGTAATCACTTAAAATTGAAAAAATGCAATTTTCAATTGTCTTTAACTTCAAAATTAAAAGTGTAAGAAGTTTTTGAAATCAGATTTTCACGTCGAATTTAAAAATATAAAAAAATACAGGGTGTTTCGTTTAAAAAAACATAATTTTGATGTCGCAGATTTATCGGACACCCTATATGCTGGTAGTTATTGTTTCGGTAGGAATTTTAACAAATTGGGCAGTTTAGCCGCAAATTGCGAAAAACGAATATAACCTTGTATTCAAGGTGGCGGAAAAACCTCCCGTCTTGTCTGATTCTGAACTAAAATTCTAGATTGCTCGGACTAAAATCTTAAGACCGCATAGAAACAATACTTGTTATTGTACAAGAGGAAGTCAACATATAATTAGGAAACTAGAATACCAAAAAAGATTTGGTTTTCATGTATGGGTGGACATTTTTGGGTAACTAAATAGTGGTGTCGATTTTTTAATCGACCATCTGACAGTTGCAAGTTATCTGAATTACTAGAGATGTATAAGGTATTTTTTTAATAATATTCCAGAGGAAATAGAGAGACATATAGAGAGATTTCTATAAGCATAAAACGTCTGTATAATAATGGTCAGAATGTGTCTAACGGCGCTCAGTTGTACTGGTCTTTCACTTTATAGGTGGATTGTAGTTCTCTACATGGTTCCCATGATCCTGAGATAGATGGCGGTACTATCTATTATTTTTTGACATTGTAAAAAAATTTGGAGTATAGAATTAGTTTTTGACGAAGTCTTCCTGAGGATGAAACAGGTTGTATGATAATGGTCGGAATGTATGGTTCGTGAAAGTTTGGAGATAAAAGAAAGA
Organism: Neocrepidodera transversa; assembly: GCA_963243735.1. NCBI lineage: Eukaryota > Metazoa > Arthropoda > Insecta > Coleoptera > Chrysomelidae > Neocrepidodera > Neocrepidodera transversa. Next base: position 35,759,731 of record OY725339.1, read on the forward strand.
CCTTTATGCTATAAGAGAATTTCTACAGAAAATACATATTAAGAGTCATAGACCGAGAGATTGTTGATAGGACAAGGATATGTATTCAACAGAATGGTGGTCATTATTAAATTATTGTATAACGAAACGTCATTAGCCAATCATTATTTTTTGTTTTATTTATTACAATATTATAATAGATTTTCATCAGGTAGAATTAATATGTAATTATATATATTTCGTTTTTACATTGCATATATTATTGTTAATTTATGTAAAAAGAGAAAGAAAGAACATCTTGAGAAATCGTGCAGCAGCAATCTATACTTATAATTCTCTGATTAATTCATAAAAAATATGTTATACCTCTACATTAAGAAAAGTTATACTCAACTTAGCACGCACGTGATTTTAATATAAAAATTCAACATTTCTCGTAGCATAAACGAAACCATCATCAGGCTCAACTGAGCGTGAACTTTCGGGCGCTTTCACGCGACTACACTCTAAAAGGACTGAAAAGGATGCAAGGAATCCAGGAATTCAATACGTTGAGCGAAACGAATTGAGCTGCCATTTTAAAATACAGAATAACTTTTCAATTTGCTTTCTTATGGAATGAAACGGGACATTTTCGAACTAATCATATCATTCGAAGATTATTTATGTTCAAAATGAAACGCATTCAGGTCGTGTGGAATAAATTTTACTAGTGGTCGAAATTAGACCGTAATTCATTAAAATTTTAAGCGTATGTTTACAGGGTGATCAACTTGTATTCCAGAGATTGATATCTCCGTTGTTGATATCTCCGTTGTTTTAAGGGATACGAAAAACAGTTTTAAATAAAAGTTTTAGGCAGAGTCAAGCTCCACATTTTAAAATTATTTTGTAATTTACAGGGCGTTTCATAAAAGCACAGCATACTCAAGTTATGTTTTTTTTTTAATGGAACGCACTATATTTTTTCACATTTTTAGATTCATCCTGTGAAGCTGATTTTAAAAACCTATTACACTTATATTATAAACTAAATAGTTTTGAAGTTATAGATAATTGAAAATAGCATTTTTACAACTTTAAGTGATTGCTCTGGCCAAACGACATAAAATCGGATAAAACGGCTTGCATGTCTCTATCTTAACTGTTTAAGTTCTACTTGGTAGCGTAAGAACGAAATGTATACAGGAAGTTTGGGTACTCTTCCTCATTTCTCTATTTTTTCTATTTCTTGTTGTTTTCCATTTTTTCCTGTTTTTTTGTACTTTTTCTGCTTTTTACTATTTTTTCCTGGTTTTTTCCTGTTTTTCTTATTTTTTCCTACTTTTCTGTTTTTACTATTTTTTCCTGGTTTTTTCATTTTTTTCCTATTTGTTCTACTTTCATTGTTTTTTTCCTTTTTTTTACTTGTCCAAGGCGCCTAGAAAAATGTTCATTTCAAAAAATAAAATTACAATAAAGAAAAGCAAAAACTTGTTTCCAAAAAAATTAACATGGTTAGGATTTAATATCAGCCCACTCGGCTATCGTACCTATGCAAAAAAACAGTCTAATGTTTGAGATAAACAACCAATGTTATATTATATTTATTTATTTATTTATTTATACAATTCCATCTGACAGTACAGTACTCTATAGGAATATTAGTCAAGATTTGATACATGTCTTAAGATTAAATCTTAAAATAAAGTACCTAGTTGATAGAAATTCATTTATATTATAAAAACATTTTTCTATTAAGATGATTTGTTCTTCCCCGGCAATTTAATAAACACTCAGGGTCCTCAATGATTAGGAAAGTAGTAAGTTACTTTTTTTGACGTGACTGCTAAATGAATTTAATTTCTCGTATTATATCCATGGAGATCGCCGTTTAATAAATAATTAGGATTATTTTTAAAAATGAATATAGACAGTTCAATAATGTATATAGAAGCTGAAGTTGAAATCTTTGGCATCTTAAATATTAGCAATATACCTGATTATTTCACTCACCTGTCAAACCATGCATTTCCGAGAATCTGGACTATCACGTCGATGGGCGGACTTCATTAAGAAGGTAAGTCGTTGCCACCAAGGGGTGTCCTCAAGGGGGAGTACTCTCCCCACTGATGTGGTGGTTGATGACCTTCTAAGAGAGCTAGAGAGAGAAAATATCTGCGCACAAGCATTTTTTGATGACGTAGGTATCATTATAAATATTTGGGAGTTATTGTGGATAACAAATTAACGTTCTCTAGCCATATAGACAGGGAAACGGATAAAGCTGTAAGAGCCCCGGAATGGCGCATTGGCTCTATACCAGGGTTGTGAGACCTGCCGTGACCTACGCCTCCGTAATGTGGTGGCACAAAGCGAACAGCGCTAAAGCAGCTAGGCAGCTGTGCAAGCTACAGAGAGTAGCATGCCTTCTGCCTGGTATACTTACGGGTCTAAAACAGAAGACAACACAGGTGCTGGATTCTATCATATGAACTCAGGGAGAACTTGCATTCTAAACCTGGGATCTATGGCAACGGTCTTTCAAGCGGAAATGACTGCGATAAATGCTTGTTTAAATGTGATGTTGCGCGAGGATCTTAGAAATAAGAGAATCCGTATACTCACAGATAGCAATACAAAGGGTGGAAATACAGTTCAAACTAGTATTGGTTTTAAAGCAATACAAAGGGTGGAAATACAGTCCAAACTAGTATTGGACTGCCATAAAAACCTAACTGACCTGGCAGAACACAACAAGATAACCCTTGGGTGCCTGGGCATGAGGGCATAGAAGGAAATGATGAGGCAGACCGCCTGGCTGGTAAAGGAGCCGAAAAATCTTTATTGGAACGCAACCCACATGTGGTATTTCCTACCAACATATAAAGGGTATGTTGGAAAACAATTAAGGGACAAACACGGGGAATACTGGTTGGAACTTCCGGGACTAAGACAGTCCAAAGCACTTATCGAAGGTCCACCCAAGAGCAGAGACAATCTGCTGCTATACCTAAAAAGACGGGAACTCTAAAACGCACTAGGTGTCCTGACGGGACACTGTGGGCTTAGAAGACAGCTGAACCTCATAGGTGTATCAGAAGATTCCCTATGTAGGAAATGTGAGGAAGAGGACGGAACTCCTCTTCATGTATTGTGCTATTGCCAGGAACTGAACAGGGAAATGGAATGGCACTTTGGGGTACAGTATCCTGAACCCGAAGAGATAGCGAAAGCTAACATCAGGACTATTCTTGACATGAAAACTGGCGGGGCACAATAGGCCCCCCACGCCAGATTCGGGAAAAAAATCACGTCGAATCAGATTGACATCAATAAATAGCCGGCTATTTATTCACTTGTGATATTACCTTTGACTGTCTCCCTAGAGAAAGAGTCACTTTGATACGTCACACAAAAATGTCAAATGCTTCTGTCAGTTTTTTGACATCAATAAATAGCCGGCTATTTATTCACTTGTGATATTACCTTTGACTGTCTCCCTAGAGAAAGAGTCACTTTGATACGTCACACAAAAATGTCAAATGCTTCTGTCAGTTTTTTCTTATTATTACTTTAGTTGTATTCCTGATGTTTGTGTTCTGTTAATAATTTTTTTTAACTTCCGCAATTAATTTAATTTTCTCGAGAAATAATCTTAATAAATATAACACGACCTTGATTAATACTCTGCAATTTTTGTTGTTGCTAAATTTCTCGAATATTTTACGATTAGATATTAAAATATTTATCAACATCTTGGTATATTACCGTTGAATATTTCCATCATCTGTCAAAATTTATTCACTGATAAACCGCTTTGCTTCCTTTGCGTAATTAAACTACATCGTCCTCGTTGATAGTTAAATCACTTAGTATTGTTATAGTTCAGTTGAGGACAAAGCCACTGACGGTTTTTACGAGATGCCCATGAAACTGAGCAACTAAAATGTTTAAAGACATCCAGCAGTAGATTTTCTGCATACCCTAGTATACATTTTGACATATTTACATTTTTTTCAGTTTTAAACAAACTATTCCTTGAATGTATAGCAGAACTATTTTAAGACATTTCCACAGATCTAAATCTGCCCACGACTGATAATGACTTTGAATATTTGTTGTTACGCACAATTCTGGCTGTATGAGTACAAGATTGCATATATCAATAATCTATTAAAATTCTACATGTATATTCTATGTATTTTCTGAAATTTCGTTTGATTTATGGAAATTTCACCTCTAGAAATAGATTTTCATCCCTAAAAAATAACTAACATTACCTAAGTCTTTCATCTTAAATGTAGTATCTAAAGTACTTTTCACTTAATTACGTCGTCAATATCAGTTCCAGCTACAAATTTATGTTAGAATCATTTAGGACCTTTATATACAAACAGTATTTATAATCGGATCATACAAAACCAAGAGACAAAATCACATTGTTAAATTTATCATTCCAAATTGTTGGTGAAGTTTTAACCCCTATAAAGATTTTCTTAGTTTATACTAGGTACCTTCCTTTTCCTTAAAACCCTTAGGTAGAGAGATATACATCTCCTATATACATCTCCTTGAATCTCTTCATTAGAAAAGGTGTTACAAAAGTCTAACTGAAAATTTTATTGTTTAAGTGGTTGCATACTGCCAAGAAAATCCTTACTGAAGGTAATTTTGTTAAAAAGCTATAAATATAATTAAACATACATCATTTTGCTGAAAACCCCTAGCAACTAACCTCTGTTTATATTTTATGTTCTTACCTTCACTTATTTTTTTTTAAACACCTACCTGCTTTCTATTATTACTGACGCTCAAATGCCTCAGTATTAGTTTCATGATGACGAAAAAATTCTTACCCCCACTTTTTATCACTTTTCTCGGTATTCCGAGCTCGCCGAGTCCGAAAATGCAAAAAAACCCAACGTCTAGATGTCTGTATGTCTAACACTGTAACTTTTGAACTAAAGCTCTAATCGAATTAAAGTGGTTTGTATGGGAAAAATTTTTTCCAATTAAAATTTTTAGAACTTTTAGAATACTACATGTATGTGAAAAGTTTGGCCAGTATCACACAAGCCATTCCGGTACCCGCCCCACAAAGATCCATAAAAATAAATTCTCAAGGGATAAACTTTTTTACACTTCAATTAAAAAAAATACGTTAGATCATCTATACTAGTATTCTACATGTATTTGAGAAGTTTGGCCAGGATCGCACAAGCCATTTGGCAATCAATATATTGAGATAAACGAGTTTATTGTTTTACGCAAAAGAATATTGTGCTTAAATCACTACGATTATTATATTCATACAATTTCTATATCCAATTTCAAACCAAGAATAAATGAGCGAAATTCGACGCATATAAGAATGCTTCAAAATTGGAAGGCGATATGGAATGGTGGTTAAAAACCAGAGCTAGCATCGTTTTAAGAACCTCTATGTGGTCTAGCCTAAGTAGCGCCAATGCTTCACAGCGTAAAAAGTGTTCGTTCGATGGGCCGAAGTCCCGTAACGGTGCACCACCGTTTGAGCGCCTCTAGAATTTTACTTTCTCCCGGTTTATCTTCACACGTATTAAACCATGTTTCACTTTTCTTTAATGCACTAATTTCCTTTTATACGGCTTCCTTCTACTTATCTGCATCCGTACTTGACATTACCTCTTTATAGGACTTTGGGTCTTCATCTAAAAGACACATTTCATAATCATCATAATGTATGGGTTTGTTTGCTTTTGTCTAAAATAGTATCTTCTTTCGTATGGGAGATCATCCACACTGTATCATTTTCTTGTATTTTCACTATAATTTCTGTCTCATTTAGTTCTTTATCTTCTTTTTCATCTCATATTACAATTACATACTTGTTTTCTGATTCTGTTACCTTTTCATTCTTTATAGGTAAAAATATAACTCTGTGGCATTCTACTTTTGACGATTTTTGAAATTTAAATTCACGTTTTATTTAACATAAGGAAAGTCAATTTAATTTATTTAATATTCTCATTCAATTACTTTCACTAACTGCTTTTTTTCGATTAAATTCTTGTAAAATACCCAAAAAAATCCAAATTGTATCATTGTAAAAATAATTAAGTGTTCTAGTAGTGGAAAAAATACTATATAAACCACGGTAGAGAAGATTTTTTTTCTCAGCCTCGCAACTAAAAATGTTTTATTATGTGTATAATATATAATATTATGCCCCAAGGTTCTCTAGTTTGTAAATCGTCCGAGGGCATATAAACAAACAAACTGTTTGTCTTTGTGCCTCGCGGTCCATAAAGTGCACTTTATGCCAGTTTCATGCCGGCATGGGCCATAAAGTTCACTATATTCCCGCGCGGGAATAAAATTCATAACATTTACAAGTTTATTTTCACCAAACTTAACATCATTATTTAACAAAAAAAAAGTTTACCTTTAATTGTTAAAATATTTATTCCTTCAAATATAAACATTGAGCATTACGTAAATATTTTTTGTCACTCTGTATAAAATGTTGTATCTAAATGAAAGGCTATTTCAAATATGCGAAAAATAGTATTCTATATTTCTATATCTTTTATGTACTGCTGAAAGCATTAGTTGTTAAGGGGGTAAACTGATTATATAAAAAAACTAATGATTTCAAAAAATACCTACTTATCTATTCCAAAGAGATTTAATTAATAGGCAAATAAATATTTTAAACAAAGTGGCATTATTGATCAATCACTTGTTAAAAATATATAACGATCCAAATTATTTTCGTATTAATCTCACTTTTATAAAGATGAAATTTGTGGTTATTTACAATTCAATGAACACCACTGGGTTTAATAATGGATTGGATATGACAGGACGATATTCATGTATTTTTTATTCAGAGATTTCGCCTTTTGAAATTTCGTCCGAAAGCATCTATAAAGTAACAGAACAAAAGGAATGATTTGAATACGCTACCCAATTCCATGCTGTTTACATATCGCTGTTACGATGTTGTTCAATTTTAAAAAATTAGTACATGTATATTCAAATATATTCAAGTTGCCAACATAAAAAAGTATTAAAACACTTTATTCTAAATAATTCATTGTTAATTATAATTATTCCGAACTAAATCATGAACTAAATCATTGAAACTCAGATAGATTGCTTGGACCATCTGTAAATATTGATTCATCACATCATAAAATTTGATTTATAAAATTTGGATTAAGAGTATTTTTACTTAATCTTAAGTAAGAAAGTTGTTCACAATCACCTTCGTAAAGATGTTCATTCAGCTGGTATAGTTCAGTTCAGCTAAAGGATGAAATAAAAAAAAACCGAAAAAAGCCGTCAATAAAATATTGCACAAAAAATGTGCCTGGTGCTCGGCTAATGCGTTAAATTGATTAATTTTATTTGGAATACGTATTTTTTAATTTTTGATCAACCCCTATCAGTTCCACGAGATATCCGATCTCATCTGGCCTGGTTACCGGCGCGAATGAAACTGCGCATGACACAAATACCTTTTTGCACTTGCCTAAAGTCTTATCTGACTTTAATTTAACTTGAGATTCATGGGACTCGAACCCACGACCCGAACAATGACCAAGTATAAAGGCCAGTGCCCTAACCAACTCGGCCACCGTGTCCGGTTATTAAGCAGTTCAGTTTTGTCATTTATTGCTGAAGCGTCTTTTAAAATGGGATTTATTATATATAACTAGAATTTGCTTGCTCTATTTACGGATTAGAAGAAAAAAAACGTAGATAAATAAAAAATACTATTTATAACTTACGTTTTCTCATTCCATTGTTACGATGAAGATATTCTCAACTTTCTCCTCTTCATCAATTATAATTTTGTCGTCGGCGTTCCTGTGATCACTCAAAATAATTATAATTTTTCCACCATTATTGAAGAATATCGTCATCACTAACCAAAACTATACTTCATGTAATAAAGCATAAAGTCAGGTACTACATAATTTAATTGTAAAAAATATATAGTACTAGCAGGCAACTAGTTTTGGTCACTGACTATCATCAGACCTAAAGAATACAAACGCTCGTAATTAGTTATAAGATATAAAATTATTTACAAAACCAAACTTACCAATATTAAGTACTAAGAAGGAGAGATGATTTGGTTTCTACAACGCTGAAGACACTTCAGAGTGTTCCCTAACTGTATTTCAATTTAATCTAACTTGGAACACGAGAACTGCTGCCAACGCCGTCCGTTCAGCTAGGAACATCTGGATGTCCCAAGAAATCAAACGACTCTACAATGATCTCAACTATATTAATATTGAACTTAAATTTACATATTCTATTTTGTCACAACGTCTTAATTATATAGAATTGGATACGATTGATAGGGATGTCACAGATTGGCTACAGGACATTAGTAATGAAACTTTCTAACCCAGTCAACCCACATTTTCTGATTTCCGGTTTCACCCTAGACATCTTAACCTTAGTCAATCCTCTTTCAACTCTTCAACAAGTTTCTACTTTTAACTCTAGCCTTAAACATTAGACCATTTCTTTTAACTCTAAGAACAATTTCATATTATTATCAATCGACACAGATAATATTCTCAATAATATTGATCTCTTAGCAAAGATTCTGTTAGAAATGATATTTCATGTTTACTCCATAAAAACCTTTTCTCGTATCCTCCATGTATCCCGTTTAACCCCCATCAGTTCTCTCCGAAATCAATAAATAGTTAATGAAAAACGGGTAGTAACCAAAGCTGATAAAGGTAATTGTGTAGTGATTTTGGACAGATCTGATTATCTTCATAAAGTGAATAATTTTATCTCCAATGACCCTACTATCACTCTCCTTCCCTCTGATCCTACAGTTCCATTTTACAACTCCTTTAAATCTATATCAAAATCTTTCTCTGACACTTTGACCTTTTTCAACTCCAACCCGTTCTTTCTTTGCCCTATGATCCCCACTACTCCAATTCTCTACGGTTTACCCAAAATCTACAAAGCTAATGTCCCAATCCGTCCAGTTGATAGGTTCATTAATTTTCCTGTGTCTAAACTTGCCTGTTTCTTGAATCGCACTCTCCAAGACGTAACCAAATTTGATAATGAATATTCCGTTAAAAACTCTGTGCAGACCTCTCTAAACGACTATCGAACATTCATATTCCACACGATTCTTTTCTTCTCTTCATTGATCTCTCCAATTTTGTTTATAAGTATCCCTCTCGTTGAATGTATCCAGCTAGTCAACATTCTCCTCCGCAATAACAATATAAACCCTACAATAGCTAAAGATATTATCTCTCTCATCACTCTAACTTTAGACCAAAATTCCTTTCAATTCGGCAGTAATATCTTTAAACAAAATTCCGGTCTTGCTATGGGTTCTAACCTCTCACAAGATTGGACCTTGGCAAACAAAGTTGTAAACAGAACCAACACTTGCATGTGCTCTGAGAAGTTTTCAGCCATACAAGACAGCTGGACCGGATGGCATATTCCCAGCCCATCTTCGGAAGGGACTAGATGAGCGTGAAGGCCCGCTGTGCCAACTAATCCGTACCAGCCTGGCACTGGGGTATGTACCAGAAAAATGGAGGTCTACAAGAGTTGTCTTCATACCCAAATCGGGTAAAGCGTGCTACGCAGAAGTCAAAACGAATCCGGCGAAAACAATAGTTGTTGCCTTTACAAGGAGAAGAAACCTGAACATAAAGGGACTATCCATGTGGGTAAAACAACTAAATCTGACAGAAGAAGTTAAATATTTGGCAGTTATCCTGGATAACAAATTAACGTTCTCTAGCCATATAGATAGGGCAACGGATAAAGCTCTAAGAGCCCTTTGGGCCTGCAAGAGGATGGTGGGGTCCAAGTGGAGACTCAACCCCGGAATGGCGCATTGCATTGGCTCTATACCAGTGTTGTGAGACCTGCCGTGACTTACGCCTCCGTAATATGGTGGCACAAAGCGAACAGCGCTAAAGCAGCTGGGCAAGCTACAACGAGTAGCATGCCTTCTGATTACAGGGGCGTTTAGAACAACGCCAACTGCGGATATGGAAGTTCTGCTGGGGCTTCCTGCGCTACATCTAGTAGTGGAAAAAGAGGCACTGGCAGCATCGTACAGGCTGGGTATAAACGGCATGGGATGGGAACTTTCAAGAAAAGCTTATCATTCCATGATCGCAAAAAAACTAAGGGAAAATCCGGTGCTAACTATGCCATCGGACAGAATGCCTGTCATTCACAACTTTGTGAAACTTTTCATACTAAACATACATGAGAGGGACAGAAAGAGTGAGGTCAGGACTCTGTAAAATCAATCAGTCTGGTATACGGATGGGTCTGAAACAGAAGACAGTACAGGTGCTGGATTCTATCATATGAACTCAGGGAGAACTTGCATTCTAAACCTGGGATCTATGGCAACGGTCTTTCAAGCGGAAACGACTGTGATAAATGCTTGTTTAAACGTAATGTTGCGCGAGGATCTTAGAAATAAGAGAATCCGTATACTCACAGATAGTCAAGCATCCCTTTAAGCATTACAAAGGGTGGAAATACAGTCCAAACTGCCATAAAAACCTAAATGCCCTGGCAGAACACAACAAGATAACTCTTGAATGGGTTCCTGGGCATGAGGGCATAGAAGGAAATGAAGGGTCAGACCACCTGGCTGGTAAAAGAGTCAAAAAACCATTAATTGGACCGCAACCCATATGTGGTATTTCCTATCAACATGTAAAGGGTATGCTGGAAAAACAATTTAGGGATAAACACAGGAAATACTGGTTTGAACTTCCGGGACTAAGACAGTCCAAAACACTTATAGAAGGTCCACCCAAGAGCAGAGACAATCTGCTACTATGTCTAAAAAGACGGGAACTCAAAACCGCACTAGGTGTCCTGACAAAACACTGCGGGCTCAGAAGACACCTGAACCTCGTAGGAGTATCGAAAGATTCCCTATGTAGGAAATGTGAGGAAGAGGACGAAACTCCTCTTCATGTATGGGACTGAACAGGCACTTTGGGGTACAGTATAATGATGAGTTTTCATTATTGTACTGGTACAACAAAAATGAGAAACGATATAGCAACGCTTTATTATGGGCGTTCTAATCAAGTAGGTAGGAACTGTCATTTTAATATTTATTTAATTTGATGTTTTTGAGTTTTGAAAAGCTGAATAACTATTTTTTGTCTTACTTATAACTTGAATTATCTTTACGCTTGAATTAAAAATACTATATTGATATAGTATTCGCTATTCAGCGTAGAGAGAGGCAGAAAAACAAAGTTGACAATAATAAATGCATTTTTTTGATGAGTACAAAATTGATTTCCAATAATTTGGTAAAGCAAATAATCTTCCATAAATTGATTTCTACATAAGAAGTTTCGAACATTAGAAAATGATTAAAAAATAAATAAAAAAACGTATTTCTAATTTAAAAAAATATTAGAAAATAAAATGTAAAGTTAGTCTCAACAATACAAAATGCCACATTAGTAAACAAAATATTTACTAAATCAATATTTTGACGTTTATAATGAACAAAGTCAAAGCGGAAAAGAAGAAAATATAAAAATTGAGTAGACAGGTTTGTCTTTTGTCAAAAATCTCTCGGTAGGGTTGTTGATTTCAAGATGTATATAATATTAAAAGAAATTAAATAAAAACAACAAAAAAATATAATAAAAAAATTATAAAATAAAATAATATAAAAAAGGCGGAACCATAACAATATATTACTGGTAGAAGAAGACTTCATAATGTGTGTTTCGCTCAGATTACACTGAGCTCAATAATTAATAAGCGCCTTCTGCTTCTCGAAATATAATATACTATTTTTGGCATGTCATTTTTTATGGTTTATAGGAAATTTTTTATCTATATCACAATATCGCTTATTTCTATTAAAATAAACATTCTGGACTGTTTTTCCCAACGGAAACTTAATTCTTATAAAACGTAATCCATATAGTTTAGAACTGAAGTAAAAACTTTGTCTAATGCTGGAAATCCTGTTTTAAAGAAAAAGCCTACACTTTCCGTCGAAAAGAACTGTCTAAAATTTTGATTTTTCATGATTTTTTTTCGTAATCCTTGAAATTCACCACATAATAATGTATTATTTTAATTACAGTCAAAGTGCCGATTTTTCGGCGTTTCAATTATTCGGATTCATTTATATTATTTTTATGGTTGCCTCTTAAATATTTTTTCAAAAACTTGTCTGTAATATAAAAAAGTTGGGAAAATTTGAACAAAAAATCCCACTGGAATAAAATTTCCTATAAGACTAAATTTTACTTCAAATTAATATTCACAATATTCACAAATTTCAGGATTAAAATCATCTTACTTATATCAAAATAATATCTATAAAACTAGTGTAGTAGCTCACTAAGAGCTAATATGGAATAATTTTTATTTTCATTCTGGAAATTTATATGTTAAAATTTATCATATTTTCGTTCTGAAAAAGTCACTACGCACCTGTTCTATATTTTATTGAACTTTATATCAATTTATAAAAGTTAAAAATTTTGATAAATTATAAATGTTTGTAAAACACGACTTTTTAAGTTTATAAATTTGATCCAGTCGCTTCGCTGTACCTATTACGGCGTCTACATTTTTCACTCTTCTTGATATTACTTCCCGACAAGAGATATATTTCAGTGTTACTGAAATTTATCATGTTTATCTTTCTGAAAAACCCCTGCAACAGAATTTTTCCGTCCGGCACCTTCATATTTATTTCAATTTCTAACACTTTTTATAGCATTTTCTGACAACGTATGCGATGTCCGGATATTTTTTTTTCAGAGAACGGAATTATAGCTATGCTTTTACTACTTTTAATTTAATTCTATAAAATTAATCAAAAAAAAAACTGACTAAATTATTTAAACTTTGCATTTCCAATGGTATATTTCCACAAAAGAAAACTGAATTCCGGTGTCCTTTAAATCATTATTATATAAAATTATCAGACGTCCAAAAAAAGAGAAATCTAAAATAGGTCCTTAACTTAACAGTTAATTTCTTAAACAGAACTGTGTAGGCTTTATTAAATAATAGTTGATATTAAAGCTTCCTTTAGTCTACTTTAAAATAGCATTTTTGTTCTATAATCGATAATTAAATGTAATTTTACGCAAAAGTCGACTTTACTGTAAAGCCCCGAATTTGGTCAATTTTGGGGAGAAAGTCGACATTATGTTCTAATTCTCACCTTAAAAATTTGAGGATTCGGTTATTTTTTCTTAACAAAAATAGTTAGTGTTCGGGTACGATCAGGATGAATTCAAATCATTTGTTAGACACCAGTTCAAGTTGTAAGAATGTAGGGATTTCAGGGCCGGCGTCAATGTAATTGTTTATATCCGGGCTGTTATACCTTGGTCTTGTAATAAACCACAAGTTTTGAGATAATTTTTTTTGAACAATTATTTATTTTCGTTGTGAAATTTTAATAATAACCTACAGGTTGTCAAATTATTTGTTAAGTAAATTTTCTGACATTACCTATAACAAATCCGTAACAGCAGCGCTACAGTCAATAAGGTTACGCTAATGACATTTTAAGCGTAATTTATTTAAAAAAAGAATATATATTAGAAGAAGAAAACAAGGATAGTGACTTCGGCATTTGTTCAGAAGGAACTTAACACACAAACTTCACTATTTCTTTAGAGCCACGAAATTTTAATTTTACCTAAATACACATTCGTATAATGGCACCCAAAAGACTAAAATCTCTATATAGCTGGCTTAAACTCAGCCCTATAGTTTAACCCAAAAATAATATTTCTTTTTACACAAATTTACGGTAAAGAAACTAGAGACTTTTCCCTTTTATTATTTATTAGTAAAATGTTAGTAAAACAAGTGGATAAGTTAGTCTGTTTAGCACGCGACAATCTAGCCCGTAGTCGCTTGGCGATGAGGCTGGAAAATTGCACTTTTAATTTAAATAAATTCTGCTTCGGCAGAATCTAACCGAAACTTTGTGGTTTTTCTTCACAAAGAAAACTGCCACGCGCCGATACGATGGGCAGAATCTTCCTTTTTTTTGTTCTTGACCAATGGAGCGCGAATTATGGACTTAATAATTTTTTTCGTTTCAAAAAAAGATGCGCCGTGTTTTTTCGTACTATTGTTTGTTCAACGGTGTTTTTATAGTTGGCCTAGATAATAGAGTTGCATGTAAACTATTTTTTTTATACTGGTGGTATGAAAATAATTTATACCGGGTGGTTGTTTGTTTTATGCTAACAAAATTATATTTGTATCTAGTTACTTTTTTCCTTATTTTCTATTTATGAAATTTTTAAATATAACTAGTCTTATTACATTCTTGTTTGGTCAAAACTTCCAAACGTTTCAACTGCAAACTGCAACAGCCATCTTAAATGGCGTGGACGAGCGACGAATCAACTGAAACTGAACCCTCCTTCGCTTCGAGTGTGTCATTTATATGCGTGTTTGCGCTTTTTTGGGACGACCCGGGTTTGGCAGATTTATTTTCGCGTTCTTTAGTGCTGTGTACCAGGTCCTATATGGTGTTGTTGTTTCTTCCTTTCTGTTGAAGTTCTCTTTGTGTTTGTATATTTCTATTGCTTCCAAGTTCAATATGGTCGAGTAATGTCTTGATGTTGTTAGTAGGTCGGTGTTTTCGAAAAGGATCTTGTCGTCTTGTGTTCGGCGACTGCAGACTTTTCGGTTTCTTCTAAACGACAACTTCGTTTGTGTTCTGTTATTCGTATGCTTATGTGTCTCTTTGTCCTACGTACACTTTTCCGCAAGTGCACGGAATTCTGTAGGCTGCTGCTGATGTGAAGGGTTCTCTGCGGTCTTTTGCTGTTTTTAGATATTTTAATATTTTCTTTGTTGGTTTGTAGATGGTGCTGATTTTCTTTTTTTAAAGATTTTCCCAATTCAGCCAGTGGCACCTTCTATGTACGGCAGATAGACAGAACCCTTTGGTATTGTTCTTCACCAGGACTGGTTTTCTTAGCACGAGTTATGGCTTCTTTACTGTATCCGGTTGCTTGTAGCACTGTTGTTAGACGCTTCATTTCAGCGTTGACGTATTCTGGTTCACATACCCTTAACCCTCTGTTTACTAATATTGTAGGTATCAATCACTTTGTGTTTTCTTTCTGTATCCTCTGTGGCCTAGTTTATTACCTTTTCGATTGACTAATAAATCTAGGAAAGACATTTTCATCTATATATAGGACACTTCAGCAGTATTTTCAAATAAATGATGACGTTGAATTTTTTGACCGCTTAAGGTTAACAAAGTCTACGGTGTTTGGGAGGGACAAATATTTTTTTTTTCATTTTGAATAATCACAAAAAATATAAACCTAACCTAACCTAAGGCCTTTATTTAGGCTTACTTGGGTGATGCAAATAACAATAATATTTCTGAAACCAACCTGAGCATAAAAATATCCGATAGAAACAAAATATCAGGGCCAAACAAGTTACCACCTGTATAGAATTTCAAATATTTTAATAAATGCCCGGAACTATGTATTGCTTATAGAATAAAACACTATATTGAAAGAAAGAAATTCGTACATAAACATACCGAAAAGTATTTGATTTTAACCCGCTAACTTATATCCCTAAAATTATTTAATATACACACTTACCAAATTTCAGCGCTTCCCGTATTTTCTAGTGCTTTTCACGTCGCGCAACAGTTTCTCGGGAATAATTTTTAAGCGAAAAACAGGACGCCTCAAGAACACGGTGATCATTTCATTATTGTATAATAAAGACAATGTTTAAAGGCTATTAAAAAAAACAACTCTAAAATGTAAATTATTCCCCGTATCTCAATTTCCTTTAATGAGCTAATGGCTCATATATCGTCTGAACATTTTCTTATAGCACTTCATCTTATCATTTGGACATTTTTAAATTATTATCGATCATATTTGTCGTATCTGTGAATAATTGCGTCGATAATATTATTGAACTTTTATTATTTACACCTATAATATAAACTA
This sequence comes from Neocrepidodera transversa, assembly GCA_963243735.1. Classification (NCBI taxonomy): domain Eukaryota; kingdom Metazoa; phylum Arthropoda; class Insecta; order Coleoptera; family Chrysomelidae; genus Neocrepidodera; species Neocrepidodera transversa. The sequence goes on from OY725339.1 coordinate 35,775,714, forward strand.
AATAGAAGTTAGAGCCAGAAAAGCTCTTTGCTCAGTGGAAAACTCCTCAGCTTGTTTGATATCTCTTTATTATCAAATGGTCACCGCAGTCATGAGACATACCGTCCCATCTTATCTCAAAGTTATGCCTGGAAAAGCGCTGGAAAATCCGGGACGCGCTGAAAATTTATTACTTTTTAAAGATATCACCCAAGTTTCAAGGCGTACCGTTGTTTCCACTGTGAGTTATTGTCGAAAACGTCTACTCTGAGCTTCGGGATAGCGTTGGAAAATGCAGGACGTGTTGAAAATTGGTCAGTGCGTATATTGACTACTTTGGAAGATATCACCCACGTTTCGAGGCATCCTGTTGGTTCTGCTTGAAGTTATCGCCAAACAGGTCCTCTCTGCTCTCCGGGAAAGCGTTTGATAAATCGGGACGCGGGGAAAATTGATCAGTATGTTTATTGACTACTTTTGAAGATATTACCCAAGTTTCGAGGCGTCCCGTTATTTCCAGGAAAGCGGTGGAAAATGCGGAACGCGCTGAAAATTGGTCAGTGTGTATATTACACCCAAGTTTCGAGGCGTTCTATTGTTTCCGCTGGAAATTATCGCCGAAAGTCCTCGCAGCGCTCCGGGAAAGCGTTGGAAAATACGGACCGTGCTGAAATTTGGTCAGTGCGTATATTTATTACTTTTAAAGATATTACCCAAGTTTCAAGGCGTCTTGTTGTTTCCACTGGGAGTTATTGCCGAAAAATTTCCTTCTGCGCTCCGGGAAGCGTTAGAAAATGCAGGACTTGCTGAAAATTGGCCGGTGCGTATATTGACTACTTTGGAATATATCACCCACGTATCGAGGCATCCTGTTGTTTCTGCTTGGAGTTATTGCCAAACAGGTCCTCTCTGCTCTCCGGGAAAGCGTTAGAAAATGCAGGACTTGCTGAAAATTGGCAGTGACTACTTTTGAAAATGTCTAAGTTTAAAACGGTTCCATTTTTTCTCCAGTAGTTATGCTCAGAAACGCTTCGTTTACTGGCGCTTTTGCTAAATAGGCGTAACATCATTGATGGATGGTAAAAAAAGAAGAGATATTCTTTTAACATTTGGTGACAAGTGAACATAAATCAAAACACAAAAATTTCAAGAAAATATTTATTCATTAAGAAAATTTACTGAAGAATGATGGCCCCATTTGGCATAAAAGATATAGGGAAAACCGGACAACCGGAAAACCAAACCACCATCGTAATGAATGTATTAATTACAAATTAACCAATTGTGTTGACAATAAATAAATTGAAAATAGCCTTTTTGGAGTCTATAAAAACTCCATCCAACGAATACCCACCCGCGGGACATTTATCAATGAATATGTACGAAAAGTTCTTAATAAATTTAAGTAAATACCGTAAATCTCATCAGATTATGTGCACTGTCTCTCTCTGCATTATTGGCAATATTGCTCTTTTAATGGATATCTGCGATATCATCTTTTATTATTGTTGTTGGATATCAGTGAAATCATCTTTTGTATGGACAATCCTAGAATGCGACCGGATCAATACCAGCGATGCATTCCTTATGGTCAGACTGAATACTCGTTGGACCATAATTTAGAAAAAGATAATGCGATTGACACAGTACGCCTCTGCGTAACACTGACAATATATTCTAGAAAAATATATGATAAAAGTTGTTATTTAGGATGATACAATTAACTGATAAATGACGCCCTCCCCGCGAACCCACGAAAGATGGAAATCTTATAAGCTGGCTCAGTCGATGCGTATTTAACTTTTGTTTCAGGGACTATAAGAAGTTGTGAATTGAAATATGCAAATACTTCTTCTGATGTATTTTTACAAAGACAAAATAAGTCTAAACGTAGCGAAGAACTTGCCGTTTACGATGAGTGATGTAAAAATGGGTAGACGCGGAAATATTTGGCTTCGGGATGAATAGCGTAGCGACGCTGAATAGCATCGAATATTGTAACTTCTGTTAATGACGTATAATTTGTGAGAATGGAGTAGGTTTTGAAGAAGTAAAACCCAACTGTTTGTTGAAACAATTGGCGTCGACGTCTCGACACTAGATACAATATTTTCGGTGACGATGTTGGTAGTTTGAAATTTGATTTTTGACTGATCCTTCTCTGAGCTGCTAACTCCCTTTTTATGCTGAGTTATGACGTAAACATTTTACGTCATCTTGTGTGGTCCATATTTCCTTCTCGTTCTCATAGACGTTATCTAACCCTCAATATTTAGGAGTGAAAAGACTTATTTTCTAATATTTCTAAATTTTGTAATTTAATATTTTGACATTTCAAATGGTTCAAGTGTATCTTATCGGTTGTACCTACGGACAGACGAATGTCTTTTTGGAAAAACCACTTGACTTCGATAACTAGATAAACAGAACACATTAAATATAATATGTATTAATCTCTATAAAATTCTTGGCAACAAACTTAATAAGACGAGACAAATTGCCATTAGAAATTGCTAAAAAAATAATTACAGGGGGTTGGTTCGTCACAATATGTGCATATTGTGCCGTACTGAAATGAAAACTATTTTTATGTCCAATTCGCTGTCCAATTTTACAATAATTTATTTTTGCTTTTTATGCTTTTTGTTATATCATTTCAGCTTTTTTCATATATTTGATTTTCATTTATTAATTGAACATTTTTATATTTTAATTTATATATTTCCGCTCTTGAATATCCAAACTAAAAATTTTTCTTATACCAATTAAGCCTGGGTTATTTGGATTCGCATTAGGTTCCCCTATTTACAGTGAGCGTATGTCGGTTAACCTATGAAATCTCTGTATATTTTATTTATGGGGTTAATCAATCATCTACTCTACTGAATTAATAATAATAATAATAGATACTCTTTGCTATTCTTCGATACGTTTTGATTGTCCGTATGAGTAGATATTGATTTTCGATTATGCTTTTCTCACGATACATTTAGAGGTCTCCATTTTTTTTTACTTAAGTGTAGCGAATATTCTCTGATTTAAACTATAATTTTTTGGATATATTTTATAAAAATAATGCATGAAATTATCTCTACAATCATATTTTTATTTATACATCGTTAACCTTCGTTGGTTTAATTTTATTTGCTAAACTAAATATTTTCTTGTATTTATTTTCTTTAAAAATTGAAACCAAGCAATTGATGTACTTACCTACATTTAATATTTTATATGAATAAGATTTGAGTCTAATTATAAATCACTGCTGAATATTGCATAAAATTTATATTTCTCGAAATATTTCAGGTTTATAAAGTTTCGAGTTTTTAACAAAAATTTTGGTTTGCACAAAAGTAATTTTCCATGAAATATCAATATTTCCGAAGTTCCTTGTTAAAACATAATTGATAGCAAAATCTAACCCGCACTTATCGACGTTTTACAGAACTAAATTTATTAAGCACTTTTTATACAATACAAAAAAAGTTATGATTTTTTTATCCAGATTTATAACTCATGAAGAACTCAACATTATAAATTCCTCAAGAAAGTTTTATATCAAATCGAAGTTAAAAGGTCTTAAAACAATTTTCGCCATTTGGGAATAAGTATAACGTTTTGGTTGATGGATGGCGATTTTCCGATGACTTTTGGTTTTTCCACCACTTTTCACATTCCGGCATTTCCTCGACCTATATTAAATTGAAGTTCGAGCAAAGTTTAACGATCAGTATGAGTGGTAACAGAATAATGCGGATTTGTTTTTGAAGAGTTCATATTTTATGCTGCCATTTGTTACAGATATGCCAGCTGCGACCGGAAAAATAGAAAGGAAAAACTATTAAGATAAGTGCAGCAGAAATATTATTTTCGTTACAAGGGTTTGTTTTAATGAATATTATAATAGTAGTAATATGATAAAATGATCTTTTTGTACTACCACATCTCCTGGTGATAGTAATTCCGTAAACGAAAACGTTGGGTTTGTCTCTAGTGACGAAAATTTCCATAACTTAACTTACGTCAGTAAATATATGGTTAAATTTTTATATTGTTAAGCCTAAAAGTCTTCTTACGATCGTAGAAGGTGCCTATTTTTATATTTGTCTTGTTGTAAATATTCTATTTTTGTCAGTCTGGCAATCCTTTTTACTCTTATGTTTGTTTTTGTTTCTTGTATTTTTATGATTATTATTTCTTTTTTTATTTCTCCCAAATTCTTATTATATTGGTCTGTTTTCTTATCCATATTCTTAATATTTTCATCAATTTTATTGTTTTTATTTTCATCTTATTTTATTTTTCCACCCGCTTCTATTATACTTGTTTTTTATCTCTTTTTTACCAATTTCATTCAGACTTGTTGTAAATGTGCATTTTGTTGTTATACTTATGTCCCATATATTTGATTTAAGCTACTACTTTATCCTTTGATGTTTTATATTATTGGTATGGGTATTATTTTATGCCTATGAAGAGACAAACCTATTCGTCTACTTGTTAACATTATCATTAAGGTTGGTAAATTTGTATGTGTGTTTTTCTTACTACTTTGACTGCATTTGAGTGATTGACATAACCTTCTTACTTTAATTATTTTTAATTTACAGGATACAAATATCAAGAAAAACGATACTGGCCCTTCAGTGACAACGAGAATTTCTTCCGTTTAACTATCTGTAAAAGTGGTAACGAATAATGTGAATAAACTATTGAAGTGTTCATATTTTATGCTGCCATTTGTTTACAGACGTCACATCTTCTAAATATGGATTTAAAAATTATTTGTGTACTCTACTGTTTCATATATGTAAATGTGTGTTTTTTTAATTATAGAAAATAAAATTACTATTTTTTTTTCTTTTGTCACCTTTGTATTATTTTATTGCTAAAGTGTATAGTGGGTTAGAGTAGCATGCTATATACAATTTAAAGTTTAGAGTTAATTGAGGGAAATTATTGTTAAGTATTTAATGTTAGGTAAAATTTTTTTGAAATATATTCAAGTTTCACTTTTAATTTTTAACTTTTGATGTTTTGTACTATACTACTCATTTATTTGGGTTGATAGACTACAAAGATAAATGCTGAGAGAGTCCGTCTGAACACAAATGAGAATTGAGAGTTAGAAAATAACGTACCGTGAGAGCTCTACCGACATGAAATCCCGTATCAAATATTCGTAAGATGTCTCCTAGTATGGGTTTATAACTGGTTATTTAGGAAATAAATAAGTATTCAACAGGTTGATTTCTTCCAATAGGTCTCTCGATGATGTAGTTCACCTATACTTGACCTACTTGAATTAAGTTCGCAGTAGGAACTCTTACTCGATTCATACTTGAAAAATGAAACTGATACTGCTACAAAAACTTAAAAAAATCCCGTACTGTTTTTAGATAAAAAGAAAATAGAAGAAATTTCAATAATAAAAAGAGTGATCTAACTACATCGGACACTTCCAGTCCAACACGCCGAGCTGACAAACTCTAAGCATATACATCTACGAAAATAATAATAAATAAAAATTTAACGTTGCAACCTGTAATTTATTGTAATATTATTTTATAAATAATTAATATTTTTTACTTTGTTGAGCAATGGAAAATTTTAACATGTTTTTAAAATTGATATTTGAATATAGAACGTCTAAATGTACTGTTTATACCACTTTGTTATTTTTTTAAGACAACCCTTTAAGCTAAAAACATCCTCTTATTTAAATTACCCGGGCTTGATGACGTCATACCAGAAGCTTTGCCTACGTCACATACTGTATCGATCGATAAGGAGTGCCTACTCAATTACTCGTTGAAATCATTCGATGTGTCATTGATAATCGAATTGTTAAATAAAGTTCAGAAAATTTACAATAGTTTAAAGGTCCGAAATTAGATATGGAGCGATATGCATCTGAACAAAATTTGAAATCATAACAGAATCGGACATTTTAATCGATTTTTCCAGTGACCGAAATGTCATATGTACCAACATAAATTAAATCACGGTAAACTCCCCAGATAAGTAAATACGTCACGTATTTTAAAAAATCATCATTTCTGTTTTGTATCCGAATTAAACTGATTAAGATTAGCTGTCGCTGTATTAAAAATCCCAAAAATCTTACTTACTAAAATCGTCTATTATTATTATTATTATTGTTTTCGAATTTCGAACACACACTGGCTCAGCATTATGTAGAATAATATACACTCACTCCCCATATACAAGTTTCAAAAGGGTTGGCCTCGATCGTCAAATGTATCGGTGCGAATTTCACCACGGTCATGAAGATTGATTCAGACAGTGGATTTTCTCTAAATTAAGCAGTACAGGAAAATGCTCTTTGTGAAATATTATTGAATTTCTAGTTAAATGCTTAAAGGATATTGCTGAAATCTCAGAATATATTTGGAAAAACTACGTAACTTGGGTTGTTATCCGTATGTACACGTACAGGGTAAAAAAGTAGTTATTGAGATCACTATTCTGTGTTTCTGTCTGTGTGTCAGTCTATGGAGACGTTCCACGTAAACTACTGGACCGATCAACACCAACTCGTTTATTTCTTCTTAGAGATTGGGTGAAACCGGAAATATTAAAAAAGAAACCTAACCTAACCTTTTTTGTATTATTTTACAAATATCGGGATGTAGGTATCTACTCAAAACGCCGACTCTAATCTTTTCTTATTGATGTAACGCACTTCGGTCGTTACGGGTCAATTTGGCACCTTAGTCCAGGTTTCGGATTGCCTCGGACGCCACCTTCCGTTTATAGTGTGACGGCCACTGAACGGGCAGCATTAGCGGAGAAAGAAAATACTCCAACGGTCGTTATGGTACCGACCAAAATTACTGGCGGCCAGAAGGGTGCTCTTTACTTGCCCTACTGGGTTGAGTACCTGGGTATATTAGCTGCTGGAATGAAACAAAAATAAGATTCAAGAAATAAAACGTTTATTTATACCGAAATTCCAGTGAAGAAGAAAAAGGTGTGTAACGCTCTCAGTCGGTATCGGTGATGTCGGATGGTACTGGCACGTCTCCTATGCCCGTATTTATAGTCGGTACTCAAGACGCTGCCGATGCTTGAGGTCGAGTCTGCCATGGCTCAAGCATACGCAGACTCGACCTTAAGCATCGTTACGAACTTGAGCACCGACTATAAATACGGGCACTAGGCTGGCATGATCGGATTGACGGTTTCGGTACTGTGCAAGTACAATGGATCTTGGCTTCTTTAACCTCAGCTTGACCTATCTCTAAAGGTCGCTGATTGGTTCTCAGATCGAACTCGGACTGGACTGGAACTCTAATTGGGACTTCGGGCGGCCACTGCAGCTATCGACAACAGTTTGAATTGCCCTACTCGATATGAACTTCGGTGTCTAAGAAGTGTTGTTGAAGTGTAGTTGCAGGGCACAATGGTGATAAATAAACTATAGTCAAACGATTATATATTATTAACTTTTAATAATAATAAACGGTAAGAAGAAAAACAGAAACAGATGACTGCAGCCTTAAGCTCAACTGAGGCTGAGTATATTGGTATATGTAAAGCTGTTAAGGAATCATTGTATATAAAATCTATGTGTTCTGAAATTTTCAGCATTAACAAAAAATGCAATTTTTTAAATATTGATATGCCTTTTACTATTTATAATGATAACCAAAGTGCGATTAAGTTATCAGAAAATCAGACTTTTCATAAACGCACTAAACATATACATGTTAAGTATCATTTTATTCGTGATTGTGAAAAGGATAATGATATTAAATTATTGTACATGCCAACTGCAGAAATGGCAGCAGATATGTTGACCAAGTCGTTAAGTAGTAGTATTATTTGTAATAATTTAAATATGATGTAAAAATTTTTTTTTGTACTCCTTTGATATTGAGGGAGAATGTTGTAATTATAGCAATATTTGAGGTGTTGCGTGTTGCCTACTGTTTGGCTAACACACGGTAGTGTATTATTGGTTGTATACCTATCTAGTTCCTTTAGTTGCTGTAAAGTGTATGTGTGTCAACACTGATGTACTTGTGAAGTTTGACATATAATATATATCATGTCATGTCAATCAAAAACTTTTAATCTGTTTTTCTTCTTACCGTTTATTATTAAAAGTTAATAAAATAATCGTTTGACTATAGTTTATTTATCACCATTGTGCCCTGCAACTACACTTCAACAACAAGAAGCCTAGACGAGAGTGTCTCCATCTGTCGGGCGGAGGTTCAATTGGTACTACTGGCCTTCTATTCGAAGCTACTCTCATAATTTTAGGTTGATTCTACTCCAGTGCCGTGCGCTATTTAATTTATATATTTTAATTATTACGGAAACAAGTAACTTTGTTACACACCCTTCCTACTTCGAAAAAAAATTATTACATACATTTTTTTATACCTTAAATAAATATCTGGAAAAAAATAAATAAAGTGAAATGAATCCTATCAGGTGCCTAGCCCTGTAGTGGTCGAACCGTATATTCGGGGTAGGTACGCTTGTTACAAAGATATTTAATTTGTATATTTTAATTATTACGGAAACAAGTAACTTTTTTACATTGGTTTATATAAAAATAATTTAGTCATGTCTTCGAGCTATAAAAGTTATTGAAAAGTGTATCAAAATTATCGATATTGTTGTTGTAATTTGAAGTAACACGCGCTATGAGCGAATCGCTCACTATATTTATGTTTTAGCAATTAAATTGTCGTGGCATCAAGGAACGCCTATAGTTTTAAGAGCTACATAAAAAATGTGTTATAGAGAGAAATCACGGAGTGGGCGACATGTCTTTGATAGTTTGAACGACTCGAGGTATGAACAATTATATAGGTCAAAAGTGAACTTTTTATGTTATTTTAAGCAATTTATGCATTGAAAGTGATATATTTGGACGATACTTTGTGAAGAATTGTTGTTAATGAATCATACCATCCGAAAATGCAAAGAATTCGAAGAAGTGATATGGAGATAAGATCAAGAATAATGTACTCGGTTCCACAATGCTCTACATTATATCTACACAAATTTCCTTCAGATCCCAAAGCAGTTAAGAAATGGAGGAATATCTTGAAGATAGCAAACCTATCTCAGTGTAACAATTTTTAGGAACGATTTTTTTTTCAAAAATGAGAAAATTGAGATACATTAGCTCGTGTAGTTTTTCAAGGGACAACATTGGGTTGGATGGCGTCTGTTACAATTGTACCCATGAGTGGGACAGTTGTAATATAGAAGGGGTATAAAAGTAACATCTTAAAATTATGAAAGTTTTATGAAAGGCAAATGTAATTAAAACACATATAAACTGAGGCAAACATTAATGTTTAATGAGGATGCAATCCAACAACAGTGTCTAATAACATAAATGATAACATTGTAAAACAAAATAAAAAAGAATTATTTTATAAAAGTGGCAAGTTACAAAAATAAGAATAATCTTAACATAGCCACATAATCGTAGATTTTGCAAACCAAAAACGAAAATACTAAACTCTCACAAAGAACAAATCCTGTAATAACATAAAACGTGATTTTTTTATACAAGAAATTATTCACTATCATCATCATCGCAATTTAAGCAGTAAAAAAAATCAGGACGCCACTTGTGAACACATTTCTTATGTGATCAGTTCTTACACTTATTTCATTGTATCTACATGTGCTGAAGGGTTTCGTTGTAAGGCTTAAGGCAAACACTTTCCTCATCGGATGAGGTTTCATCTTAACCTTTTTGCTTGTATGTTTTTTTCTTGATTTTGTAGGTTTTTTTAAAACACTGGGGGCATTTGGAAGATTTCGTATATTTTCCAGAGCTCGGAAAGACTCGTTATGTTCATTTAATTAAAAGGCACATCTGGTCTGGTGCTAGGACCTGTTATATTATTATCAAAAGGCACATCTGGTCTGGTGCTAGGACCTGGGATATCATTTCCAAAAATCACGTCTGATCTGATACTGGGACCTGGGATAACGTTATTATTCTCTTAGACACTTGCTTCCAGTTCGTCCAATGGTCTATCACAGATGATAGTGCAAACTCTTCGTCTTGAAAGACATCCCTGTTAAAGGGCCCAAATCCCAGATACTTTAAAACCTGCCATAATGTTTGCCGGTGTAGTTGCCCTGGGAAACGTCTCACCATTTTCGCGTCAAAATTCTATACTAGGACGTACAAGTGGAAATTATGGTTATCTAATAACAATTAAACTTTTTTTTCTTTTGTTGGCCTCACATGTCTCGCATAAAATTTGTAAAAAAGTCCTTTCCAGCTATCCCTCTTTCTGACTGAGTAGGTACAGGAACGCCACTTTTTGAACAGAACTGGTAAACCTGTAATTAAAATATCAGTTTAAAAATAAATAAATTCCTGATATTTGCATTTTATTAATGCAGTGCATACCAATTTGCGCATAATGCAATGCCCAAGATTTACCTAATGTAGAGTAGAAATTAACAATTTAGCGATAGTAGAAGGTATTTTCAGGCTTAGGCGATAATCCAATGCAGATGAAATGCAGTTAGAGCATGCAAAGCAAGTGGGGTTAGAGTTATCAAGAATTCTAGTGACCCTCCAGGTAGCATTTTCATCTTATCTTTCACTCGTAAGATGGCAGAACACATTTTTATTAACAATCAATTTCGGATGGCAGTTTTTGTATGGTTCAAATCTGAGAAAATTCTATTCGCTGCTGCAGACGAATGTGGCAAAGCTAATACTGTTTATGCAATTATCATTAAATTTCGAAACATATGGCCCTCCAAAGATTTTACATACTTGCAATGTTGCACCAAAAATCGGAAATATCCATATTTGAAGTACACTGTGGTATGTTAATTTCTGACAAAAGCTGCCACTCAATATTAGCGGCCTCAATGTCAATTTCTATATTTGGAAAAAATTTAATGAATTCACTGATGGATTTTATTTCACCCTTTAATGCAATTTCTGGTGTAAAATTTGCAGCAAATTTCAGGTGATTTAAATCGTCTTCTGATGATGCTAACATAGTTAGCGAAACGTACGTAGAGTGTTAAAAAAGTGTAGTTTTAGTTAGTGGTGACGATATTTTTCAATATCATTGAACACCCAAGGTTCCAAATTCCCAATTCAAGTTTTTTCCCGTAGGTGAAGATGGAATAACAGAAACTTAAGATAGTGTACTTAATCATTCAATAAATAATGAAAAGTAGGTATATTGAAAACGTTCAGCTTTCTACAGGTGTAACCCAATAAAGAGGGTAACACATCTGTACTAAAAAAAATATATCTAGTTGCTCCTCGCCTGTTATCTAATTTTCCGTTCATTTTGTAATGAAACTGAGACTTGCTCATGCTTTGTTGTTGCAATTTGTAAAATGTTGGAACATTGTAAGCTTTCCAAAATGGATTGGCAACATGGTTTCAAGTTATAAAGTTCCAAGTGGAGTTTTTGCAAGAATTCACCCTCTTTAGTATGTTTCAAAATATATCGTATATGATATTCTAGATCGCTGAAAATAAAAACAAACAAAACAAAAAAGAGAACTGAGATGTCAAACAAGTGGAACTTCTTTCATTCCAATCGAAATGGCCGATACGCCTTTTTAATCTTAAATTATACAATGGATTTACACTCTGCTGCACCAATTTCATCTTTCCCTGGATCTTCCCCATGAGATCTTCCCAAAAATACTGTCAAGGCAGAATCACCTACACCAGAGGTTATTCAAATTGAAATGAAACTGATGTAAATACTTCAGCAAGTTCAAGTAACTACTTTTGATATTTTTTATTATCCAGATCTGGAAGATACCTATCATAATCAATAAAATTGAAGTTTTTTTAATTCAGCTATTGTAGTATTTTTTTTGTATATTTGGGTGACAAAACGACTCAAATTGTTGGGGTCTACTGATTCCCTCTATTTCAATTTTTCTTTCCCGTATTTTTGTGCTAGGTCTGTGCAGCTCACTGGTTCCTACATCTCATATCTACAACATACAACATGTGAAAGAGACGAATTGAATATGGAAATTTAGTTTGAAGTTATTCACTAGGTACTTGTATATTTATGGAGTCGAACGATTATCTATTTACCTGTTGACATAAAGCAATCTGGCATTTATATGTTTGCAATATCCTCCTAATCCTGCTTTACAGGAACATTGACAAATCCAAGTCCCATCCAATTTTATGGTAATTTCATGAGGGGATTCTGATCATACATACATACACCTTTAATAACTTACTCCTTATTGGGGCAGTCGGTTCCACATAAGATAATGCGACCAGCCTTAAACTTCTCTTCGCCTGATTCAATTAGCCGAACACGTTCACCCACATAATCCAGAATTTCGGAAATTGATATGTCCATTTTTACAGCCATTACTTATTAATAAAACACAAATCCATCAGCGATTTAGCGACAATAGCACTCCAAATACAAACATTTGATCCAAGAGTTAAAAATTTAAAATCAACTGATATCTCTGAAAAAAATCATCTTCTTCTTCTTCTTCTTCTTCTTCTTCTTCTTCTTCTTCTTCTTCTTCTTCTTCTTCTTCTTCTTCTTCTTCTTCTTCTTCTTCTTCTTCTTCTTCTTCTTCTTCTTCTTCTTTTATGTTTCTTGGCTTTCTGAGAAAATATGACCTCATGAAAACTATGATTTTTTACATTTTTACAAGACCAAATCATGGAATATTTATTGTTCACATCTCAATCCAACATTTTGTCATTTGCAATGCCATCTCGCGGTACGTGATTTTTCCCTATTGAAAAGGGAACCTTTGGTCTAGGAGAACATTAATTTATCAGGCTGCTATCGAGAACTGGGGGCGTGCTGTTAAATATGTGAAATATGGGTAAAAGAACATTTATAAGGTACATGGATTCGAATTATGGAAAAACATTTTATTTATAAATAAAAACAATCATAAGGTACATGAATTCAAATTATTTTGTTTTGATATCTAATCATAAAAAAAACAATTTACCAAGTGGCAAACAGAAAAATAGAGGTTATAGCCGTGGGAGATGGGTTGAAAAAGTGTATTGTAATTAGATTTTTAATTACGCTTGACACGTTTCATATTTTTAAATATAATAAATATTGATATGATACAATTATACATTAAATAAAAATTTCTTATCATAACAAAGACAAAAAAAGATATTTCCGTTCCGTTAGTTCTTTGCGTTCCATCCTGGAGTAGTGAGGTGCGCTCTGATTTTTGAAAGTAAAAAAATTGACGAAGAAAAATTAATAATTGTTGTTAGCGGGTATGATTTTTTCAACACAAATAATTCAACTCAAGAACGCAAAAGTTTATAAATAATCAGCATTTTAGTTGCTTTGTATAATATAATTTTTAATTTAAAATTTTTTTAATAACACTGTGTGTGGAAATACACTGCTCAAAAGGAAATTAGACCCATCAAGTATTTTTTCAGCTAGGCATGCTACAGAGTAGCATTCCTTTTGATTACAGGGGCGTTTAGAACATTTCCAACTGCGGAAGTTCTGCTGGGGCTCCCTCCGCTACTCTTAGTAGTGGAAAAAGAAGTACTGGCAAGCAATCTGTATGCTGGGTCTAAACGGAATGTGATGAAACTTTCAATGAAAGGATAGCATTCCATGATTGCAGAGCAACTAAGAGATGAAAATACTTGGTGGCTCTAATTTTGTTTTGAGTATGTAATGCTCTTTGCGTCGTCACGCGGTATTCTGGCACCTTGATTCAGGTGACGGGTTGCCTCAGGCACTTGTTCCGGGCAGCGTCAGTGAAGAAAGAAATCCTCCAGGGGTTATTACGGTATCGACCAAAATCACTGGTGGTCAGAAGGGCGGTCTTTACTTGCCCTACTGGGTTGAGTACCTGGGTATTAGCTGCTTTTATTGTTTCTGAATGATACCAAAATTACCAAATTACCATTACTTTTTACGGTAAAGGCACGTCTTCCAGGCTGTTTGTTGACGGTTCTGGACTCCAGTACAATTGGAAACTGGCTTCGCTCCATTCAGCTTGACCTGTCTCTAAAGGTCGAGGCGACTGCCACTGGAACTCCAATTGGGTCGGCCATAGCAACTCGGACTTCGGATTGCCACTGCAGCTAACTTGATCGACTCCGGCTGCCGTATACGCGAGTGACTCCCATCTTTCGGCGGGGGTACGACTGGCCTTATACTCGAGGCATTTGCATTTCCATAATTTTAAGTTAATTTTACTCCAGTGCCGTGCGCGATTTAATTCCTTTATTTTAATTATTACGGAAAAAGTAACTTTGTTATAAGTAGTGTATAATGAACGTAATTCTCAAAGTAGCCTAATATTATATTTACTGTTGATATCTATAACGTTTTGTACGGCCCCTATATCACAAAAGTAATTTCTAAATTCTTTGCGGATATGCAATGCCCCTTCAGTGGCTTTATCAAAATTTCTCAGGTCTTGCATTGTAGATACATGACTGGTTTGTATATTATTATCACCCACATCAATTTCTGTCGTATGTGATTCACCCCGAAGGAAGTTATGCAGACAACAAGTAGTTACTATTACATTATCTATATGCTTTGGCGACATTTGAAGTCTCCTTCTGTGTTAATATCCCAAATACATTTTCTGATTGTCGACGGGCACGGCTTAGTCTGTAATTAAATTTTTTCTTGGTCACATAATATTTTTATACAAAAGAAAAGCTTCGATTCCCACAATAACATGTGGTAAAGTAATGTTAGTACCAGGAAGAATTTTATTGAGAGGTATTGATAGTTTTCCATTTATCAAGGCTTTTCCCATAACAAACTTGTTAAATATTCCACCATCACTATTTTTTCTATAATCTCCAACGTCAGCTATTATTATTCTATAGTTAGCGTGTACTATTGCAATTAAAAATATACTAAATTGGCATATTGGCACAAACTGAAGCTTTGAAGACTTTAATCCTTCAAATTCAAACAAAGGATACTACCTATGTACCTCAAAGTAGTAACATACCCTGGCCACCACCCTCAGAAGTGCTCAATGGTGAAATTAGTCAAAATTTTGAACATTTCATAAAAATCTGGGACGACTACAGGGTGGCAGTTGGAATTGATAAATGGAAGATGAGACAACAAAAACTGATAGAGAAATGTGAATTTAAGGACTTCGAAGAAGAATTGTTACGAGACAGAATAGTGCTAAGTATAAAAAACAGAAAATTAAGGAAGCACTTATTGTAAAAACCAGATCTTGACCTAGAGAAAGCAATAGACATAATAGACATCTGTAGAGTTGAAGAGATGACTGAAAAAAGATTGCAAGACATGCAGATGGAGAAGACATCTGTAAATAAAATTATAAACAAACAAAATAAACCAAAATGCAAGTTTTGTAGATACAATCATGAATTTAAAATGAATCTGTGTCCAGCTTTTGATAAAACTTGTGAAGAATGTAATGGCAAAAATCACTTCAAGAAAGTTTGCAAAAAGAAGAAAGTGAAAGATTCAAGGCCTAGAAAAATCAAGAAAGTTTGTGTAGATGGTTCCAGTGATGATACTGATATTGCAGATGATAATGATTTTTTTAATATTTATAAAATAATAGACAATTCCGGCAATAGTGGTATGGTGATGGCAGAGCTTGATTTTAAAATAAACTCTGAATTTGTAAAACTAAATTGTGAATTAGGACACCGGTGCCAATGTTTGTTTAATTCGTCATCAATACTTGTTTAACCTTCTAATTTGCAAAAGTAAAATATACGGTATAAGATTTATATAGTAAATGTAGAACATGGACCTCTCTTATCTGCAAAAGCATGTATAACACTTGGACTTATCAAATTATGCAATGCTGTATCTGAAGATAAAAGATTCCCTAATAAATTATTACAGAGAAATGGCTAATAGCATAGTACAAGAGTATTCCAACATAATTGAAGATTATGGAGAGATTGATGAATACGTACATTTAGAAATAGATAAAAATGTAAATCCTGTTATGCAAAAAGCCAGGAGAATACCAGTAATGCTCAGAAAAGATTTAAAATCGGAATTAGAACATTTTGAAAGTGAAAACATTATAAAAAAAGAAGACAAATATACTGATTGGGTTAGAAATGTTCCAATTCTTAGGAAAAATAAGTCATTCGGGATTTTTGTGAACCCTGTTCCTCTTAATAAGGCTCTTAAAGACCTAATTTCCAGTTTACTACCATTGAAGTAATTCTTCCAGAGTTATGAAAAGCAAAAATATTTTCAATAGTCGACACTAAAAAGGGATTTTGGCAAAAAAATACTACACATTTATATATATTTTTTATACCCGCGAATAACATGAATACTCAGTTATAACTTACTTTTTGTTGCTCAAAATTTCTGAAGGATCATGAAAAATAGGCCACATCTCGATAAAAACTGAGACCCAAAAAATAAAAATATAATAACTAGGCATTAAAACAGTAATTATAAAGTATAATTATCCAACATTTACATAAAGGCAAGTTATATTCAATCGACTGATTTTTGACACCATAATATGTGGTTTAATTTATGACCTAGCTTTTTGATACAACCCTGTATAAGGTGCAGTGAAACTAGTGTCACTTTCGTCACTACTGTTTTGTATGTTTTTCGTCGTACTAATTAATTAGTAAATTTGACAGATACTGTTTGTATTTTAAAATAATGACAGTTGTAACACTTTTATGACCATCGCTAATTAGATTTTTAACGCGGAAACACGAAACGCTCTAGAGCGGCAACAACACTCTCTAAACGGCCACTGTCAACCTTCTGTTAAAAACTGACAGTTCGAAAAATCTGCTTTAAATCTCAGTCGTCTAAAAATTAATAATAATAGAAATTATAGGTTTTTTAATTTTGGTAAAGCTCTGACTCATCTGCTATCATAGAACTTCTAGATGGCTTAGAAATGATCCATAATATTCTTCGGTTCAACAACAAAGAAAAAAATGATCAATCTGACCGGGAAAAATATGATCGGTATTTAATAAAAACAAATTAAATTGATTCCCACGCTAATGAAATATAACTAAAAATGTTACTATAGTCGAGACGAAATGTAAGTCAGAATCAAACTAGCAACTAACCACAAGGGTGTAATAAATGCGTCGACTACGATCCCTCTGCCCCGTTTTTTCCGCATAAACATTTTTGGCACACAAGTTGAAACTCCATCGATTGGAGAAAGTACTATTCTAATATTTTTGATATTTTTTATTCTTACCTATACTCGTATAATTAAGACTCACAAAAAAAAGTTTACGCTGTCGAGGGACCTCCGTCAGGAACTATGTTCCTTAAATAGTTTAATCTCTCTTTCTCTCTTCTCTCCCTCTTTTTCCCTATTTTTCATTATATTTTTCCCTATTTTTCAATATTTTTTTTAGTTTTTATTATTTTTTTCACTATTTTTCATTATTTTCCAATATTTTATTTTCCCTTTTTTTCATTATTTTTTTTCCCTATATTTCAGTATTTTTACCTCTCGCCCTTCAGATAAGAGAGGTATAGGAATCATGCTAAAAATTGGGTAGTGAGTTTTCAATAGATAAACACGTTTTGGGGTCCCTAGAATACGATTTTAATATTTTCGCGATGATGTCTGTGTGTGTGTGTTAGTGTGTGTGTGTGTGTGTGTGTTAGTGTGTGTGTGTGTGTTAGTGTGTGTGTGTGTGTTAGTGTGTGTGTGTGTGTGTTTGGATGGATGTTGTAGTAACGATAACTCAAAAACTACTGAATGAAAAAATTTGAAATTTTGCATACAGGATTCTGATACCCTAGATTAGATCTGATTAGATTTTGGTGCCAATCGCACAACCGGAAGTGGCAGTTGCTATGGGTGATGACGCCATTATTATACAAAACGGCAATAAAGTTTTGCACATATATTTTGTATACCCTATAGTTTATTTTCATCTCATTAAAATTTTCGAAACTTGCCATTGTTGCCAGATTTACAAAAAAATATTTTTTTTCCTACCTTTTTGTGTCAACCTGTAAATTTTTGATTCAAAAATGGCGAGAGGTCATGTGCTGGCCACATCAGATTTTTTTCTTTATTTTTCATTATTTTTTTCACTGTTTTTTTATTATTATTCTGCGTTTTTCATTATTTTTTCCCCTATTTTTCATAATTTTTTTCATAACTGTTTTCCTTATTTTTAATTTTTTTTCCTTAATTTTCATTATATTTTTCATTTTATTTCATTTTTTTCCTTATTTTTATTATTTTTTATCCTTATTTTTCGTGATTTTTTTCCCTATTATTTCATTATTTTTTTCCTTATGTTTCATTAGTTTTTTCCCTATTTCTCATTATATTTTTCATGATTTTTCACTATTTTTCATTATTTTTGTCCCTATTTCTCATGATTTTTTTCCTATTTTTCATTATTTTTTTCATTTCAGAGAATCTTTTCAAGTACAGCAAAAAAGTACTCTCGGCATTTTTCCGATATTTTCGGAATTTAATTTCGCAAAATTTCTTTTTTTTTACAAGAAATTTTCCGATTATATCGTTTATTAATCGGCTTACTGTCAGTAGATAGTATGGCGCGCCGTTTTGGTATTTAATAACATCGTTTAAAAATCAAGAAAAAAAAATAATCTTTCCTTCAAAAATTTTAATTCCGTAATTATTCTGTTAATGAATTAAAATTATGTATTTCATAATTTTAATACACGTATTTCTATTATGAAAAACATAATAGAAATTCAAGAATTAAAATTATGAAAAACATAATAGAAATTCAAGAATTAAAATTATGAAATACATAATAGAAATTCAATTACCATTATGTATTCAGGTTGCCTATACTGCTGGCGTGCATTTACCCGAAATAGGATAGTCAATCTTTTTCTGGCAACACTGTTTTAGTAGGAGAACGATGGATCTTTAGATGCATTTTAAGGACCCTCTATAACACTCGCGAACAACCACCTAAAAAAAATATATTCTTATGTAAATCGACCTGGCGGATCCGATTTTGGAGTTCACCAGACAATTTGGAATCGCCAAATTGTCCAAAATCGACAATTTCCAAAAAATCTCATATTTTAGGGATTTTTTTAAATTTTTTAATTATCATCCTATATCTCTCTTAGTTTAAGTCCGATTGAATTGAAATTTTTAGGAGAACCAATTTAGACCTTTGTTATCACGACTTTCATGACAGAAATGCAAAAAAAATTACGTGTTACAAGTAATTTGTTTTTAAAAAGTTGGTGACAAGAAATTTGGTAAAAATGCAGCAACAAATACTCGATCGAGAAAACTTTTTTGTTTTTAAAGATAAATGTATATAGTAAGCGACAAAGTTGTAGCCAAAGAATCAAAGAAACTTTTTTATTTCGGTGATTTTTTTGATAATTTACTTACTTTTCTAGAAAACGGTGCTGCAATATATAGTACCGCCGCGTCGCGGCCCATGATAAAAAGTTAGGTTGGTCCGACGTATGGGAATCAAATAATGGGTAGTTGTGAATATCGCTTTATGTAACGATTAGTTATATTTTAATAAATGGACGGGAATAGTTATCGTCTGTGTGGTTTATGATACTTATTATTATTGAAAATTGATGAGTTTCAGCTCTAATAATAATAATTATTGCTTTATAGATAATAAGTGCATATTAAAGTAACGAAGTCTCTTTTCCAGACATTTTAAACTGAATTAATATTTAATTAGAACAAAGAACAAATTTGAAGAACTGTGCGACTTCCAAGTTAAACCTAGAGTTTAACTTTTTTAAATACATATTTTGCCAACAAAATAATGAATAAACTGTACTTACAGAATATTACAGAAGAAGCACTATTTAAGCAGTTTCCATAAAGTCGGATGATAGAAATATTATACCGAAAAAATAGATTTATTTTTGTCAAAATGTCATGTCCATCATGCAATATGCAGAAGAAATTACACTCGAAAGGCTTATAAACAAAAAGCAGAAAGCACAGATGTGGCTAATACTGGTGACAAAAGAAGTAAGACCGTTGAAAGCCCAAAATGTTGTATAATTTGCAATAAAATTAGAGATACTAAATGGTCTTGAAAATTAAGCAAGTAACAACATTTAATATGCAAAATAAAATTTGGACGAAAGCCAAGGATACAAATGAACTTTAATATTAAATGAATTTTTTCTAAATGTGCTGACAAGGGTGGAATATGCATTGCTTATAACCAACTCTAAAAATTGCTATTTTTAATGAAGCACGTTTAGAGCTGACTTATTTTAAATATTCAAGTATGAATGGGTACCAAGTATCGGAAACTCTATGGACAAGTTTTAGAGCATTTTTTAAACATTTATAAGAGCGATAGTAAAATTCATCAACAAGATCCAAAACCTACAGATTGCGGCTATTACATCGAAAGCAATGTTCTTGTACCAAAGATGACACTAAAAGAAGCAAAGCTAAGCTTTTTAGAAATTACAGTCAACTGCAAGTGCAATTTTTTACTTGTACAAATAAATGTAAATGCCTTAAAGCGAATGTGCCTTGCAACATTTGTTGTTCGTGCCAAGGGAAATGTGGAACTCAATAGTATTAGATAAGAACCTTATAAATATAAAGTATCATCATCCCTTTTTACAAATGTGTTAACTATCTCTTAGATATTGTTGCTTCTATACGAGTAGAAGTTAAAAAATGTGAAAATGAAATGAGTATGTCTAAATTGCCTATTTCAAAATTGAAATCTTTTTTATATATTTTTCTCCTTTTTGAAAATTAAAATTTAATGAATAGACTTCGAAATAAACTCACGAATCGTAAATAGGTTTTAATTAATACAATACAAATCCTGGCGTTCTCACCGGCCGCTACCGGCATAGTTTTTTCTATATTGCCACATTGTGACACCGTTACATTAAAAAGCAAGCTAGTTATCAAAAAATCACTGAAATAAAAAAGTTTCTTTGATTCTTTGGCTACAACTTTGTCGCTTACTATATACATCTATCTTTAAAAACAAAAAAGTTTTCTCGATCGAGTATTTGTTGCTGCATTTTTACCAAATTTCTTGTCACCAACTTTTTAAAAACAAATTACTTGTAACACGTAATTTTTTTGCATTTCTGTCATGAAAGTCGTGATAACAAAGGTCTAAATTGGTTCTCCTAAAAATTTCAATTCAATCGGACTTAAACTAAGAGAGATATAGGATGATAATTAAAAAATTTAAAAAAATCCCTAAAATATGAGATTTTTTGGAAATTGTCGATTTTTGCCAATTTGGCGATTTCAAATTGTCTGGTGAACTCCAAAATCGGATCCGCCAGGTCGATTTACATAAGAATATATTTTTTTAAGTGGTTGTTCGCGAGTAAGTGAATCTTAGTAAATAAATAACAGTAAATACATGATATTTTCTCTAAACATCTAAGCTCTCGCGAAGTAGATATCGGTTAGCCGTGTTGCCAGTTATACACCCAGTTTCGCACTTTCGGGTAAATGCACGCCAGCAGTATAGGCAACCTCAATACATAATGGGAATTGAATTTCTATTATGTTTTTCATAATTTTAATTCTTGAATTTCTATTATGTATTTCATAATTTTAAATCGGTAATTTCTATTATGTTTTTCATAATAGAAATACGTGTATTAAAATTATGAAATACATAATAGAAATTCAATAATTAAAATTATGAAATACATAATAGAAATTCATGTATTAAAATTATGAAAAACATAATAGAAATTCAAGAATTAAAATTACGAAATACTTAATGAAAATTGAATTTCAATTATGTATTTCATAATTTTAATTATTGAATTTCTATTATGTTTTCATAATTTTAATTCTTGAATTTCTATTATGTTTTTCATAATGGAAATACGTGTATTAAAATTATGAAATACATAATAGAAATTCAATAATTAAAATTATGAAATACATAATAGAAATTCATGTATTAAAATTATGAAAAACATAATAGAAATTCAAGAATTAAAATTACGAAATACTTAATGAAAATTGAATTTCAATTATGTATTTCATAATTTTAATTATTGAATTTCTATTATGTTTTCATAATTTTAATTCTTGAATTTCTATTATGTATTTCATAATTTTAAATCGGTAATTTCTATTATGTTTTTCATAATAGAAATACGTGTATTAAAATTATGAAATACATAATAGAAATTCAAGAATTAAAATTATGAAAACATAATAGAAATTCAATAATTAAAATTATGAAATACATAATTGAAATTCAATTTTCATTAAGTATTTCGTAATTTTAATTCTTGAATTTCTATTATGTTTTTCATAATTTTAATACATGAATTTCTATTATGTATTTCATAATTTTAATTATTGAATTTCTATTATGTATTTCATAATTTTAATACACGTATTTCCATTATGAAAAACATAATAGAAATTCAAGAATTAAAATTATGAAAAAAATAATAGAAATTCAAGAATTAAAATTATGAAATACATAATAGAAATTCAATTACCATTATGTATTCAGGTTGCCTATACTGCTGGCGTGCATTTACCCGAAAGTGCGAAACTGGGTGTATAACTGGCAACACCGATATCTACTTCGCGAGAGCTTAGATGTTTAGAAAAAATATCATGTATTTACTGTTATATAGGTAGGTAATTACCTTTGTATAACCAGAACAAATATTCACAAATTCTTTGCTATCCTGTTGGAAGAGATTAACTTTTTGTTTTATAATTCTCTTAATTTCTAATTTGTCAACATGTATTTTTAGAAAAAATTCATTTAGTATTAAAGTTCATTTGTATCCTTGGCTTTCGTCCAAATTTTATTTTGCATATTAAATGTTGTTACTTGCTTAATTTTCAAGACCATTTAGTATCTCTAATTTTATTGCAAATTATACAACATTTTGGGCTTTCAACGGTCTTACTTCTTTTGTCACCAGTATTAGCCACATCTGTGCTTTCTGCTTTTTGTTTATAAGCCTTTCGAGTGTAATTTCTTCTGCATATTGCATGATGGACATGACATTTTGACAAAAATAAATCTATTTTTTCGGTATAATATTTCTATCATCCGACTTTATGGAAACTGCTTAAATAGTGCTTCTTCTGTAATATTCTGTAAGTACAGTTTATTCATTATTTTGTTGGCAAAATATGTATTTAAAAAAGTTAAACTCTAGGTTTAACTTGGAAGTCGCACAGTTCTTCAAATTTGTTCTTTGTTCTAATTAAATATTAATTCAGTTTAAAATGTCTGGAAAAGAGACTTCGTTACTTTAATATGCACTTATTATCTATAAAGCAATAATTATTATTATTAGAGCTGAAACTCATCAATTTTCAATAATAATAAGTATCATAAACCACACAGACTATAACTATTCCCGTCCATTTATTAAAATATAACTAATCGTTACATAAAGCGATATTCACAACTACCCATTATTTGATTCCCATACGTCGGACCAACCTAACTTTTTATCATGGGCCGCGACGCGGCGGTACTATATATTGCAGCACCGTTTTCTAGAAAAGTAAGTAAATTATCAAAAAAATCACCGAAATAAAAAAGTTTCTTTGATTCTTTGGCTACAACTTTGTCGCTTACTATATACATTTATCTTTAAAAACAAAAAAGTTTTCTCGATCGAGTATTTGTTGCTGCATTTTTACCAAATTTCTTGTCACCAACTTTTTAAAAACAAATTACTTGTAACACGTAATTTTTTTTGCATTTCTGTCATGAAAGTCGTGATAACAAAGGTCTAAATTGGTTCTCCTAAAAATTTCAATTCAATCGGACTTAAACTAAGAGAGATATAGGATGATAATTAAAAAATTTAAAAAAATCCCTAAAATATGAGATTTTTTGGAAATTGTCGATTTTGGACAATTTGGCGATTCCAAATTGTCTGGTGAACTCCAAAATCGGATCCGCCAGGTCGATTTACATAAGAATATATTTTTTTTAGGTGGTTGTTCGCGAGTGTTATAGAGGGTCCTTAAAATGCATCTAAAGATCCATCGTTCTCCTACTAAAACAGTGTTGCCAGAAAAAGATTGACTATCCTATTTCGGGTAAATGCACGCCAGCAGTATAGGCAACCTGAATACATAATGGTAATTGAATTTCTATTATGTATTTCATAATTTTAATTCTTGAATTTCTATTATGTTTTTCATAATTTTAATTCTTGAATTTCTATTATGTTTTTCATAATAGAAATACGTGTATTAAAATTATGAAATACATAATTTTAATTCATTAACAGAATAATTACGGAATTAAAATTTTTGAAGGAAAGATTATTTTTTTTTCTTGATTTTTAAACGATGTTATTAAATACCAAAACGGCGCGCCATAAGATAGAACGTCCATTAACTTTAAAGACTCAATAAGTAAAGGTAATGACGTTTAGAATAAAACTTTATAAGTTGATTTTTCGTACAATTGTCACAATATAAACGTCATTGTTACAGAACCATTAAAGATAATGAACGTTCTATCTACTGACAATTAGTAACAGTAGTTCAAGGTATCTTTTCCAAAAGGAGGGTATCGTTTTTTGGGTTTTTTTGCGACCCCGTAAATTTTTCTCACTAAAAGATATTTTAAAAAAAATGAATTTCCCAAATTTTTTTTCTTTAAAACATACATTTTTTTTAATTTTGAAATCTATTTTTTGACAAAATCACAAGGACTGACAAGGAGGATTTGGCAACATGGTGACCGGCTGTCATTTAGCATAATAGTATACCGGAGTGCTCGAAATAGACCAGTTATCCACGAATTCTATTTTTTTTATTGTTACACTTTAAAACCATAAATACTGGTATTATTACTACAAAAAATGGAAATAAAGAACCAATAATGTAAAATGGTTGAATTCGTGATGTCATCAGTTGTCATAGAATGATAAATACAAAAATTAATTTGCAATCTGTCACATAAGATGTATTGTTGTCACCACAGTTGTTATTGGTTGTATATTGCTTAAAAATAAGTTCTAACATTGGATCGCGGTTAATACAGCAAAAATCGGAAGAAGCTTATAAAAAAGAATACGACAAGTTCATCACATGGATGGAAGAGCAAAAGGTATTAATTTGAATAGCATTTCCTCTAATTTAAAATACCGAAGTTTTAATATTTCAAACAATACTAACTATACTTTTCACGTTAAATTAAAAAATTATGATTGTTAAATATTTGAATAAAGCTTTTAAAAAATGTGTTGGTAATATTTTATTTGACGTTACAAGGTACTCCTGTCAGAACACTAATAAAAAGGTTATTTCTGCCACAGTATAAGACTACTATATATAGTAGCTGAATTTTATTTGCAGTCGGATCTAGATTACTTCAGATACAGTTTTCTTTGTAAAATAATCGGAATTTATCCGATCTGGATCACTTCCCATTTACCGATGCTGCTCCACCCGCAAAAATTGTTCAAAAGTGAACTATAGAAATGTTAAGTACAAGGGGTAATTAAATTGACATATATTATCATCTATAGACCAATCCAAGATGCTGTCAGATGAAATTCAAGATGGCTGCTGATAGGCACACAAACCGTTAAGTACAAGATGTAATTAAATTGACATATATTATCATCTATAGACCAATCCAAGATGCTGTTAGATGAAATTCAAGATGGCCGCTGGTAGGCACACAAACCCATGTCTTTGACTTGGTTAACATGAAAAGAGCAGTTTATTTTAACATATGAAACGATTGGAGCTTAAAACGGACATTTTAATTTAGAATAGTTGTGTGACTAACTACTCGGGATGCATTATTGATATTTAATGAAGTGAAAATGTACAGAAAAAATATTGTTTGTTAGAAAGAACTAAACATACACACTACTTATTCTGTAGTCAATTGTGGGAGTCGAAGAGGTCGTGAAACTGTTAGATTTTATAGAATACCTAGTGAACTACATTTTCCACATAAACCAGAACGGAATGATCTCTCAAAAACCATGAAAAATATTTATATGCCGACCAACTTCTTGTAGACCTTGACTTGTTCTTTGTTGTAAAAACTATGTGTGAGAACCAAATATTAGATTATGTGGAAAGCAGTAAAGCAGTCACTGATGATGGAAAGTCATCTTCTCGAGTTTTACATCAATTCCAATAGTATTGTATATGTATTTTTTTATACTCTCATTATGTATGTTATAAGCTGTTATCTTTTTTTCTTATTTGCATATTATTTGAAACAGCAATTATTTTTATTTCAAACACTTTCTAAAAGCACAAAATACATCAAATAAACATAAAACACATACAAAATGATGTTTGGTCACGTGTTCTGGATTGCCTTATTTAAACGTTGTTTAGGTTTAAGGTATAACCTAAAAAAAATATTTACATCTATTTGGAGAAATATTTATTTCTTATTACGAATGCTTATTCTTCATGTTCCATATACTGTGGTTCTGTGTTAAGACATGCGTTGTTGCCATATTTACAAATTGGCTTAACAACTGAGATTTTAATAATAAATGTCAAACTTCTCCATGGTTCTTGGATTTTTCAGTTTACAATTGTTAAATATTAGAGCCATTTCAGGCAGATGTAATATTTTTAAAAATATTAGTGATTTATTTTTTTCCATTACAAAGAGATTTCTTGCATTAAATATGTTTAATTTATTAATAATTTTTGCCGTCGCGTATACACCCTAAATATCAGGTAATTTAGAATTTCACACAATGGAAATTCATTTTAAGCTCATAGTTTTAATATAAAAACAAATTTTCATTTTCCTCTCTTTGATTTTCAAGTTTTTGAAACATAAAAATTGTTTTTATGAGAAACCCAAAACACCCATTTAAAACGATACCCTCCTTTGAAGCGGTTTGCTCAAAAATTATGACCTGCAGCGTGTTTGCCGCCAATTAAACCGCGTTTATCAACAAGTTACCGATATTACTCACTAATGGTGTGTTGACACGGTGCTAATGTGCTAGGCCGAGACCGCTAGTTGCGAGCGAACTCACGCACGAGTTCTGTTGACACACACAATTTTACCAGCTTGATTTTAGTATAGCATTATGCGTGCTGGTATAGCTATTGTTGCACAGGTACTAAATAACACCAATTACAAGTTACGCCCCACATGAATGTGGATTCGGAAGTGAATAAAGCGGCGTAACAAGTTTGGTGCTTCTGCAACGTTTCTAAGAGAAGTAGCTTTAGAGGATCCAGAGACGTTCAGAAATCACCTGAGGTTAACGATAAATCAGTTTGAAGAACTATTGTCAATGTTGGAAAAAAAGCAAAACACGTTAATGAGCCCAAAATAAAATTGCAAATTACTCTGCTTTACTTGGCGACTAGAGATTCACTCAGCACATTGGAATATATGTATAGAATTCCAAAGAGTACCTTATCGAAGTTCTTACCAGAAGTCTTAAGCTATATATGATTGAAAGATTACATAATGGTAAGTAAATAACTTTATTCCTATGTAACAAAAATAAACAACTGAAAATACACAATATTTGTTAAATACTTTAAAACGAGGTGAAAGTAAATACTATTAATCTAATGCACCAAAGCCACCAATACTTCTGATAGCATCAGTTAAAGTATTTTGTCCTTGGGATTTGTCTGATAATTCTTGAGAAGAGTTCGTAATAATGCAATATTGATATTGCCCATCAGTAACACCAGTACTATTAGTATTAAAACAAAAAAAATGACTGTGACCTCTGCAACAATGCAAGACGTTGGTTTGTTAACAGTGTCATAATTTGTGACTGGCAATTCAAAGCAAAGTCTAGTGGAAGTTGTCGCAGTTGGCTGGCTACATGATGTCCGAACTGAGAAATTTCATCTTCTGTCTTTTCGGCGGATCCTTGTAGATCTTGCAGTGACTGGTTGGCACTTGAGATATATTGGGGCGTTAGAAGCCTTCTGTTTTGCATTTCGTGAACTGCTTGTTGGTATCGTTGATCGTTTTTTGCTGAAGTTGCCATGTAGAGGTCCTGGCTTATTTGTTGATTTTGCTGTAATGTCGTCCATGGGTCGCTTCCTGGTTAAATCTATGGATGGTGAAGAAAATGTGGTGCGAATGCTGTCTGTTTCTTGAGTATTAGTTTCTTGAGTATTAATTTCTTGAGTAATGAATTCTTGAGTATTAGTTTCTTGAGTATTAGATCCTTGGGTATTCGGTTGACTATCATTCATTTTACCTCTATTAGATGTCGGTTCCACTTCGGTTTCATTCTCCCCTTGTTGCGGCTCACCAGATGGCCAGCATATCAACATACAATGTCCCAATAATAGTCATAGTGACTTCTACAACTACAAAGGATTTTTCAGCACCATACTTTTCGCCTTAGTTGATCACAATTACTGTTTCACTTATATTGATATTGCATCTAATGGACGTGTAAATGACAGCACGGTTTTTAGGAATTGTTCATTGAAGGCAGCAATAGAAAATCGATCAGTGGGATTTCACACGCCGAAGAAGTTTTCAATTATAGACTCTCAAGAGCAAGGAGAATCGTGGAAAATGCATTCGGCATATTAGCAATGCGGTTCAGAATTTTCAGAGGGCCAATTTTATTAAATCCGAAAAAAGTGGATGGGATCGTCAAAGCTGCATGTGCTGCAATTGGCTACGACAAATATCGCCCACTTCTTACATGCCACCTTCTTCTGTCGACAGAGAAGATGAAAATGGACAAATTATATTAGGCTCATGGAGAAACGATGGTGTGTGTTTGGGATTTCAGTGTGTGGGATTTTAAGTAACAACTTCACTGCTTCGGCTACAAATCGTAGAAAAAAAATATACGGATTATTTTATGGGAGAAGGAGCAGTTTAATGGCAGTGGAATATGATACACTAATAAACTAATTCGAATTTGGCCTGTGACTCTTAAATGTGCATATATAATCATTCAATAAAAGTTGAATTGTATCGACACAAGAAAAAACTTTTAGCAGAAATTGTTAATGGATTTTAGCATTAATTATACATGGAATTATTTAATATCCCTACAAAATATTCCTTGATCACCTTACATTTGTTTATATTAACCTAAATACTTATTTTAAGTATTAAATTAAAATGTAAATCGTGTTACACATTTTTTTATACATAAATAATGGTAAATTTTTTGCATATTTTATTACCTATCTCTTGACAATATGATTTATTTTATTATCATATACATAGTCTAGTCAATAAGTGCTTTTTGGGCCAAACTTTTTTCTCCGCCTCCGAAAAATATGAACGAGGTGTCATTCGATTCGGAATAGCGTGTATATGATTTTTGAGAAAATTCAAGACCCGCTTGCAAAAATTGCAAAAGTTATAAACAATTAACTGAAAAATAAAAATGGGGTTTGGTTTTTTACAAATATCTCAAAAACTATTAGACATTTTTCAAATTTGAAAAAAGATTCACAAAGAGAAGGAAATTTACCAAAAAAAAACTATACCTCCCGGAACTGTAGGACCAATATTTATAATTTTCCCAGAGTGTTGAAAATACAGCCGAAAACGGGGACTTCGGCATTCGTAAGCACTGTCCACTTCGCACCTTTAGTGAATAAATATTATTTAAACTTAATAAATATGAAAATTAAAAATTGAAAAAATTCAGGTATCTACTGGATAGACTTATGAACAATAGGCCGCGGACAAAAAATTTTTATCGCCATTTTTCTATTAATTATGCATTAGTTAATTAACAATTTTTTCCTACTGGAACATGAACATTGTAAGTGCGATAATTTTTAAATAACAAATCTGATTTTTGTTTCCTTTTGGACTCATTTTTGAAAGGTCTCGGAAGACATTCCCGTTGGAAAAATTAAAAAAATTGTTATTTTTCACTTTGTTATTAACAATTGACTTATGTTATAAATTAAAATTTCTTTTTTAGAAACATGCAAATTTGATGCAAATTATGATTTTTTACAAAAAAAATCGTTTCCTAAATTTTTCTTTTCTTGCTTAAAAACATATTTGTTAATTAACAATTTTATTTCTATCACCTGTAATTATTCTTAAGGAACCATTTTTTTAAATCATAATTTATCTTGCTCTTTGATAACTAAAAACAAATTGTTTTTATTTAAATTTTTATTGTTTATTTAATAAAGAATTTGTTATAATCAATTAAATTTTTTCTATATATTTTTTCTTTTTCTACATAATGGAACAAAAACAAATTGTTTATTTAATAAAGAATTTGTTATAATCAATTAAATTTTTTCTATATATTTTTTTCTTTTTCTACTTAATGGAACAAAAACAACCATGTGTTATTTTTTGAGAAAAATTATTTAAATGGTAGAAAAATTGTTAATTAACAAATACGTTTTTAAGTATCAAAAAAATTTTTTTAAATAACGATTTTTTTTAAGTCATAATTTGCATCAAAGATTATTTTTATTTTTAAAAATTATTTTCATGTGACTTCTAATCATAAAAAAACGGATCAATAGTAATATAAAAAAAAAATATATTTTTTTCAATGATTAATCAAGCTTTTTAATTTTTAACCTAAGTAAATTGTTAATACCAAAGTAAAAAATAATAATTTTTTAATTTTTGTAACGTGAATCTTTTCTGAAACCTTTCAAAAATGGGCCCAAAAAAGGAAAAAAAAATCGGATTTGTTATTTAACAATTATCGAACTTCAATTATTCATGTTCAAGTAGGAAATAATTGTTAATTAACAAATGCATAATTAATAGAAAAATAAATCTATCCAGTAGATGCCTGAATTTTTTCAATTTTTAATTTTCATATTTAATAAGTTTAAATAATATTTATTCATTAAATGTCCAAAGTGGACAGCGCTTACGCAAGCCGAAGTCCCCGTTTTCGGCTGTATTTTCAACACTCTGGGAAAATTATAAATATTGGTCCTACAGTTCCGTGAGGTATAGTTTTTTTTTTGGTAAATTTCCTCCTCTTTGTGAATCTTTTTTCAAATTTGAAAAATGTCAAATAGTTTTTGAGATATTTGCAAAAAACCAAACCCCATTTTTATTTTTCAGTTAATTGTTTATAACTTTTGCAATTTATGCAAGCGGGTCTTGAATTTTTTGAAAAAAAACGCTATTCCGAATCGAATGACACCTCGTTCATATTTTTCGGAGGCGGAGAAAAAGTTTGGCTCAAAAAGCACTTGTTGACTAGGCTGCACAGTTCTCTTTAATAATTTATTGTGACTCAAATATTAATTGTTCTTTTTTTATTTTATTTCTCTTTATACTATGTTTTATATTTCCGTTTTCTTTTCACTTATAATCACACGAGAGCTTTTTTTTTGTCAAAGTAAACTTGACATGTTATTAATAAGAATTTTGTTGCCTGGCAATTTAACAAAAAAAACTGCCTCTGAAAAAATTACGAGTCCGTAGGATGAGTAATTTTTTCTGGCAGTTTTTTGAGTTGAATTACCTAATGGCAACAAAATTCGAATTATAAATGTCAAGTTTACATCGACTCAAAAAAAAAAGCCTAGTTTAGTAAGTTTCACTTCCACTCTTGATGGGACAGTTGAGACGAATATGTTGGAAAAAATGCAGTTTATAGTGAATCGTCATAAAAACAAACAAAAAAAAATGTTTTTCGTAAGTAAACAAACCTTCCAAACAAAAAAATGAAAAAAAATCCCGGCGGTCTCATGAAATTCCCCCCCCCCCCCAAAATATTTTTCCGTATTTGCACAATAAAACCACTAATTAAAAATTATATGTTTCTTCGGCAAAAAATATGAAAATAATAACAAAAAACAACCCAACCTACATAAAAACTTCATCAACTTCATTACCACCATCACCATTATCATTTTCTTCAATATCAGAATAAAGCTTTCATTAAATACATATAGCGAGCTAGATAACCCCCAAAAAACTATTTTTTTCTGTGGGAATAAGGTCCTGCCGCCTTTGCATGTGGCCCGAAATAAAAACATAATTTGAAAAATCCTCTTCCCGACCAACTGACATAGATCAAAGAAAATGAATTCATGCTTCTCAGCTTAATATCGCTTGTTCTACTTATAATTAAAAAATAACGTAACATGAACCTTCTGTGGCATTTGTGCAGACTTCTGTCTCAGGATCCTTAAAATGCGGTTAATAGAAAACATCCACATCACCTACGTCGGCCAATAAAAACAGCCTACGTCATAAATGCTCAAAACTGTCCAAAATTGCTGAACATAGTTAAGAAATTGTTCAAAATTAATAAAAAAAAAACGAAATTGCTAAAAACTGACAGAAACTGTCAAAAATTGGTAAAAATATTTAAGAAAAATGTTTAGATTAATAAAAAAAAATGGAAACTTTCATAAATGCTAAAAACTGTCCAAAATTTCAAAACACGGTTAAGAAATTGTTCAAAATTAATATTAAAAAAAAATCAAAATTGCTAAAAACTTAACAGAAACTGTCAAAAATTGATAAAAATATTTAAGAAAAATGTTTATATTAATAAAAAAAATTGGAAACTTTCATAAATGCTAAAAACTGTCCAAAATTTCTAAACACGGTTAAGAAATTATTCAAAATTAATAAAAAAAAAATCAAAATTGCTAAAAACTGACAGAAACTGTCAAAAATTGAAAAAATATTTAAGAAAAATGTTTATATTAATAATAAAAATTGGAAACTTTCATAAATGCTATAAACTGTCAAAAATTGCTAAACACGGTTAAGAAATTGTTCAAAATTAATAAAAAAAAATAATCAAAATTGCTAAAAACTGACAGAAACTGTCAAAAATTGATGAAAATATTTAAGAAAAATGTTTATTGTAAAAAATATGGGAACTTTAATAAATGCTCAAAACTGTCCAAAGTTAATGAACAGTTAAGAAATTATTCAAAATTAATAAAAAAAAATCAAAATTGTTAAAAACTGACAGAGATTGTCAAAAATTGGTAAAAATATTTAAGAAAAACGTTTATATTAATAAAAAAATTGGAAACTTTCATAAATGCCAAAAACTGTCCAAAATTTCAAAACACGGTTAAGAAATTGTTCAAAATTAATATTAAAAAAAAATTAAAATTGCTAAAAGCTTAACAGAAACTATCAATAATTAATAAAAATATTTAAGAAAAATGTTTATATTAATAAAAAAAATGCTATAAACTGTCAAAAATTGCTAAACACGGTTAAGAAATTGTTCAAAATTAATAAATAAAAATCAAAATTGCTAAAAACTGACAGAAACTGTCAAAAATTGATAAAAATCTTTAAGAAAAATGTTTATATTAATAAAAAAAATTGGAAACTTTCATAAATGCTAAAAACTGTCCAAAATTACTAAACACGGTTAAGAAATTATTCAAAATTAATAAAAAAAAAATCAAAATTGCTAAAAACTGACAGAAACTGTCAAAAATTGATAAAAACATTTAAGAAAAATGTTTATTTTGATAATAAAATTTGGAAACTTTCATAAATGCTATAAACTGTCAAAAATTGCTAAACACGGTTAAAAAATTGTTCAAAATTAATAAAAAAAAATATCAAAAGTGCTAAAAACTGACAGAAACTGTCCAAAATTAATAAAAATATTTATATGTTCGTTGTTATCATTGTTCTTGCATAGCATACAAGTAAACATTTTAAAAGTGATTAATTTCATCAAAATAAGTGGCCGTCAAGTTTTTTTTTATTTTTAAGCTTCCAGAGACATATAGTTCCATACAAACTAAAAATTTCAGTAATGCACGGAGTCACTATAAACTGCACTTATACCAATATGTTTGCCATCTATGGCTCCAAAACATCCTGGAAAATTCCATCTCACTCAAAGCCCTTAGCGACTGTTTTTCACTTCTCTCTTTGGAATTTGTATAAAATCATGTAGTTCATTGTATATAGCTTTCAAAACAGGTACTAAGAATTTAGAAATCGTACTCTTTGGTACCCTATACATATGCTCAAGAGTAATGAATTCTACAGTAGCCAAATAACGTAATGTAATTTGAAGTTTTATTTTAGTTGACAATGCTTGTCTGAAATATGTGTCTTGCTTTCTAATAATTGGAGTCACAAGTGTCAACAGTTCTGAAAATTTTCCAGGACTTAATCGTAAATAATTTATGTACGTCTGTGGGTCTACCAGTTTAACTTCCTGTAACAGATTTTCGGACACACCATATTTTATGCGATTTTTAATACATTCTCTTGTCCATCATCTTCTTTTACGGCGTTTTGTTTTTACTGAAACTTTTATTTCTTTTTGCAACATTGCAGCTATTACTTGAACTCCTAGAGCAAGTTTTCTCATTTTCACTGGAAACTATTAATTATTAGCACTAATATATAAACAAGATTCACAGAGCTAGTCAACTAGCGCTAGTTGACTGGTGCTAGCTAACTAGCATAATGTCAAGGCGCCTCCAAGTGGACTGTGAATTAATTAAACGAAGCGCTTTTCGCACCTAAAATATGTGCAGTAAATAGATTCTGATCTAGTCAGCTGCAGTCCAAAATGTTTTACAATTATAAAAAAATGCATGATATTTGTAACACAATTTTGTAAACACTATTTAATAGAACTTTTTATGAACCATGTGAGAACACTGTAAATAGAAGGAATAAGTGCTAGTATCACTTGGGAATTTTTTTGGAATTTTCCGCAAACTAATTTTTCCATAATCAGGAAAAATAGGGTTCGTCACGTTCACTAAAATTAAATTTGGCATCCTTGTGTAAAAATGCGCATCACATAACTTCAATTTGCCGTTATATGACGTATGAGATTTGTCATTTAATATTTAATAGACTCGTTCATTTGCATCACGGAGTAGAATATTATCAATCGTTTTTCTCTCTTCATCTCGTTTTCTAGCAAATATCAGGTACGGAAATTACTGTTCAGTGCGATTCGCAATTACCCGATATAAAGAAATTCAACTCAAAATACAAGAAAAACCAAAATTTACTACTTGTCAAGCGATACCCCGAAATTATTTTACAATTTTAATAACTGAAAATATCTAAAAAATGCTTTTTGAGTACATTATGTCACAATTTTTTAAGGAATGTTATAATTTGATTTAAGAAACTGCCTTTGGGATTTGCAGCGTTGCAAATGATTGCTCTTCGTCAAAAGGAAGGCCCGTTTAAAAACTTTGAATGTTTTAAATAAAGAAAACAGAAGATAAAATGTAAATTTTTTTGAATGAAGTGAGCTATATTTTTGGGAAGAACAGTAATGCGTGTTTCAGAACGTAAATAATGGAGTGGGGTGTTTTCGATGAACTTGACGTCATGGGAACATTATAAATCGCGATATTTTTTTGAAATGAAAAATATATTGTGGAAATTGAAGTGAAATGGACGTTTCGTGTAAAGTACAATCAACTTATATGAAAAGGTCCATTGGGCTTTGATTAATAACGTATTACTGAAAACCCAAGAAATATCAAAAATTTAAACAATAATATGAATTTAATTGAAAATTATTTTTTGGAGGTTTATTTTTAAAATAATTAATCAACACATTTCAAACACCCGTTGAGTCTTTTATCCGATTATTTTTGCGAAAGTAAACAAACCACTAAAAAACGAAATTGCAGAATTTATTCCTTTCATCATCGAATTTCATTACGTTGTTGCAAAAACAAAAACAAAATAAAATCCGATTCATTATGCCTCCGCCAACGAAATAAATTGAGGTAGATGGTAATTTCACGCAATTAATTCCTCGGCTGGTATGTGAGCATCATCGTCATATGACTGCACAGCTTCGCCCGCCACCCGGCCGCCTCTTAACCGTGCCTTCTGCTGTTCAGCTTGTAAGTAGAGGTGAGAAAATTTAGACGGATTGTGGAGCGGTTAGGTTTACATTAGATCAGTTTCAAACAGAGCTGCGGAATTCCTTGCGAAAACTAATTACAATTACAAGGAATTTATTATAACCATAAAATATATAATTTAAAAAAATAATTACATTCATTTGATTAAAATGGAATTAGCAATAACTTTAAAGTTAATAAAAAAAATTTTCTTATAATTATATATCCTCATTTTATTTCATATGTTGTTATTTTACTTTTTACAATTTTTGTCGACGATTTCTACTTTTCTTATGTGTAAAAATATTACAGACTTGTAAGTTTAGACAGCCATTTTATATCGATTTTTTTGTACCATTTAGCTTTTAAACTAATAGAAATAAAAAAGAACTGCCATTTAATGTATGTAATAATGCATTGTGATTAATATGACGTCGATGTGCAAAATTTCAGGTCGATTAGATAACCGGAAGATTTATAATAAAAAAATACTGAAAATAGATGTTATCAACGAAAACGTTATCAGAATTGAATTTAGTAATCAAAGTTGGACAAAAATGGTAATAAGGTACCAAAACAAAAATTTTAAGGACACAAAGTCGATGTGCAAAGTTTCAGCTCTATTGGAAAATGGAAAATGTATCAATTTTTATTCCAAGATTTATCCACAAGAATTTAAGAATATAAGCAGGACCAGAATTAAAAATTATTGTACTATTTTATGTTGTAGATCTTTTAATTTCACCTTCAAAATGTACACCAATTCTAACGTTATACCTTGTGCAATTCTGTTTTTGGGACCCTATGGTTTTTATCAAATACATATTTTGTGTATACGTTGTACGAAGCGCTACAGGGCAGATGTCCTTACGGAATGTCTCTTCTTTCTCTTGTAATTTTCTTCTTTTCTCTTCTCTTTATTAAAATTCAGCTATAAGAATCGATCTGGGTGGCCGAGAATCCGGCAACGGTAATAACTGAGAAATAAAAGGTGATCTTGAATATCGTAGTCAAAACACAACAGACACGAATTTCTAAGTACTCAATCATCGCTGTTATCAGTTTGAAATCGAGACCCTGGAGTCCCGACCGAATAGATAAAAATGAGATTCCCAGTATATAGATTGCGTTTGCTGGACAAGGATGTACTGTTTAGTGTGTGTTCAAGGAATTGAATTTTGGTGAGTTTTCACTGGGCAATTTTATTATTATTTAGTGAGGACAATTTTATTATTATTTATTTATGGCAATTTTATTACTATTTATTTATGGTAATTTTATTATTTATTTATTTATTTATTTATTTATTTAATATCCTAACAGGTTTACAACCTAATTACAAGGATATCTATAATATATAAGATATAAGAAATAATTTTGTTATAAGTATATGGTATGGTAGAGTTATTTGTCTATTTGCTTATTATAATAAATAATGAATGGGTAATAATCAAGTTAAATCAAACACAATAAAATACATTTTATTGTAAATTCAAGGAAAACAGAGTTATACACTAAAATTTATTAAATATAAAATGACACTTTTCTTGAAATAATTTAAGATTAGTGACCAATCGATGGCACTAACAGTATTAATGTTATTTGCAAGTTTTAGCATGACTTCTAATGGAGAACAGACAGAAGATCTAATATTTCCAAATAATAATGGAAAACGTGTATTTCTAGATGGTACTTTGTGTGGTATTATTTGTAACAAGTTATTAGATGTAAATATGCTATTAATTATTTTATATATGAAAATCATTCTGATTAATTTGCGTCTACTAATTAAAGACATAACTTCAAATTCCTCACGTAATCGAGAAGTTCTTATTGTTATATAATCTGGCCAATGGTGATATTTTTTAAAATACAAATATCGTAAGTATTTGTTCTGTATCTTTTCTAAAGCTTCTAAGTATACTTGTGGTTGATCAGCCCAAAGCACAGCTGCAAACTCGAGTTTTGGTCTTACCAGAGTATTATACAGAATTTTAATAGTCTTTGTTTTAAGAAAATATTTGGTTTGCCTAAAAATAAATCCTAAAGAACGGTTTGCACGCGTTACCGAATTTTGTATATGTGAAGCAAACGAAAACGAGTCGTTATACGTAACACCTAAATCTTTGACCTCAGTATACCTCCTTAAAACCATATGATTCATTAAATAATCGAAAACTATTACCTGCCTTTTCCGAGAAATAGACATGATATAACATTTGCTTACATTAAAATTTAATTTATTTCCTACGCTCCACTTCCAGATGTTGATTAAATCCTTTTGAAGTAGTATGCAATCACGAATTGTTTGTATCTTTCTAAATATTTTGAAATCATCTGCGAATAGGAGACATTCCGAATAAAAAATATAATCAGGGAGATCATTGATGAACAAAATAAAGAGTAACGGACCTAAATTTGAACCTTGCGGAACACCTGAATTCGCGTGAAATTTTCCTGAAGTGTTTCCATTATTCTTCACGACAAAAAGTCTATTTTCCAGATAACTTTTAAGCAGATTTAACCTTTTCACTGCGGCTAGCGTTTAAAACAATTTTGTCTCCAGTACGGCTGTTTTCACTGGTGCTGATCAACACGGTTCCCGCAGTCATTCGAAGAAGTACTGTCGCGTACGCATACGGTTCCCGCAGTGTATCAATAAATTGTATTCAGTGCCGTATTTACAATTAATTATATAGGGGCAACTCTGAATTTAACTTGTTGCTATTTTCGTCGAAAATAAATAAAAATTCCTAACTACACTCAAAGAATATGTTAAAAAAATATTTTTATTTAATAATCATAATAAAGTAACTAAAAGTATTCTGAACAAATTATAATAAGAAACTACACTAAAGAATATACAAAAACAAAATTTTTATCAAATAATAATAAAAAAATTTGATGTGGCCAACACATGACCTCTCGCCATTTTTGAATCAAAAATTTACAGGTTGACACAAAAAAGTATGAAAAAAAATTATTTTTTTGTAAATCTGGCAACAATGGCAAAAGTTTCGAAAATTTTAATGAGATGAAAATAAACTGTAGGGTATACAAAATATATGTGTAAAACTTTATTGCCGTTTTGTATAATAATGGCGTCATCACCCATAACAACTGCCACTTCCGGTTGTGCGATTGGCACCAAAATCTAATCAGATCTAATCTAGGGTCTCAGAATCCTGGATGCAAAATTTCAAATTTTTTCATTCAGTAGTTTTTGAGTTATCGTTACTACAACATCCATCCAAACACACACACACACACTAAAACACACACACACACTAACACACACACACAGACATCATCGCGAAAATATTAAAATCGTATTCTAGGGACCCCAAAACGTGTTTATCACTACCCAATTTTTAGCATGATTCCTATACCTCTCTTACCTGAAGGGCCAGAGGTAAAAATCAGAAAATTTTAATACAATGATATCTTACATCTAGACACCCTGATTCGTCGTATACAAAATCATGAATGATTGGTTG
Source organism: Neocrepidodera transversa (assembly GCA_963243735.1). NCBI lineage: Eukaryota > Metazoa > Arthropoda > Insecta > Coleoptera > Chrysomelidae > Neocrepidodera > Neocrepidodera transversa. The sequence goes on from OY725339.1 coordinate 35,814,986, forward strand.
CAAATTTCCCTGTTCCCATTTATATAACGGTTTATTTTGACGTTTACGTCTTTTAGATTTTGAAATGGAAGGTCTATATTTAGTGACAGATGATGAAGAAGCTACAATTTCTTCATTTTCTAGTTCACTGTTAGATTCATTAATTTCTGCATCGGATTCATCAATTTCAGCATCAGATTCGTGTAGAATAAACTCCTCCTCACTGTCACTTCTCGTTAAAAGTTCATATAGTTCAGCCTCGCTCAAAAATTTTCCATTGGGAGCCATCTTTGCCAAAGTCAAAGAAAAAACTTCGCTGAAAATCTAGAAATGTCGCAGTACCACTCAATGCCTGCTGATAATATTGACTTTCCAAGTTTAAATACGCACTTATTTTTAAAAAATAGAAAAAAAAAGAAAGTTTTAAATACATTCACATGTATACCCTCGAAAACTACAATACTTTATACTACGGTAAACGTTCCAGAACTGAATTATCAAACTGCAGCAAGTCGATCTAATTTTAGAATTTAGAATATATAAATACGGCTAAGGAAACCTCTGAATTATAAATACAGTAATAGAAGTTGCATAACAACATAGGGAATTCGTATCTAACAAGATATCAACCTACCACCAACTTATTACAACATAAGAATAAGAAGTTGAATAAAAAATAAAAGTGCGTGCCTGATAAAAAAGTGCGGATTCATACGGCTCCCGCAGTGAAGAGCTAAATTTTTCAAAAATTTTGTAAACTTTGTCGCCACATAACTTACTACCATCTATAGGCAACACACAATTCGTAAACAATATCTGATTCATACGGTTCCAGCAGCAAATGCTCTAAAAGTTCTCGCGTATTTATCCGGTTCCCGTTGTATGGACACAAAATTATTTTACGTATATATCCGGTTCCCGCAGTGAAAGGGTTAATAAACTGATTGAAAATCCAAATGTATGTAATTTTTTTAATAATACGTCATGGTTAACTTTATCAAAAGCTTTTTTGAAATCAGTATATATTACATCCAATTGTGTCCTATTTTCAAAAACGTCACTTACTGATTCCACGAATAATAATAAATTAGTATTTATTGACCGACCTGACATAAACCCGTGTTGTTGATCCACTACATTATTTTTTACATGATTAAAAATATAGGAGTACATAATCTGCTCAAAAAGTTTTGACGGGGCACACATGATTGCGACACCTCTATAATTTTCGATATCACTTTTATTACCCGATTTATGTATTGGAGTGTAAGTTGCAAGTTTCCATTTTTTTGGGAATCTTGAACTTTTTAGAATCATATTAAAAATATGTAGTAAAGGCAATTTCAACCAATCTTTACAACCCTTCAAGAGGTAAGGGGGTAGGCCGTCAACTCCAGCAGATTTTTTTGGCTTCAATTTTCGCATTGCTATTTCATAATCGCTTTCAGTTATTTTGATAATATTTAAAACATTGATTGGCATTATTGAAATTATCAAGTAAGTTATAATTAGATTTATCAGACGAGTGCACTGATGCAAAATATTCAGCAAATTTGTTAACGATTTCACCGTCGGCTATTTCCAATCCTTTTCATTTAAATTTATCAATTCTACTGTCATTGCTACTATTTTTATTGACATAAGTCCAAAACTTATTTATATTTTCACCTATACTTTCCTCCGTTTCGATTAAATACTTTTTATACTCCAAATTTATTAAATATTTAACTTTCTTTCTGGTTTCTATATATTTATGGGTGTAGAAATCCGATAAAGATTTTAATTTTCTATAGCTATTTTTCTCCCTTAATAGATTTTTAATTTCAAGTGTAAACCATATAGGATATTTATTAAAATTTGCATATGTTTTATATTTAGGGACAGTTGCATCAAGTACGCTATAAATTTTACCATAGAAAATATCAAGTGCATGATCCACATTAGAATTTTGCATAACGTCTTCCCATTTAATGTCTCTCATCATTTGACTTAATAAGTCGAAATTTGCTTTCTTAAAATTGTATTTACTGGTAATATTTTTTGAGACTTGACAACCGATTTGTTTATAGGATATGCACACCTCTAGAGATGGGTGATACCGATCCTCAGCTACTAAAGGGAACTGTTCCTTAGCGACTTTGCAATTACTTAAATTTTCGATGGAAGCTATTACTAGTGATTTAAAGAAATGATAGATCTTAACTTCGACATGACGATAAAAATGATGTTAATATTCTCGTACTTTTGATATTAATACAGTTATGTGAATTATTTAATATTTAATTGTTTACTGGAGCACTGCTGCGCGATTCTGCCCCTTAGTGTGGATAGATTCATATTTATTATTTCAATATTGTTGGAACGGAGTACTCTGCGTTGATTCTGCCCTTAGTACTCAGTAGATGTTCCATTTGTGAAGCACTTTGCGTGATTATGCCCCTAGTGCTGGTAAAAGGATATTTTGCGTGATTCTGCCCGTAATACCCTTGGTATTGAAAGAATGAAAAATACTGTTGCGTGATTCTGCCCCTCAGTGTATATTGATTAATATTAATGAATTAAAATAATGAAAAACACTGTGGCGTGATTCGGCATCTGAGTGTATATTGATTAATATTTAAATAATGAATAATTATCAAGTTCTTATTGATTTAATAAAGTAAAATTAAAAGCAGAAGAGGCTTAAGTTATATTTGATTACGATCGAAATGACTATGATAATAATTGCTCATAGACGTCTTTTTATTATTTTCAGGTGTGTCATCTTGGACCTCATATTTTCAAAAAGAGAAGTAAATAAATAAAGATGTAATATATAGAACTCGTGTTAATTTCAGGGACTGCAGTCTTGGGTTAAATAAAAGAGTACTCTTTTTTCTAATTTCGAGCTTTCGAGGCTTTATTGTCTCTTCATCAGGAAATCTACAAAGGTTACATGATGTTATAAAAATTAGTTAATTAAATGTACAAAGTACATGAAATCTAAGAATTGTTAAAGTGCAACTTTGGAACAGTTAACTCATGTTGTTTACTTTGTTTAGTCATGTGTTACATTAACGTCTTTATTCTTTAAAATTAAGGATAAAATACGACATTTTAAAATAAAAGTTAAAATTAAAATTATTATAAAATTGTTAAAAAATATTTGTTTAAACATTTAAGTTAAAAATGTGACAGGCACGTGTGTGCCGGTTCGTCTCGAAAAAGTGGTTATATGAACCTGACAGAAGTGACATCAAAACATTACCAACCTCTTACTGTTACCAACTGTTATTACCCACCTGTTGAATGTGCGCTAAATTTGACAATTTGAAAATGAATGTTAACAAGTTGCAAAAGCATAATTAGTGTTTAAGTTTATCTAGGTGTAATAGAAAGGTATATATGACGCTCAGTCCTTCTGTGTCCGTTCTAGGATTAATTGTGTTATTGTTATGCAGTTCACTCGTAAGGGGATGAAATATAGGGAATGTATTATTATTATTTAAGGCACTTTCAATGACCTTAGAGCGTATGGATACGTGGGAATTTCGACTCGGAGTCCCATTCGTTGGTGTTTTTGGGTTTCTATGGAGTATAATGGGTACCTCAGGCCATACAGGAATGGAATGTTCTCATTGTGTCTTTTGTTTTATGGTTCCTACAGAGGTTCTACTTTTTATGGCGGCCTAAATTAGCAATTTTGGATGAGTTTAAGTCCTCTTCAGGTACAGTTAAATTTTTGAAGATAAGCGTTAGGTCCTACTAAGTGCTACCGTCTCATGACGAAGAATATACCTTATAATAATAATTGTTCACAATATAAGTACCTGTAATATTTAATCGCGAAATCTCTATCTCTAGCACCTTGCGTGTTTTTTGTTGAAATTTCAGGAAAAGGTATTTCTAATAGGGCACATATATTGTGGTTTGTAAAAAGTTAAATTTAATTCAGGGGTTTTATTCACCTTTTGATAGTCGACAATGAGCACTATACTACTTTAGTGAGCGGAATTAAGAAGACACTTTAATAGTCGTGATGCTCTAGTGAACGGAGCAATATTTAAGAACTCTGAAGACCAGTTACTATTATTAACATTATTATTATTAATACAATTTTCAATTGTAATAAAAACAGACATATAAACAGTTTAAGAGCTGAATATTGCTCAATAATTAAAAAATATCGGCTGTGGCCAATATAAAACATTCCCGGCGTTTATGCGTGTATTATGTTATTTTTTTTTTAAAAAGATTTATTATAGCTTATTTTTAACTCTGTTTGCAAAACTATTTTTTACAAACAAAACATAACAAATGTCTAGTGTTTGTCACTCTAATCTTGATTCATAAGCAAATCCTTCCAATAATATTTAAAACACTATTTTATCCACATACACTATCCGTAGTTTGCAGATAATATTTTCAAACACATCTCGTGACATTATGAACCCAACTTATAGATAATTAGATAACTCATCGACAGTAAATGTCACTTTCTTTTTCCAGCTACTATGACTTTTCATCTATTAAGCACCTGTGTAAATTAATATATTTGTTATCGAATTTATTAAAATGGTAAAGAGTACGAAGAGGATATCTCCATTGCATACCATAAGATCAATGTAAAAAAATACTTCTTATTAAAACCCGATCCGTTCAATTTTTTTTTGACAGCATTAAAATTGCTGTTAACGTCCCACATGGCCACTAAAAACTAATCAGTCTAAAAGTTAGAACCAAAACAATTTTAAGTGAAAATATGGTTAAAATCGGTTCAGTAGTTTTGAAAAAATTGTTATCGAAAAACTTGATAACGCACACACACACACATACATGTATACATACATAGATACTTACATACATTTTTTCCAAAAATGGGTTTTTTGGACTCAGAGGACCTAGAAACGTAAAGAAAAGTTAAAATCTAGAGATCAATTTTTTACCAGAAAACAATACTTTCCCTACTTTATACTATTGCATATATGGTATATGTAGCAAGAAAGTAATTAAATGACTTAGGATACATATCGTTACAAAAGAATAATTTTCATTGTAATAAGGCACTTTATTTCACCAAATTCACTTTGAAATTCATAATAAGCATTGTAATAAACTTCATTAGTTTAATGTTAGAGAATTGAACGAACAAGTGCGTTGTTAGATTATTTTGACCTGTTCGAGGTTAGTAATAAGGGGTAGGGTAAAAATAATGGTTAAAATATTAGATGGACTCTTGATGCTGTTTCCAAGGAAAGTACAGCGTAGATAAGAACATTAGCTAACGAATATTTTGTCGCTTTCAGCTACAAGGAAGATGTAATTATTTGAATTAAAAATTAAGACCGAGAGTTTCCCTCAGGGTAAGAATGTCAAAAAATGAAAAATAGACAGTGGGATAAATGATGGCTCCAGTTCGCGTAAAAATATAAGAAAACTCGAAAAACCTAACCACTATCATATTAAATATATTAATTATAAGTAAATAACTAATGGAGAGTTCAACAAAAATATAACCTCAGTTTAATTACATACCGCAATTGGAGCTAGATTTTTGATTAAATTAATTGAAAATTCAAATTTCTAATTATTTAATTATTTGAATATCTCACCATTACGATCGTGACGTCACATATGTACAATGGAGTTACCGTCAATCCATTAACTGAAAATGCGTAAAGAAGAGAAGACGAATGAAAAACAGCTGTTAAATCTCACTTATACAGACAAAAATGGAAAAAACCATTATATGATAATTGGATAAAGATGAAAACTTGGACCTATCCACTGTGACTTCGCATTCAAAATTAGATTCCGCTATTAGATAAAGAAACGACTATTTTAACGAGATCAGGTAATAATTTGGTACATAAATTCTGGGCACAAGCGTTTCTGATTAAGTGAAAGCGTCTGCTTACTGCATAGTTCACTGTCACTGTTGTAGTTTGAACCTACTCTGTAGAGCTGGTTGCTGTTGGTAATTTTCCGTGTTTATTTGTATTTGCTTTGTGTGATTTATGATTTCTTGCTTTTGTTGATGATGGCCCAGTTTGTGCACGAATTCCTTAAAAAGGATAATAGATTCAATCTGACAGAAATAAAAGTTTCTAAGGCTTCTCAGTAAGTACTTATTTATATCAACTACGATTATTAATGTTTTATATACTATTGCAGGTATTGGAATAAAATCACTCCCAGTTTGTATACCCTCAGTAGTTTCCTCTGTACTTGTCTCTTCAATATATAAAACATTTTTCTTCTGAATTGGGGATGTCGCAATGTGTTTTTTAAATGTTAAACTTATGTGTAAATTGTATATTGCAAAATACACTCACATCTTTCACAGACATTATCATTGATATCAGGCAAACATTGTGTTCTCACACTAAACTTGATATCTAATACCTCTTGAATTGTGGATGGTTCACTTTCAGAACAGGTATCAAATCTCGTCTTCTTTGTATTAGATGCTTCTGGCCAATCGAAAATATGGGGTTAAAAATTTTTTTTGACAAAAATTTTTGCCTCGCATCATTTTGAATTTCATATAATTCTCCATATCATTCTGAAACTAATACAATGTTTATGAATAAACATAATATTAAACTATGTAAGAAAGCATACATTATTTTATGTAAATATATTTAAATACTTACGTCAAAATGATTTGCAACAGTGTCTTTTGTGTTTTTATTAAAATTAGTTAGTCTTATAGCCTCAAATAAACGCCTCCGGCGGACTTCATTAATTGAAACCGTCACAAAATTTTTGTTAGGTGTTTTAATTATTGTATTTAAACAATATGGGACAAAACACTTTTTATATCTTTTATCCATAACTTTTCCAACGTTTTTTATTATAGCAATCAAATGTATGTCATCAACACCACCCAGAAGTTTTGTAAATAAAAGTACACGTAAATACAATTAAAAAACACATTGACCACACGATACTTTATAAAAAAACGTCATCTATATTTGAAATCGTCAATTTTATTTAGAGAAACTGGCCTACGTTAATATTACGCTACAGCTATTGCACATAAGTGACGTATACGCACTACAAGTTACATAGATGCAGTAATTTTTAAATATCAAGTTTTTCATGTTAAATTAAAGAAAAAACAGAAAAAACTTTTTTTTGGTAAAAGGAAATTCATTTTTTTCTCAAATAATGTAAAAAAAGGTGAACTAATATTTCAGGTTATAAATAATTTATTGGTTCTTACAAAAGCTTCACATACACGAATATTGGCCGTTTACCAATGAATATGTACTAAAAGATTTTTATTTACGTTAAATATTGTAAATGTCGCCAAATTTGCACTTTCTCGCACTATCTCTCTGCATTCTGAGCAATAATGCTCTTTTGTAGGTATTTAATAGCAAAACAAGAACAACACTGGGGTAGTCTTCATCTTGTCCATTTGGTCTCAGTCTTGTTCAAATACTTTTAGTCTCGGACTTGGACTTTGTCTTGCGATAGCAGTCTTGGTCTTATTTATCTAACCTTTAACTTACATATTTTTAATTAATAAATGAGACGGAATTATGACGTCATTAACGTATGTCGACGTAAATGTTATTTATTATTTTGAAAGTTTAATTAATTTTTCATTGTCAAAATGCCTTTCCGGTGTAATGAAAAAGAGCAAAGTTTAACTTTGAAGTTGATTAATTACTTTTCAAGAGAAAGAGATGCTGGAATATCGCTATTACCGTTAAATGCAGAATGCAACGTTTGGGTTCACCCCAAAAATATGATCGTATAATACGTTTTTACTATATATTATACAGTTAGCCATTTACTCACGATTCGATCATCCGTATTTTTTTTTAATTTAGTCAAAAATCATGCTCAGGGGTAGTATTCTCGAATGTCGAATACCGCGATTCGCATGCGAGATTAGTGAAATGTCGAATAGCAACTGGGCGACTTTATAAAAGTGTATTCTCGAAATCAGAATACGACATATATTAGGTGAATTCAACACGAGTGGTTTCAAGTGCTCGAATTTAAATTCATATGTGACTTGTCAAATATGGATGAAGCAGATTTTGAAGAAATTAAAATATTGGTGGCTGTTAAAATTCAAAATATTATAGAGCAACAACGTAGAAGGAAGTAGTTTATTTATAAATATCCCTTCGGAATTAGCAATGTATTTTTTATTATCCAAGAAATTAACACGTTTGATAGACATTGTAACACCGTAAGTAGAGCATCAGCACTACCTGTAGAAATGATAATATATTTATTAGCCAACCTTCTGCAAATAAAAGCATTAATAAAATTGTGGAAATATTGAACAGACCAGACATTTTAAATAATTTTGTGAAGTTTCCACGTAATTAAAGATTTTTGATTTTCACTACTGGTGCTTTTCCATATTTAAAAACAGAAAACGCAACGTACAAAAATAAAATAATCAATGTATTACTTCAAACTTCATACAAATACAAACGTCTAAACGGGAATGTTTACATAATTCCCAACGTTGCCACATAAAATCCTTCGCAATATTTGTCGCTTGTGTTTTTAGATTTTGTTCCAGAATACGATTGTTAACAACCATGCGAATTTGGTACGCGACATTTGTCGTGTGCGACAATTTTCATGCGAGACTCGAGAATACTACCCCAGGAACGTTAAACATCCCCAAGCTGGAAATTTGAAACAAATCAGTTAAAAAAACTGAGGTTTCAAGTTACAGAAAATTACTAAATTATACAAAAAGATACGCAACGCATAAAGCAAAAAACAATTTTTGGCATTACCAATTTATTCATACAAACACACTTTAACATGCGTCATTGAAAACAATCCGTAACATATGTCATTAGTTACATTTTAATTTTGAGGTTATGTGTAAAATGACATTAAAATAATATACGACAAACGTAAAACAGCAGAATACGTCACCGATTATGACGTAACGGCAAAGGATGGTTAAACAAACTCTGACAGTACGTATTTCTCTTTGAGACGAAAAATAACCCATACGTCCTCACTTTATAACGTCAAAAATGGACGCCATGGTTGTCATGACATTTTGGTGAAATGTGTGCTCACTTCATGTTGAAATTAATTCTGTGAATATCTGTGCCACCACAAGAATATTATAGAAAGCTCGAAAATTGACCCAAAGGTAACAAGACCTCGTTTTAATTATGCAATTTGCAGTTCTCTTAAATAGAAAAGAGTCACTTTAAATTATTTATATGTCTTTGAAGGTGATTTCTTTATAAAACCATCATAAATGTCTCACCAGTGCGCGAATGATATCAGCAACCTCTAATTTCCCGTGTAAAGTTTTATATTATTTATGTACAAAAGTGAAGATAGTATTGAGACTTAATAAGCGTGAAAAATAGTGGATTCATTGCAAGATAAAACCAAAGTTGCCTTTTGAAATTGATTGCTCTTGATGCTCTTGATTGGTGCTGTGATCTTTGATCAATTCATTATCCGATTGTTCACCCGTAGTTGCAAGAAGAAATTTTCCTTGATTCGCCTTTGATTCTTCTGAAAAGTTTTAGGCGAATGTGCAGAATATTTAAAGTGGCGTTTAAATTAGTCAAGTGAGTTGATCAAGTTCCTCCATTCATTTCACCTGATCGCATGAATTGAACGGTATCTCAGTTGAAACATGTTCAACTTTTTGAATCAAGTGAATAAAAAACAGGTTTTAAAAATGGCGTGTACATTATCAGAGGAACTCTAGTAAGTATATTACCATTTATGAGATATATAAATGTCTGTGGAATTGTAAAAGTAAGTGAATATAAAAATATTGATACTAGAGCGGTCGCAATTAGGAAAGTAATAGCAAGATAGCAAGAATTAGGTATAAAAATGACAGAGCTTTCACGCTTTACTGATTTTGTGTATATCTTTTTCCAGTAGACATTGTTGCTCATTTATCCATAGAAAATTTTGTAGACATTGAAATCTTCCAATTTAAGTTCACGTAGAGGGTTATTTGAGGCACCTTGCATCCCTCTTCGAGTAATTCACTGTGTAATAGATATTCTCTTCTTCCGTTGTTTTTTTTTTCATTATGTTCTCTGCTACTTCCTTTTCTAGACTTAAAACCATTTTAAATTAACTGAGATGCACTCACCCAGAATGTGTGAACAGGAAATTGAATGCAAGTCACTTAAATTCAACTGACTTGACGCTAAAGGTTTATTTCCATCCGCTCTTATGGTAGGGTGCTTATTGTAAAGGATTTTATGTCAGTAGTCCACTTCAAATATTGCTTAGGCTTTCCAGTTTTTGGTACCATTATTAAAATGAACCAATTTAGTACACACGCATTACATTATTATTTTTATGGGTAATAGATTATTATTTTTTGTTATATTATCTTTCTCTTAGTTACGAGCACCAGTCAATTCCGTACTCGTTTTTTAGTTTATTTATCTATTCCACCTAGTTGGCGCCAACTGGGTGGATTTAAACTAGTTTTTCGCATTAACTATATTTAGTTGCAATCTTCTGACACAAAAATGTCAACATTATGACTCGATCTCGAATACTACGCCGTTTCTCAAAATTCTAAAACCATGGTGACCTTTAGCTTGGTCCAAACCGTATAAAAAAATTTACTTTTGATTTTTAGAACGCATTAAAATTACAAAAATGGGGTCGAAAAATACGAAATTTTGCAAAATTCCGAATTTTTCGGGTAAAAGTCGCAATTATCAAAAATCTCAAGCAGACAAAATTACCGTCGGATTCTACCGATTCTAAGGAGGCTGAAAATACCGTCACTTGTAAAAATCGGTGGGTTTTACATGCCAAAAAAAATCCTGAAAAAGTTTCATTTTCATTTTCGGTTAGAACTTTGCGGTAATTTAGCCGAGCTGAGAAAAATAGAAAAAAAAAACACAAGGAAAAACAAAGGAAATAGGGAAAAATGGATAACAGATAAAAAACAGAAAAAAACAAAAAATAGGAAAAAACAGGAAAAATAGGAAAAAATAAAGTATTGAAGTATGAGCATTCGTGACTTAAGAAATAAGACGTTAAGCAAAGGTCGGTCAGCACTAATTGTTTAAATGGTATTAATCTTTGGCACAAGAAACCCATTAAAATTTAAACTCTTCTTTTTTGTTTTCAAAATAATAAAATTTTAAGATTTACTTGGTAGTTTGATTAATAAAAATAAAAACAAAAAATAAAATAAAAAAGAAAAATGAGAGCTACACCTTCACGCGGTATTTCCTAGAAATGTCTATATTCTGACAGCTAAGCGACTCATATTAAGTGATGGAAGGATTGTACCCGTTGCCCCCCCTGGGTGTTCTTTCGACCTTATAGGTCTAGTTGCAACGTTCTGGCACAAATTTTTATGATTTATTTGGTAGTTTGATTAATAAAATAAAAAGAAAAAAAAATAAGGAAAATAAGAACTACACCTCCACGCGGTAGTATTTTCTGGAAAAATTCTGACCCATTTATAAGTATCATTGAAATCGAAGATTTCAAGAACCGAAGAGAAATTTACTCTACTTCAGATCATCAAGATGAAGAATAGAGGATTTGGACTATTAAGCCCAAAAGCAGATTCGGGGATCCACAAAACTAATGGAATCCAAGATCACTAAGACGAACTGCAGAAGCAACTGAGAGCGACAGAAGAAAAGCCGAGAAATCATAGGGATTGACCAAAGAGCAGCCAGGAAGTGCCTCCGCTAGTCCGAGTGCCCAATATTCGACAAAATCCGAGATCTAGATCATCAAGATATTCCGGTCAGAAGAAACCCAGATCTACCAAGAATCCAAATCCAAATTACCCCCTCTTCTTTGCTACGGGAACATGTTGGTGAGAAGTATAAAGAAATGTAGGAGCTGGAGTTTAAAGAATTTTTATGAGAAAGGGTTCAATGCAAAGGTAAAATACATACACAACAAGTACATATTACAAGTTCAGGAGATTTGTGCCAGAGTGATGTGGGCGAGTTGACCACAATTTTTATCAAGCCCAGTATAAAAGTATCAGAGTAATGTGTAAGACTTAATCGCCATTTTTGTCGTGTCAGTGATATCGGGGTGAGTGATGTCAGCGACTATACTACCGTTTGACTGAACATACTTTTTTTACCTCTCGCCCTTCAGATAAGAGAGGTATAGGAATCATGCTAAAAATTGGGTAGTGAGTCTTCAATGGATAAACACGTTTTGGGGTCCCTAGAATACGATTTTAATATTTTCGCGGTGATGTCTGTGTGTGTGTGTGTGTGTGTGTGTGTGTGTGTGTGTGTGTGTGTGTGTGTGTGTGTGTGTGTGTGTGTGTGTGTGTGTGTGTGTGTGTGTGTGTGTGTGTGTGTGTGTGTGTGTGTGTGTGTGTGTGTGTGTGTGTGTGTGTGTGTGTGTGTGTGTGTGTGTGTGTGTGTGTGTGTGTGTGTGTGTGTGTGTGTGTGTGTGTGTGTGTGTGTGTGTGTGTGTGTGTGTGTGTGTGTGTGTGTGTGTGTGTGTGTGTGTGTGTGTGTGTGTGTGTGTGTGTGTGTGTGTGTGTGTGTGTGTGTGTGTGTGTGTGTGTGTGTGTGTGTGTGTGTGTGTGTGTGTGTGTGTGTGTGTGTGTGTGTGTGTGTGTGTGTGTGTGTGTGTGTGTGTGTGTGTGTGTGTGTGTGTGTGTGTGTGTGTGTGTGTGTGTGTGTGTGTGTGTGTGTGTGTGTGTGTGTGTGTGTGTGTGTGTGTGTGTGTGTGTGTGTGTGTGTGTGTGTGTGTGTGTGTGTGTGTGTGTGTGTGTGTGTGTGTGTGTGTGTGTGTGTGTGTGTGTGTGTGTGTGTGTGTGTGTGTGTGTGTGTGTGTGTGTGTGTGTGTGTGTGTGTGTGTGTGTGTGTGTGTGTGTGTGTGTGTGTGTGTGTGTGTGTGTGTGTGTGTGTGTGTGTGTGTGTGTGTGTGTGTGTGTGTGTGTGTGTGTGTGTGTGTGTGTGTGTGTGTGTGTGTGTGTGTGTGTGTGTGTGTGTGTGTGTGTGTGTGTGTGTGTGTGTGGACTTTTGAGACCTTACGGGGACAATTTCCGAAAAAAGCTTATGGTTGTGAGGACCGTTTTTCTTATTGGGACATCAAGCCGGTCTTCATAAGAAATTAACCTGATTTTTGTAATCTACGTCGTTTTTGGTCTCAAATGGTACCTATAACATTAATAAAATATTTGGTCCCCATAAGTAATGTGTCAGGTGGATGAGGTTCTTATAACATACCTGAAGGGGGCGCCGTCATCTATACACTTTGTGTGTATTAGGCAATGATATTGCATTGGTTGTAAAGACCATGTATTCACAATGTGTTTAATTTTTGCTTAGATTTTGACTTCACATACTGTTGATCTCAGTGTCTTCAACGATCAATATTGGTGTGTACGAAATTAGCCCCATTTTTCGAATTTTGGTATTTTGAATGTTGTTAAAATTGTTGTAGGTTTATAACAAAGTGTTACAGAAAATTATTTCTTAAACTAAGTAGTACCATTATTTTTTTTTCGAAATATTTTTTGTTGTACTAGATTGTTCTAGTTCTTCTTAACATTGTTCCAAAATTTCATGTCTTAAAAAAATATTTCAAGTTCAAAATCAATTACAGCCATTTAGAGCTAGCCCTCCATTATTTTGTTTCGTAAATTTTTTTGTTATATCAGATTGTTTCAATTGTTCTTAACATTGTTTCAAATTTTTGTGTTTCAAAAAAAATATTTCAAGCTCATAATCAATTAAAACCGTTTAAAGCTAGCTCGCCATTATTTTTTTTCGAAATTTTTTTTGGTGTACTAGAATGTTTTAGTTGTTTTTAAGAGAAATTGCTTCGTGCACTGTATCTCAGATAAAGGGGAAATTTCTCATGCGAGGCCCCCACCACAAATTTTTAAGCGACCGAGGCGATTCACGAAAACGGTGACCGGACACTTCCCCACTAGAATAATCCCCACATGATAATTCTCCACAGAAAATTACCCACAAGTAGAAATACCCACACGAAATTTGCCCACATAGAAATTTGCTTACACAGATAATTCCTCACAATAGATTTGCTCACAATGATATTTGCTCACAATGATATTTGCTCACAATGATATTTGCTCACAGTGAAAATTTATTGGTAATTATTCAATAGTTATTGAGTTTAAATAAAAAATAATTAATTGATAATTATAATCTTCTGATGAAATTTGTGTTGATCGGTGTATATCGATTAAGCATAACTTAACAATTAGGCAACGAAAGGATTAAAATAATACAATTTCATAAATAGAATTCTCAAAACTTGCTAATGAATTTTCACAATGTAATTATTAAAATATATTTAATATTTTATTGTACTCATTCAAATATCTTTGTAATTTTTAAACAAATTAAAGTGTCCGAACGCATACATATAAGTATATAAAATTTGTGCTCATTTTGAAAAAAAAATAGAAATATAAGAAACGTTTAGTAGAAATTTGATTAAACTTTGTAAAAAAAATATTTCTATAATTGCTTTTGTATAAACTCAATAACTGTTGAATAATGACCAATAAATTTTCTCTGTGAGCAAATATCATTGTGAGCAAATATCATTGTGCGCTAATTTATTGTGAGGAATTATTCATGTGTGCTAATTTCTATGTGGGCAAATTTCGTGTGGGCCTTTCTACTTGTGGGAAATTGTCTGTAGGGAATTATCATGTGCGGATTATTCTAGTGGGCAACTGTCATGGAACCCACGAAAACATTTTATTTAACAGCCCTTCAACCACGGCGTTTTGTGTTGACTTTTAAAATACGAACTCAAGAAATTTTCAAGCCCAGTATTGTTGAGATTATTTTTAGTGCCGTTAGTTTCGCGGTGTTATTTGTGGATTTTTTAAAATTTTTCTTTTTATTGGAAAGTATGGGGCTAAGGAGTAAACGATATTTTCTTAAGAAAAGAAAGAAGCATATAAATGACGAATAAAAATCGAACAATTTTCAATTTTTTGTGGCATACTGTATACAACTTGCAAGAATTTTCATTTTTGAGATATACTGTATACATTTGACAATACTTTTTTTGGGACGTAGTGTAGGTAAAAACATTAAAAGATTTTTGAAAGGGAAAAATCTTTAACGATAAATAATATATACCTACTATTTAGAAAATGTATTCCCCAAAAAACTCAACTTCAGACACACTGTGTAGATCTTACAAGACTTTTTATTTTTAGGACCTGCTGTATATAAGAATTTTCATTTTTATACTATACTTTATAAAACTTATATTTTCATTTTTGGGACATACTGTATATATCCTACAAGAATTTTTATTTTTGGGACATGCTGTTATAAGAATTTTCATTTTTGTGGCAAACTGTATACAACTTACAATAATTTTCATTTTTGGGACATACCATATACATCTTACAAGAATTTTTATTTTTGGGACATGCTGTTATAAGAATTTGCATTTTTGTGGCATACTGTATACAACTTACAAGAATTTTCATTTTTGGGACATACTGTATATATCTTACAAGAAGTTTTTTTTGGGACATTTACTGGTATAAACTAAGAGATTTTCTGAAAAGGAAAAATATTTTAAAGACAAATATTATATACCAACTATTTAGAAAAAGTATTCCTAAAAAACCCAGCTTGAGACATACCGTATACAGCTTACAAGAATGTTATTTTTGGGACACACTGTATACATTTCAAAACGAAAGAATGACATTTTAAGTAGTAGGGACAATATTTGTCTTATTTATAATTATTTTAGGAACATAACGATATCTAGTATTTTAGTGATTAGAAGCTCATATCGAATTGAATATTTAATTTGTTTCTTGTATTATATTAAGGAAAGATGAATCTGCAGATTGCTCGAATTCTTTTTTTTTTAATAATACGTTTTTAATATTTTAATAATACATTTTTAATACAGTAATTGTAAGGAAAAGTTTTATTATTTTTAATAATTTCACCAAGCTTACATTTTTTTCCAGGCGGAATGGTCGGTTTTTTCAAAAAAAATTCGACGAAATTGTATATTAATCCTTTTTCTTTGTTACAAAACAAAAAGTGGTGAAATTTATTCAGTATTGTGTTCTCTAGCACTAAAACTAAATGCATGAAATTTAAACGTTTTGACGGTGTTGGAACGCGAAGAAATTGCTCTTAACATTATTTCAAATTTTCGTGTTAAAAAAAACCATTTAAAGCTCTAAAAAAGTAAGCAAAGTACAAAATAAAAAGTGTCTGAGAAAAGATTTTAATAAAACCAGTAATATGTATTTATATTAGTCAATAAAAAGTTTTCCTTTCCTTTATTTGAAATTTTGTATAGCAGTCTTACCTTAAAATTTTTGACAATTTGATAAATTCATATGATAAAAAAAATAGTCAGCCAATACAAATGAGGATCGTGATCAATTTTTTTTTCCTTACACGTACCTAATTAATACGATTATATCACTCATAATGTAATAATGTCCTATATTGTTACTTGATTAATAATCGATAATCATTCACCATATACTGAGTAATAACTGATAATCACACTTTGGTACTTTTAATACTGTTGCTTTTGTACTGTAAATGTAAATTATTGAGCTGTCAAATTTTTAAAATGCCATTAATTCGTGATATAATCTAATGAATACAACTATTGGTATCGGGTCTATTGATAATCCCATAAGTTAATGCACTCAACGTGTTGTCAAATTATAATTCCACTCGTCCTGCGGACTCGTGAAATTAATATTTGACAACACGTTTCGTGAAATTACTTATGGGATTATCGATAATCAAGATGCCACTCGTTGTATTATATTTGATAATATTTTCATTAGGATTAAAGGATATAAGGAACAATATTCAAAATAATGGAATAATCTGATAGAAATGGAGCAATGCTAAGAACAACTAGTAATATAAATAAAAAATTATGGGGGTCAGCTCTAAATGGTTTTAATTGATTTTGGGCTTGAAATATGTTTTTAAGACATAACAATTTAGAACAATGCTAAGGACAACTAGAACAATAAAAAAAATCGGTTGTGTCGCCCCAAAACTTTCCCGACGAGCATCCACGAATACTTCTTAAGATATTAATTGTTAAAGTTTCAAAATTTGACATTTTTTTATTTTTGACAGGTGGTACTTATTGAAATAATTTTGACTGTCCTGAATAGAGTTTTTCAAGGGCTTTCAAATGATCTACTGCAAGTCAAATTCCCTGACATATTGCATCTGTTATTTTTTGATAGTGACATTTACGCTTGACAGATGTCATACAAAAACTAATGGATTCTTCAGACAGGTAACCCAAACCCATATACCAAATATCAGCTCAATCAGATTAAACGTGTGATCATGGAAGAATACACACAGATAGACATACAAACAGACAGACAGACTTCCATCTAGAAATGGTCTTAATCATCTCAGGTCACTTTAAAACGGATATTTACATCTTTATCTCGACAATTTTTTTCAGCTCGTTCACAATACTTTCCTTTCTCAGAGAGGTGGGTCGGGAAAGTCAAATTTCAAAAAAAAAAAAATTAGGGGCTAGCTCTAAAAGGTTTTAATTAATTTTGAGCTTGAAATAATTTTTTAAGGCATGGAAATTTGGAACGATCTTATAAATAACTAGAAAAATCTAGAACAACAAAAAAAAACTTTGAAAAAAAAATAAGTTGGGGCTATACTGAAAGATGACTAAGAATTTGGAACTGTTATGATTTATGAAGGTAGTATTGACTAACTAAAGAAATTTTTGTCTATTATAGGCCTATATTGCTTTTCTTTTTCTGAGATGCAAATTCTGCGGTCCCAGTAAAAGCTTTTATCTCCGATAAATGTGTGAACGCATATATATCCATTTGTCTTTTTCTACCTTTTCAAAAGGAATAAACATTTTTGTATTTTTATATAGTTATAATCTCTTTCCTGCATTAAAGAGTGTCCAGCTGATCATTGTAGATTTGTAAGTGGTCGCTTAATATCTCTGGAACCGTTTAACTTAGAAAATCTATATATGGTACATTATTTAGGATTTAGGCGCTTCATAAGTCTTAAATTGGGGGTGAATAATAATTAATTAAATCATTTTAAGGAGTTGTTTGGGGGTAACCCACCCTTATCACCATTAAGAGCTTTTTTGTCCATCGGCCGATTTTTAAAATTTTTGTTTCATTTTAAAACTTTTTTTACTCTTTTATTTTTAGAAATACTAAATATTTTTCGAAAAATGTTAATTCAAAAATAACTTTAGTTGACCATGCATTTGTCAATTAAATTTAACAACCAGCAAATAATTTTTGATAAAATCGATTTAAATCAGAAAACATAATAACAAAAATTAAGCAAACACATTTTAACAAATTTCTTTAAAGAATTTTGTCGAAAATGATCTCCATTCTCTCATTTTGGGCTGCTATTATTGGTAATGGAACATTGGTTCATGCATAATGGAACACCACCTCATTTTAGTCATACCGTTAGAGACTTTTTAAATTTCCAGTACCCAAATAAATGCGCTTAAATAATATACGAAATATAGATTTTTTAAGTTAAACGGTTGCAGAGATATTAATTTTTTTTTCGAAATTTATCTCCCTACTTTTGGTCTCCGTAACTCCTTAAGGGTACAACTTGGTATAGAGGTAAGTTGCGTTAAAACATCATATTTTGGGGTTCCCAACATGTACCTATTCTGTGTCGGTACTTAAGCGAAATACACCCTGATTGATAAATTGGTGTTGTTCATTTGGTCCCAGTGGTCAATTTTGTCAAGGGGTTTCCGTAATCCTACCGGTCTTTGGGCTTCAAAGTTTTAAACTGAGGTGGTCCTTTTGGGCACAGTGGTTATCAACTATAAAGTAACTAATCCTTTTTAGGGTTCCGTACCCCAAAGCGTCGAAACGGAATCCTAGTGCTCTCACTCGCGTGTCCGTCCGTCCGTTTGTCACACCGGTCTAGCAGCTAAACCGTTGGAGCTAGAGTCTTAAAATTTTCACAGTATATGCGTCTTGTTGTCTCAAAGCCATAGAAATTATATTAAATTTTTTTAAATGTTTTCAAGGGAGGCTCCCATACAGCCAAAGTGGGGCGCAAAATTTGGCCTACCCCATCAAGTGAGGTATCGTTGTTTAGAGCTCATTCAGTAGATGTTTCAAAAAGTATGAAAAACGTAGGCATGAGAAGCCGCCAAAGTCAGCATTTTTTACAAAATTTTGTTCCGAAGTATTTTTAACTTTCCATTGACCTATGAACTTGAAATTTGGTGATAATGTTTATTGTTATGTATATTTTACCAACAAATACCAATATATTACTAAATATAATTTTTTCATTAACATTCCCTTATTTTTAGGGTTCCGTACCTTTGTATTTATGCCAATTGTGATATTCGATATTTTATTATTTTTATCTGTGCAGTCGTATAAGTTCCATTAAAAAACGCATTTTTCATCTTATAATTTTTTTTCTATCTTTGTCGGCTACGCTGATATTAACAAATTTGTTCGTTGTATTTCAAAATTTGCTAATATATCTAAGTATATATGCTGATTGTGTCGGACTTCAATGAAAACCATTAGCCTAACCGTGAATAATTTTATTTAAACTGTATCTAGGAATTAACCCACAATTCAAGGTATTACAAAAATATTATTTAAAATTTAAATAATCCTACTTCATTTTTCTAGAACCCTT
Source organism: Neocrepidodera transversa (assembly GCA_963243735.1). Lineage (NCBI taxonomy): Eukaryota > Metazoa > Arthropoda > Insecta > Coleoptera > Chrysomelidae > Neocrepidodera > Neocrepidodera transversa. The sequence continues at coordinate 35,834,629 of OY725339.1, forward strand.
AATACCGCTCTCGTGTCCAGAAAGGCTACATCTTTAGAAGAACAAAAGATTAAATTCGGTTAAAACTGACCGTTGTGCCGAAAAGGGCTCCACCCTAATAAATATATCGAAAAGAATAAATGAAATAAAAGCAGTAAAAAAATTCAAAGCATAAATTCACAATTAAAATTATTTATTTATTTTGTAATGGACTAATCCAGTGATTTTTTTTATATTTTTATTTTATAATTTTGGCCTACCATAACACATTGCACCGGGTCCAGCACTTCTGAGACCGATCCTGCGGCTGTAATTAATTCTTAAAATTTGAAAATTGGGGCTATAGTGGCTTGTGACGTGGCCCAATTGAAACAGATTATATTTGGCTATGTTGTCATATCGATTAAATTTTCAACTCTCGTTCTCATTTGTTATGATTAAAAGAAGGAAAGAAGTATGTTAAATTTGTCTACAAACGAACAAAGCTAGAATCTTGGCAATGCTGTAGAAAGTAAAACGTTAATTATTGGTCAGGAAGCAGCGCCAATTTCAAAATATATTAATTGTTTTTCATTAATTTTTATTAATTAATGAATATTATAAGAACAATGAAAATCAACATAAGCAACTATGATCTTTAAGCTATTCATTCATTAATATAAAACCAATAAATTTGTTCCTACTGGATAAGTTCATTGACATTTTGTTACATATATTATGTAAGTTAATTGATTTGTTATATTTAATTACTATTCGTTTTTATTTAAAGATTTTTTATTTCTAGTTAATTTTATTATTTATACTTTTTTTACTAATTTCTCCTATAAACAATGTACATTTCTATGGTATATTAATAAATCTATCTTTTCTAGATAAAACTTTCTTATTATGTTGTGGCTATAAGCACCTTGAATAGGCAGATTCTACATTTTTCTTATTTTTTTATTTTAACTGAAATCGAGAGGTTTTATTATTTAAAAACGATCAAAAAAAATTGAGCGCAAAATATTAATATTTACGTCCGCTGTAAGCATTTTAAAATTAAGGATCGGCGAGAGGCTGGAAAACGTACCGCACGAGACTAGACCGTGTGACGTTAGTAGCCATTAACGCTTCGCCCCTTGCCCGCTGCTGCGCTGTATTCACGATACAAACACATCTACTGTTTTTAGTAGATTTTTAAGAAAAAGGAGGGTGTTTAATAGAATTTTAGTAGATTTGATAATAGGCAGGTTTTTTTAACTAAAATCGATATATTTTTTTATTAAAAAACGATAAAAAAAAATGAGCGCAAAATATTAATATTTATGTCCTCTGTAAAATTTAGTAGATTTTTTAGATTTTAGTTTAAAACTATATTTTATCGCTATCTATCTATGGTATATATAAGACGAGTGTCTCATTGCAGTAACAATATTTTGTATAATCCAAATATGACACGTGATTCGCTTAAATAATAAGTAATACACAGGCTAGTTTAGATAGACTTCTTTTAATAAAAATAATACCTTTTTTTGCTTTTTATCGTTATATTTTACTTTTCAACGTTATTAAATATTTTTTTTAATGTTTTCTTAATACACAGGCTAGTTTAGGTTGTCAAGACTTCTTTTAATAAAAAAATACATATCCGCGGGTAGGTAAAAAGTATGTACAAAATATTTTTACTGCGATGAGACAGTCGTGATTTTGGTAGTTTATTATTGAAATGTCGGTAGAATACGGTTTATTGAAAAATATTTAATCAGGTTGAAAAGCAAAATATAACGATAAAAAGCAAAAAAAAAAAAAGATTTCCTGTGTGCGGGATTCGATCCCGGACCTATTGCACCAGTAAAAAGCACTATTCCACGCTTCTACTAGAGCCCATACTTACGTTTGTTCAAACAACTTATTTACGAATCACGTGTGACGTTTGGATGATACAAAATATTTTTTCTGCAATGATACACTCGTCTTAAATATACCATAGATAGATAGCGATAAAATATAGTTTTAAATTCAAATCTGAAAAATCTACTGAATTTTACAGCTGACGTAAATATTAACATTTTGTACTCAATTTAATAAAAAAAAATATTGATTTCAGTTTAACAAAAATGTCGAACGTACTTAGTATCAATTCTACTAAAATTCTACCATACACCCTCATTTTTCTTAAAAATCTACTAATTAAGTAGGAAATTTACTAAAAACGGTAACCCTGTAAAATATGTGTGAATACAGCGCAGCAGCGAACCAGGGGCCAACCGTTCATGGCTAATGACGTCACACGGTCTAGTCTCGCGCACAATTACCGTTTTCCAGCCTCTCGCCGATCGTTGATTTTAAACTGCTTACAGCGGACGTAAATTTTAATATTTTGGGCTCAAATTTTTTTCGATCGTTTTTAAATAACAAAATCTCTCGATTTCAGTTAAAAATAAAAATGTCGCACCTGCCTGTTATTATAATTCTTATGGGAACAAATACACACTAAAGAATAAACTGTCTGAGTATACCGTTCATATACGGACCGTGCAATAATACAATACTTTTGGGAAAAATACACACAAAAAATAGTATCTACGCACACGGTCCCTATGAGGACCATGTAAGAATATAATACTTTAAGGTACCAAACACGTACATAAATAATCAGCAAGCTAGATCTAATATTATTTAAAGAACCTTGTACAAAATTTAAACCAGATTAATTAAAATTCGTTAGTCGGAGTTTAAAAAACAAATTTATGCTCTTCGCGTCAAAAAGCGCGTTTTGTAGTTATTTAAATTAAACCGATCTTTAAAGAGCTCCAGTTCCCTGCATTTTTCGATAAGGTGATTTAATTCAAATCGACATAAAATTTGCTCTAGATTTTGCAGTTTTCTTTGAAAAGCATTTCTGGACACTCTGTATACCTACATAATCACGCTGTGGACGCATTTAAGTCAGTTACTCAAATCACAAATTTGAACAAATTTGAATATTTTTAAAACATAAAATGCTAGTAGTGAAAAAAATGCTGTATATGAGCCTTGGTAGAAAATTGTGTTCCACTAAAGACCTCGAAACGCCGAGAAACGGAGTTGGCGCATAATTACTATTGAAAGTTAAAAATGTCACTGTGAAATTAGCCATCCATTATTTAATAAAAACGTTAAAAATATAGACCATAGAATAAGAGTCATATTTTTGCCATAATTAATTAAAATAAGAAAAGATTAAATATTTATTCAAATTGGCTGTCAGTATAAAATCGTTATATAGGAGATGCAAGTTAATTAGGTCCTCATAACAAGAAATCTTCAAGTCCTAATACGTATGGGCTTGTGTGGAGACCTCATAGGACATGTTACATAAACTATTGTGTGTATGTTTGATGTACATATATCTTAATATCTTACCAAATATGGAGTGTATATTAAAATTAGATTAACTGACGCTTACTTGATTGCAATGGAAAAGATTCTAATATTAATTAAGCTTCTAATAACTTTAGAAATGGTGGTCCTCGTAACGCAGATGTAGAACCGGAAATCGGGCTCGATCGGGCTCGGTCCTCGTATTAGTACAAAAGTCCGTATAGGTGTGTGTGTGTGTGTGTGTGTGTGTGTGTGTGTGTGTGTGTGTGTGTGTGTGTGTGTGTGTGTGTGTGTGTGTGTGTGTGTGTGTGTGTGTGTGTGTGTGTGTGTGTGTGTGTGTGTGTGTGTGTGTGTGTGTGTGTGTGTGTGTGTGTGTGTGTGTGTGTGTGTGTGTGTGTGTGTGTGTGTGTGTGTGTGTGTGTGTGTGTGTGTGTGTGTGTGTGTGTGTGTGTGTGTGTGTGTGTGTGTGTGTGTGTGTGTGTGTGTGTGTGTGTGTGTGTGTGTGTGTGTGTGTGTGTGTGTGTGTGTGTGTGTGTGTGTGTGTGTGTGTGTGTGTGTGTGTGTGTGTGTGTGTGTGTGTGTGTGTGTGTGTGTGTGTGTGTGTGTGTGTGTGTGTGTGTGTGTGTGTGTGTGTGTGTGTGTGTGTGTGTGTGTGTGTGTGTGTGTGTGTGTGTGTGTGTGTGTGTGTGTGTGTGTGTGTGTGTGTGTGTGTGTGTGTGTGTGTGTGTGTGTGTTTGGATGGATGTTGTAGTAACGATAACTCAAAAACTACTGAATAAAAAAATTTGAAATTTTGCATATAGGATTCGGATACCCTAGATTAGATCTGATTAGATTTTGGTGCCAATCGCACAACCGGAAGTGGCAGTTGCTATTATTATACAAAACGGCAATAAAGTTTTACACATATATTTTATATACCCTATAGTTTATTTTCATTAAAATTTTCGAAACTTTTGCCATTGTTGCCAGATTTACAAAAAAATAATTTTTTTTCATACTTTTTTGTGTCAACCTGTAAATTTTTGATTCAAAAATGGCGAGAGGTCATGTGCTGGCCACATCAGATTTTTATAATCATATGTTTATTCAATTTTAAATATTTTTTGAAGGTATGAAGTTCTTCCAATTTCCTGCGGGAACAGGTCGGCCCGAAGTATAGAGAAATGTGGGAGTATTTTCGAGATACGAAGTTCTGCAAATACCCGTAAGGGTGACTCAGCAACTCGGATTCTTGGTAGATCTGAGTTTATTTCGACCCATAGATATCTCGACCATCGAGATTTTGGACTTGTGGATTTTGTCGAAGATTGGGGCCTCGGACTAGCCGACACATTTCCTGGCTGTTCTTCGGTCGATCCTTATGATTTCTCAACTTTTCTTTAGTCACTCTTAATTTCTTCTGCAGTTGGTCTTAGTGATCTTCGATTCCATTAGTCCTCTATTCTTCATCTTCATGGTCTCATGTAGAGTAAATTTTTATTCCTTTTATTAAATAGTGATTCGCCTAAACAATAAGCTTGAACAAATGTAAGTATGAGCTCTGGTAGCGGCGTCGAATAGTGCTGGTTAGTGGTGCGATAGGTCCGGGATTGAATCCCGCACACACCATATCATTTTTTTGCTTTTTATCGTTATATTTTACTTTTAAACGTTATTAATTTTTTTTTAATACACAGGCTAGTTTAGTTAGTGAAGACTTCTTTTTATTAAAAAAAAGACATATCCCGGGCAGGTAAAAAATATGTACAAATTATTTTTACTTCGATGAGACACTTTTGGTAGTTTATTATTGAAATGTTGGTAGAATACGGTTTATTGAAAAATATTTAATAAGGTTGAAAAGTAAAATATAACGATAAAAAGCAACCTATCGCACCACTAACCAGCACTATTCCACGCTGCTACTTGAGCTCATACTTACGTTTGTTCAAACTACTTATTTAAGCGAATCACCCATAGGTATCAATCAATCATGGTCAGGCATTGGCATAATATTGTCTCAAAATTTTAATATAGGGCAAATATTTTCCATCTGAAACCAATATAAGTAAAATGTTGTTTGAACATATTTATAGTATATTAAAAAAATATATAAATTTGATATTGGGAAAATATTTTCAATATACTAATGATATTTTACAAAAATATAATACCCAAATAATTAAAGAATATTGGTCAGATATTGATATTCAACATTTATGACATATTGAATTTCAGTATAACATCGATATTGGACAAATATTTTCAATCTTTTAATGATATTGGAAAATAATACGATTATTACATAATAAAATAATATTGGTTGTACATTTCTATTCAATATTTATAATATATTGAATTTCCACATAAAATCAACATTGGAAAAATATTTTCAATATACTAATGATATTGGACCAAAATGTAATGCTTAGACAATAAAATAATATTGGTAGGAAATTTATGTTAAATATTTATAATATATTGAAAAATATTACCCATAGATGGCGTTAGCACTGTACGTTAATTGTATAAATAACTGTTGGTACTAAGTATCAGATAACTTTTTTTATATTTGTCCATTAGAGATTGGACCTCTCTTCGTATTTGTTATTAAAGTGAAGTGTTTTCAGCTTACATATGTTTTTTTTTTATAAAGATTGTGAAGAAATAAATCACTGGCAAGATACTTAATACGAAATTCAATATTGGACCAACGTAACTATTAAATATGGTAATGATATATTTTTTCAATATTGGACCAACATTACTATTAAATATGGTAATGATAAGTTTTTTTAATATAAATGTAATGGCAATTTTCAATATCAAGATGTGCATAATCAATATTCTACTTATATGTAAGATATATTTTGTCAATATTCTGCCAATATGTAGACCAATTTACTGTAAAAAATCAATATCATTTTCTGATACCCATAATATTGTTGTGATAAATAAATAGTTCCCCAATATGGAAAATTAATATTGAAATTCAGTATCTCCCCCACATTGAATTTCAATATTTGGAGTTATTTTAAATCAATATTTGGCCAATTTTACCAAATGTTAACACTTCGACTTCTAGCCAATATTAAAATTCAATATTCGATAATATTTTCAACCCAAAAAAATATTGTAAAACAATGTTTTGCCAATATTTTTTGATACCTGGGACGTGTCATGTTTGGATGATACAAAATATTTTTTCTGCAATGAGACACTCGTTTTAAATATACCATAGATAGATAGATAGCGATAAAATATAGTTTTAAATTCAAATCTGAAAAATCTACTGAATTTTACAGCATACGTAAATATTAATATTTTGCGCTCTATTTTCTTTTTGATCGTTTTATAATAAAAAAATATATCGATTTCAGTTTAAGAAAAATGTCGAACCTGTCTAATATCAATTCAACTAAAATTCTACCAAACACCCTCATTTTTCTTAAAAATCTACTAATTTAGTAGGAAATTTACTAAAAACGGTAACCCTGTAAAATGTGTGTGAATACAGCGCAGCAGCCGACCAGGGGCGAACCTTTCATGGCTACTGACGTCACCGGTCTAGTCTCGCTCACAGGTACCGTTTTCCAGCCTCTCGTCGATCGTTGATTTTAAAATGCATATAGCTGACGTAAATATTAATATTTTGCACTCAAATTTTTTTGATCGATTTTAAATAACAAAATCTCTCGATTTCAGTTAAAAAACAAAAATGTCGAACCTGCCTATTGTTATTAGTTTATGAGTTTTGAAATCAATCTATGAAATGATTAAAGTGAAAAATCTTTCTAAACCAAAGTGTACATCAACATCAACAAATAAAAAAAAAATAAAAATACGTACAACCCACATAAAATTATACGAAACAAACAAGAGAATTTAATCTAATAATATTTCTCAGAACTTGAAGAAATATTTAATATCATAAAAACCTGTTCCATATAACATTCAAATAACAACTTACCTCTATCATAGCCCACATCACGATAGACCATGAGTGCTTGACAGCGCCGTATCACCGTCACAGCGTCGTCGAACGCCATCTGTTAACGAAATTGATGCCGCGTTTAATGATCCCCATAAGTAACACTTAATTAACAACATGGGGGGTTTTGAATTAACGGGTGAGAATATGTGGGAGAGCGAGGGACTGAAAAACGCCGCAAGGGTGGATAGTTGATCACCTGGAAAGGGATATAAGCTGTTGCCAAAATTTGTTAACCAATCTAAAACGGTTTTTTATTTAAATTAGTGAAAATTATTTAAAATAAAACAAAATTGATTGACAAGTTTTACCTGCATTTTAAATCGTAAATGTTAATAGATATCGATATTTTTTCATTATATACGGATTCTAAGCCGTTCGAATCTTTATTAAATGTATGAAAGCAGTTAGTTTCTTTTTAGCTTTCTATTTTATACTTGGCGCCTATTTTTGTTAAAAAATTGATAGTGATTTTACATATGTGCAAATTATCGTACTTAACCCATGGTTTTAATTTATTTCGATAAGTTTGGCGATGTAATTCGTCGAGTTAAAATATGAAATCTGTTCCATTTTGTCAAACAATTATCCTCTTGGCTCATCATCATGTTGTTCCAGTCGATATGCGAACGATAATGGTTTACATTAACAAAGTTTATTACATCATAAAAATTGTAATTTTGTTTTTTTTTCTTAATGAGATGTCAAGTGGAATTAAATTTGTGCTGTTACCACACCGTGGTCTCATTTTCTGATAGGAAAGGTGTATTTATTATATACAAATAGATTAACTTATTGGTTAACTGTTAAATATTGAATGAAAATTAATTCCACTAATATTTCAGAGGTTAGATTCAAGTAAACTATTTAAAAATGTTCCGACTTGGTAAAAATTATCATGTTTTTAAGAAACCCTGCTAGATCACTTCGAAATATTAAGATTATTTATATTATTAGAGGGGTGCATAAAATAATTAATACACTGGATAGTGTAACAGTACCGTATTCAGGGGGGTCTTAGTAATTTATATTCGATATAAAGGAAGTAATAAATTGTCAACCACTTCAGAAAAATAAGCCTATTTCGTTTAAAATTGTAAGAATTCACTTTAGAAATATTTACTAGAATATATAAATCAATAGGACAAAGGCTGTCCTTCTCAGAAGGGCCTGCAAAAGGAAAAAGCCAACGGGCTCACAACATATGTAGTACATAAAATCTTCTGACACGAAATTAAGTTTATTCGTTCAAAAATATAAAAATATAAAACAACGTATTTAGTTTAGTTAAATTATGTTATTAGATAAGAAATTTGAAGACAGGACATGGCTTTGGATGATGGTTTTTTGGTGGGTTTTTCCATCCCTGTAAAGTCCAAAGTTCATGATTTGTAACCCGACCTTTACCTGTCTCGAGAGATCAGACTTAATATTATATGGCGCGGATTCTAATTACAAAGCTAGTCGCTGATATATCGCATAATTAAATTCAAGTAAACTCTTTCAAATTTGCCCAGAGGGCAGCACTTACTGGAAGTCAAATTTGCAATAAAAAGGGATATGCCCTTCTTAGTTCGCTTAGTAAAATGTTCTCATTTCTGATTTGCTAGATTCCAGTAAGATTAAGGGTGGTACCGGGAAGCTTACGGGGGTTGAACCGATTCGGAAGCCTTTCGCTGTGTGACACTTATTTCGTTTGTAACTTTGATAATTATTTCCAAATTTGAGTTAGTTAATTTCCAACTTCGCTCGGGATCGGTTCTTCTTCCAATTAGCAATTGTTTGATATTAATATTCAGAGTAACTTTCTCAACTGAAATTCCGGTTTCACGGTTACAGGTTGTTTAAGTAAATAATAATTTCTTACGCTATTAAAGAATAGCTGCTGCTTTTTAATTAATTAACGTCATTTTTCAATAACTTGTAACTCATAATTATTTCTTTAGTAATTTGGACCAACTTATGGTCATGTATATATATATATCTCTCGTCAATAAAATTAATTAGTATTTATCTCGTGTTTCAATCAATGAAAATCATTATACTCCCGTAACCTAAAATGTGTGAAAAATAGTGGCTACGACCTCCTTCGCCATGACTCCAAGTTGAAGATTGTTCGTCAGAAAAAGGTAGATGCATTTATCTTTTATATTAGATATAGAAATTCCCTGTGCTTGCGATCCACATATGCCTCGCTCGGCCTACAGTCAATTAGCGGTGTTATACCAAATCACTCTAAATTCAATAATAAATAATATCTAATAAATAGCAGAATAAAAATAGAAACGCCTATGTAACAATAGAAATAGACAATATTAAAATAGTATATTATACACCAAGGTAGAGAGAAATCTTCTTTACCATAGATTATATACTATTTTTTCCACTATTAGAACATTTAACCATTTTTACAATGATATTTTTTGTATTTTTTTTTAAAAACTCAATCATCCAAACGTTAGAGTGGTGGTGGAGAGTGGAAGTGATGGCATTTGATTAACCAATTGCTACAGATTAATTTCAATAGTGTATGGATCACACGTCTGTCGTTAAGTTGTAATGAGTACATTAAATTTACAGGTACTACGGTTGGTGAGGGTACGTAATGGTTTCATGGTCGCTAGGGTGTTATTGCTGCATTTGAACAATATACGGTTTAGGTCCTCTATTGTATTGTTATCACATGTACTGTATGGATCTTCTCGCAACCTCACATTATGTAGGTGGCCAGGTAAATTTCCATGGTTGACGCGGATGCGCGTTAGGCTAGATGAGTATTCTTGAATATGTGGTATGTTTTAGGGCAAAGTACTATGCAACGAAGCATAAGGAATTTTGGACCTGTGAGCAGTTTTGACATGCATTTTTCCATTAGATTTGTTTTTAATTTCTGAAATCACGTCATTGGCAGAAAAAATATTAACTGAAATTCCACTTTTAGCAGCTTCTTTAGCTAATTTGTCAACGTTTTTGTTTTCACTGTTTATAACTGAGTCGGCTTTTACTTGATGAAAATCCATTATTAAATTTAAATAAATAAAACAACGTTTTAAGATTTCCACAAAAATAATAACAAAAGTTATTAATTTAATAGTGACTAGTTTCGTTACATAGTAATTTCATCAGACTAATATTATTTACAAGAAAATCAAGGAATTTATACTAAAACAACTAAGAATAAAATTACCTCTCTAAAATTATGAGGGCTTTACCAAAAGCTATTAACAAACGTACAAGCAATTAAAAACTAAAGACAATTTAAAATAATTTAAAAATACTTTAAAAGAATATTTGTCAAAAGGATTAAGGTATTAAAAGAGATTTAAAAGTGGCGAATTATTAAGGTCAAGTTGGTCATTTAATAATCAATCTGTATGTTTGAGTTTATTAATTTCTAATGTTTCTAAGTAATTTAACCGAATGCCTTTACTTTGTGTATGTAAAATTTTAAAATTATCATTAAAAATATGATTTTCATTAATTAAATGATTGGAATAATTTGAATTTAATTTATTATGTTGGAAAGATCTTTTATGTTCATTAACCCTTTTGACAAATGTTCTCCCTGTTTGACCTATATAACTTTTTGGACAAGAACCACAAGTTAGTGAATAAACACCCGATTGAAAATTTTTATTTATTTTATCTTTATTATTTTTAATTACCATGCCTAAAGTATTGATCGTTTTATATGCAACATTCATGTCTAAATTTCTTAAGAAAGAGGATAAATTTTGATTTGGCAAACCTAAATACGTAAAAGTTTTAAAATTAGAGTTATTCGGTTTAAGTGATGGATAAATTAAATGAATAGCTTGTTTTTGTAACTTCTTATTTAAAATATTATCAATAATAGAGGGGTTGTAACCGTTATTCACCGAGATCTGTTTAATTAAAGGAGGGTATCGATTTTGGGTTTTTTGCGACCCCGTACGAAATTTTTCTCACTAAAAGATATTTTAAAAAAAATGAATTTCCCAAATTTTTTTTCTTTAAAACGTCCCGGAACATACTTTTTTTTAATTTTGAAATCTATTTTTTGACAAAATCACAAGGACTGACAAGGAGGATTTGGCAACATGGCGACCGGCTGTCATTTAGCATAATAGTATACCGGAGTGCTCGAAATAGACCAGTTATCCACGAATTCTATTTTTTTTATTGTTACACTTTAAATCCATAAATACTGGTATTATTACTACAAAAAATGGAAATAAAGAACTAATAATGTAAAATGGTTGAATTCGTGATGTCATCAGTTGTCATCGAATGATAAATACAAAAATTAATTTGCAATCTGTCACATAAGATGTATTGTTGTCACCACAGTTGTTATTGGTTATATATTGCTTAAAAATAAGTTCTAACATTGGATAGCGGTTAATACAGCAAAAATCAGAAGAAGCTTATAAAAAAGAATACGACAAGTTCATCACATGGATGGAAGAGCAAAAGGTATTAATTTGAATAGCATTTCCTCTAATTTAAAATACAGAAGTTTTAATATTTCAAACAATACTAACTATACTTTTCACGTTAAATTAAAAAATTAAGATTGTTAAATATTTGAATAAAGCTTTTAAAAAATGTGTTGGTAATATTTATATGACGTTACAAGGTACTCCTGTCAGAACAATAATAAAAAGGTCATTTCTGCCACAGTATAAGACTACAATAGTAGCTGAATTTTATTTGCAGTCAGATCAGTTCACTTCTGATCTAGATTACTTCAGATACAGTTTTCTTTGTAAAATAATCGGAATTTATCCGATCTGGAGCACTTCCCATTTACCGATGCTGCTCCATCCGCAAAAATTGTTCAAAAGTGAACTATAGAAATGTTAAGTACAAGGTGTAATTAAATTGACATATATTATCATCTATAGACCAATCCAAGATGCTGTCAGATGAAATTCAAGATGGCCGCTGGTAGGCACACAAACCCATGTCTTTCACGTAGTTAACATGAAAAAAGCAGTTTATTTTAACATATGAAACGATTGGAGCTTCAAACGGACATTTTAATTTAGAATAGTTGTGTGACTATCTACTCAGGATGCATTATTGATATTTAATGAAGTGAAAATGTACAGAAAAAATATTGTTTGTTAGAAAGAACTAAACATGCACACTACTTGTTCTGTAGTCAATTGTGGGAGTCGAATAGGTCGTGATATAGAATACCTAGTGAACTACATTTTCCACATAAACCAGAACGGAATGATCTCTCAAAAACCATGAAAAATATTTATATGCTGACAAACTCTTGTAGACCTTGACTTGTTCTTTGCTGTAAAAACTATGTGTGAGGACCAAATATTAGATTATGTGGAAAGCAGTAAAGCAGTCACTGATGATGGAAAGTCATCTTCTCGAGTTTTACATCAATTCCAGGAGTATTGTATATTTTTTTTTTATACTTTCATTATGTATGTTATAAGCTGTTATCTTTTTTTCTTATTTGCTTATTATTTGAAACAGCAATTATTTTTATTTCAAACACTTTCTAAAAGCACAAAATACATCAAATAAACATAAAACACATACAAAATGATGTTTGGTCACGTGTTCTGGATTGCCTTATTTAAACGTTTAGGTCTATTTGGAGAAATATTTATTTCTTATTACGAATGCTTATTCTTCTTGTTACGTATACTGTGGTTCTGTGTTAAGACATGCTTTGTTGCCATATTTACAAATTGGCTTAACAACTGAGATTTTAATAATAAATGTCAAACTTCTCCAGTTCTTGGATTTTTCAGTTTACAATTGTTAAATATTAGAGCCATTTCAGGCAGATGTAATATTTTTAAAAATATTAGTGATTTATTTTTTTCCATTACAAAGAGATTTCTTGCATTAAATATGTTTAATTTATTAATAATTTTTGCCGTCGCGTATACACCCTAAATATCAGGTAATTTAGAATTTCACACAATGGAAATTCATTTTAAGCTCATAGTTTTAATATAAAAACAAATTTTCATTTTCCTCTCTTTGATTTTCAAGTTTTTGAAACATAAAAATTGTTTTTATGAGAAACCCAAAACACCCATTTAAAACGATACCCTCCTTTAATTCTTTATTGAAATCCTCGTCACATATAGGTATATTAATTAATCTATGTACCATACTATTATAAGTAGCTAATTTATGTTGATAAGGGTGATTAGAAGAGTTATGTATCGTAATATCCGTGTGCGAGGGTTCGTGAAAAATGGAAAATTCGTGTCTGTTATTAAATTTTTTAATGGTTAAATCCAAAAAATTAATGCAATTATCTATTTCTGACTCCATGGCAAAATTAATATTAGGATGAAGAGTATTAATAAATTGAAGAAAAGTATTAATTTTAAATCTTTTACGTATTTAGGTTTGCCAAATCTAAATTTATCCTCTTTCTTAAGAAATTTAGACATGAATGTTGCATATAAAACGATCAATACTTTAGGCATGGCAATTAAAAATAATAAAGATAAAATAAATAAAAATTTTTTAATCGGGTGTTTATTCACTAACTTGTGGTTCTTGTCCAAAAAGGTATATAGGTCAAACATGGAGAACATTTGTCAAAAGGGTTAATGAACATAAAAGATCTTTCCAACATAATAAATTAGATTCAAATTATTCCAATCATTTAATTAATGAAAATCATATTTTTAATGATAATTTTAAAATTTTACATACACAAAGTAAAGGCATTCGGTTAAATTACTTAGAAATATTAGAAATTAATAAACTCAAACATACGGATTTATTATTAAATGACCAACTTGACCTTAACAATTCGCCACTTTTAAATCTCTTTTAATACCTTAATCCTTTTGACAAATATTCTTTTAAAGTATTTTTAAATTATTTTAAATTGTCTTTAGTTTTTAATTGCTTGTACGTTTGTTAATAGCTTTTGGTTAAGCACTCATAATTTTATAGAGGTAATTTTATTCTTAGTTATTTTAGTATAAATTCCTTGATTTTCTTGTAAATAATATTAGTCTGATGAAGTTACTATGTAACGAAACTAGTCACTATTAAATTAATAACTTTTGATATTATTTTTGTGGAAATCTTAAAACGTTGTTTTATTTATTTAAGTTTTTGTTTTCATTAATTCCTACATGACCTTTAACCCAAATGATACCTGTCGGTGACTATCGTTAATTTCACATATCATCGGTGATACTTCAATATCGCTTATGAGCACATTGTAAATACCGCTTATCTACATTTTAAAAATTTTACAGGAGGAAAAAAAAATATATTTCAACAATTTCTGAATTTTTTTTGACTTAACTCTTTTGTGACATCTCTGTACCCTACTTTATAAGTATGATAAAGATAATTTCCCCTAACCCCCTTAGATATCAAATTAAGTCACTTTTGCAGAATTGAAAAATGTATTTTTTTGGCATAGCCACAGTAGATACGTTGATTTGTACAAACAATTTTTAGGGTATCAGATCTTTATTTGGTTTAGGAATTACAAAAATAAATCAACACAAATTAGAAATATAATATAAAATAAACCTCTACAAAATAACGTCGTAATAAAAAATTGAAAAAACATTAACTTCTGCTAAAAAAATATCCAAAGTAAGTGAAATTTTTGATCATCATATAAGCCATAATATGCCAAATAATATTTTTCTATTTTATCGATTAGTTATATTGGTTAAAATAAAAGAAGGGCGATTTTTTGTTAAGTTTTGACATAGCCTATTTATATTGTTTGGATTTTAAAAATTTTTGTAATGGAGGTTACCGGTTTCATAATAAGATAAATTAAACATAATAAAAACTTATTTCAATGTTTGAACTTCTCAAAAATTACAACATTGATTATCTCAAACATAACTAATTAAACTTTTGTTTAGATTCGACATACTGGTCTTTAGGTCTCTAGATATCAAAATTAATATTTCAATTATTATCAAAAACACATCAATAATATATTTTCTCCTATTACAATATCTTAAATCTACGAAATTGAATTCTAATCAGTCGTAATAATCACAGCAATTTATGCTATTATAATAATCAGAATTATTACTTAAAAGGTAAATTATTGTAGAAATTATGGCAATCACTTGGTATGACACTTTTAAGTTCTTGTAGATGATCATACTTTATCTTCGATATAGCTTGTCTTGAATGATAAAGTTGGGGCACGTGGTCAATTAAAGATGATATTTTCTTAGGTCTTCGAGGCAAAGGAATAAATTCAGCTGAAAAGTTAAGTTTGTAGAAAATTGTGCCATCAGCATTGTATCTCAAAACTCTTATATCCACTGTAACAAAGTTACTTGTTTCCGTAATAATTAAAATATGTAAATAAAATCGCGCACGGCACTGGAGTAGAATTAACTCAAAATTATGAGAGAAGCTTCGAATAAAAGTCCAGTCGTACCAGTTGAACCTCCGCCCGACAGATGGAGACACGCTCGTCTGTGCCTCTTAGACGTCGAAGTTCATATCGAGTAAGGCAATTCAAACCATTGTTGGTAGCTACAGTGGCAGCCCAAAGTCAGACTTGCTGTGGCCATCCCAATTGGAGCAGCAGTTCAGTCCCTCGACCTTTAGAGATAGGTCAAGCTGAAGATACCGATCCAATTCCTATTGTACCGGAGACAAAACCGTCATCCAACCATATCACGCCAGCCAGGAATACGTGCCTGTACCGTCCGAGAAAAAACCACAGTACACAACCTTTCTTTCATCCGGGTTTTTGGTAAAAGTAAAGTTTTATTTATTGAATTTTATTTGTTTTGAGTCTTAACATCCCAGCAGCTAATTCCCAGGTACTCAACCCAGTAGGGCAAGTAAAGACCACCCTTCTGGCTGCTAAGGGTCTTGTCGAAACCATATGACACCTGGAGTATTTCTTTCTCCACTGCCCGTGCAGTGGCCTTCACACAATAAACGGAAGGTGGCGCCCGAGGCAATTGAAACCTGAACCAAGGTGCCAAAGTGAGCCGTAACGACCAAAGGGCGTTACACCACCAAACAGCGATCACCTACTCCTCGACCGGGTCTGATCGAATCGTAAATCTGATAGTCTTTGGCAGCAAAAAAGTGAAGTCGAGTGTATGAACTTCGTAGTGGTTCGGAGCCCTCCTGGAGTCTCTTGTGACGGTGGCGTATTGTGAAGGTAGGAAAATTTCGCGATTCTTCACCTCTTTATTTATTATTGAGTGCACCGAATCGACCTCCATCTCTATGTGACCTTTTTCTAGGTACTTTTGTGTGATCGTTACATTTCTGGCTATTGCTAATCGTAAAAGCGCATTAGACATGACAAAATTTCTATTTTGCGCCGTACATCCGTCAATAAAGATAACAACATCCTTAGGGTCATCATCTAGTAACCTGGTCACATTATCCACAAAAAATGTAGGGTATGTTGACGATTTTAAATCACAAGCTCTTTCGTCGAACCAATAACAAGTGGCTTTATTATTTCCTAGGTTATACAATTAAAAATTGTGAACTGCAAGTTTCGTCTTGAAATACAGAGCACTGGCATTCAGGAAAAGACATAGCTTTACAGCTTGAAGATCTGCCGTTATAGCTAGTATTGTTCCTTTTTGTGCGGCTTCCTTATCAGAATTATTTTCCTATTTTGCCTTATTAATAAATTTACCTCTTCCAAGTACTCTGGTAAATCATTTTGTAAGAACTGCAAGTAATTTGAAGCATTTAAATTATTTGGAAGAAATACTGATCCTATTAGCAGCCCATGATTTTCATAACAAAAACTATTAATTAACTAAATGTTCGATAGATGGCGATTAGATGTACTTTCTGGGTAAAAATTTAAATGTTTATTATCCTCCAATAATCTTGCTTAGTTGCCAGATGTAACGATCGCCGAAGGGTTTAAATTTCGAGTGAATTTGGGATATTAGTGACCATCAATCATTGAAGTCCGCAGTCAATACGTTGAAATCCCCCCCCCCCCCCCCCAGTGACCATCAGGTACCTAAATAGAAGATTTTTATGACACCATTAAACTTGCCTGGCCCAAAACTAATCCGATATATAAACTTGCCTGTGTAATATTATTTAATATTTTTTTTTTAATATTTTTATCTAAATTTATACCTGATTTGTATAGTAAACAATTTTTTTTAAATTTTTTTCACCAAATAAATAACCTCGGTTTGATTTATATTATAATGATTTTTTTCAGTACATACCAAGTCTTTACTTTTGTGAAAATTATTTGTTAGTCACAAAAATTTTATTTGTTCCAGTTTTTCTCATTTTTCTGATTTTTGTTTTTTTCTGTTTTTGTGGTTTTTTCTTTCGTTTTTAATCTTTTCTCATTTCTTCTGATTATTCCAATTATTTGCGACTTTTTTGTAATTTCTTTGCGAGTTTTTCCAATTTATATCAGCTTTTTGAATTTTTTCATTTTTATGGTTACAGTTGTTTTTTGGTTGACCTTTGGTTTTTGCGATGTTTTTGGATTTTTCTCGCTTTTCACTCATTTTTCTGATTTTTTTTCAGTTTTTTTTTCTAATTTTTTTTTGATTTTTTCTAATTTTTCCTCATTGTTTTGTTTTTCTTTTCTATTTTTTCGTTATCTAATTTTTTCAAATTTTTTCTTATTTCTTTGATTTTTTATGATAATATTTATATTATATTTTACAATTTTATTTTCATTTTTTCCCAATATTTTCTAATTTCTCTCTCAATTTTTTTCTTTTTTTCAAAGTTTTTTGTTTTTTTTTTATTTTTTCTGATTTTTCTGTTTTTTTTTTTAGTTTTTTCGATTGTTTTAATTATTTCTCATTTTTTTTTTCATTTTTATGATTTTTTATTTTTTTACTTTTTTTTATTTTTTTCAATTTTTTCTAATCTCTCATCTTTTCTCATTGTTCTGTTTTTCTATTCTTTTTTTTTGTTTTTTTTTTCTCATTTTTTTTATTTCATTGATTTTTGCGATATTTTTGTCATTTTTTTTTGTGATTTTGTTGCGGTTTTTTGCTATTGTTTTACGATTTTTTGTGAAATGTTTCGATTTCTTGCGTTTTTTCAGGTTTTATTTTTCGTTTTTTTGCGATTTTTAGTGTATTTTTAGGTTTTTTTTTCGGTTTTGTGATTTCTTCATTTTTTCCGTATTTTACAATTATATTTTTCAGTTTTTTCTCCAAATTTTCTAATTTCTCTTTCATTTTTTTCCAATGTTTTTGTTTTTTTTTAATTTCTTTTCCGATTTTTTCTGTTTTTTGCAACTTATATCAATTTTTTTGAATCTTTTCATTTTTTATGGTTAGGGTAACCTGGTCTACATTGAACCACCCATTTTTCTAGATAAGATATCTTTTAAAATTGAAGTATGTTAGTTTGCAAATCGTGGTAGTTGTTGCCGTATATATTTATCTAAATGTACCTGTATACAAAATGTCTCTAATGTATGTATTTTAAGAACAGCAACTAGTTCATCAAAAATATTTAATTGGTTCATTGTGTCCCATGGTAGGTACTCATTAAACCAGGCAGTGGTTCACTTTGAACCATATAGGCACATAATGAACCAAATAGTTACCTACACCAAGAGATCAATTTTTTTGGTACTAGATATAAATACTGTTATATATTACGGAAATAATATTTATTTTCAATAAAACAAAAGTTTCTTTCAAAAAATAGAGTGTATTTTTTACAACAGTAAAAAAGATAAGAGGAATCAAGCAATGTTTAAATAAGAAAATGATATTGAAAACTTATAGCATGATTGTTGTCGGGTAGTTGATCCTGTTACAGAAGGCTCCTGCAAAATAAATTTAATGTCCTCATTTTTGATCAAAGATAGATCGGGTACCTCCGGCATGCAAAAAATCTCTAAATCTTTAGATTTTAGCTTTAAAAATGAAATATACCACTCATTGTTGCTATTTATAGTTTCAACTATTTTGCCAATATAATAAACTTTTTTCTTTTCAGTGGTAAAGGATACTAACACATATTCACCTACATTAGGTGATGTTTCTAAAGGACGTTGCAAAATATTTTCAGTTAAAACCATACAATCATTTTCATCACTCTGCTGACCATCTGTAAAATTGAAGTCGTCGTCAGAATCTTGAAGTTGTATGTTATCGGATGTGTCAGTATCACTGTCGCTATTTTCCTGTAGAACTTTTCTTTTTACCTTATTTTTTTTTGTTAAATTGTTTTTTCTATTTTTTACAGCCTCTTTTACTGCAGCAATTTCGTTCTTCTCCGGAGTGTCTGTGGCGATAATGCTTCGTCCAGCTTTACGTTTTCTGGTGTTCTTGCGAGGTGGAGCTTTTATAGCTGGTCTAAAATTAAAAGGATCCACAAATTTTTGTGGTTCAGGATCTTCTTGAATTTGAGGATCTTCTTGTGGTCTAGGATCGTTTTGTGGATGAGCATCCTCAACCACAAGAAGATCTTGTTGTGGTTGAAATTGAGGATCTTCTTGTAATATATGTTCCGCTGGATCAAAACGATCGGTGACTGAACTGGGCAAAAAATCTTCCTCTGAGAACACATTTTTATCGATAGGAAAAATGCCTGTTTTTTTAAAGGCGTTGCATATATTTAATGGAGTCATAGCTCTCTGATGAGCGTATCCAACAAAATGTGCAACGTCATAAATGGTGACTTGACGTCCTGGATTTTGAAGCATAAATGAATCAATAGCGGCATTGTAAAACTTCTTGAAAGGAGCAAATATCCCAACATCTAAGGGTTGCATCTTTGATGTTGTATGAGGATGGAATGTGAGAATCGTAACTCCGGAAGCTTTAGCTAACTCAAGAGCTTCTATGGAGAGGTGAGCCTCATGATTATCCATGATTAATAGACTTGGATTTTCCATGCTACTGCTAGTGCATTTTATAAAGTGTTTCATGACATCAACAAAAATTTCGGAATTCATCCAACCAGATGCAGATGCCAAACCCAAAGATCCTGGGGGTCCTCCGTTTAGCATATGGATTTTGAATTTTTTTCTGGGAAATACAATAGCCGGAGGCAAGGCTTGCCCAGAAGCACTAACAATACAACACATTGTGACTAGTATGCCCCTTTCGCCGCTGGTAACTTTACATAGATTTTTAAGTTTTTTAGGTGCTAAAACCTTTTGTGGTTTTTGCACTGTCGTAGTTGCTGTTTCATCTAAATTGAAAATACGAGTTCCATCAGCAAACCTTTCATTCCTCTTTAAAACGGCCTCGAGGTTCTCGAAAAATTTTTGTACCGTCTTTTCATTAAAAGAAGTCGCTCTTGCTAAGCTACATGCTTCCGGATTTTTTAATGACAACTCTGGGTGTCTCTTGCGAAAACCTCTCAGCCAATCTAAGCCTGCAATAAAATTTGTTTGCCATTGACTGGGCATGGGTATTCTATTAGTTGTCGCCATTTCAAATGCTAGTTTTCGGCAATCAGTTGTTGTAACACCATAGAATAATTTGGCGCAATACTCTATATATTTTTTAAGACATTTTTCCTGTTCCACAGTAAATACCATTCGGTTTTAGTAATTTGGTACTAAACGAAGATTCGGAATATTTTCCTGCATATTACTTTTTGAAAAATATCTTCGAACTGTAGGATAAGGAATCCCTAATATTTCTGCAGCTTTCCATATCGATGTACCATTTCTTATTAAATTAATTGCTTCACCCATTTGCTCCGCTGAGTGACACCCTCTTTTGCGTTGTTGTACTCGATTTCGCGGCATTCTGAAAGTATAATAAAATTTCATTAATACATAAATAAATTATTTTGTTACGGTACACAATGAACCATGGTTTATTGTGTACCAAACATTACTGGTTCATTGTACACCATACCGCCATTTTGTTTTTATATTGAAATATTCTAAGAAGTACAATGAATAGATAAATGTTTTTATACCATAATGTGTCTTAAGTAAATACTAAAAAATTAAATTGAATAAAAGTTTACTAAATATTACACAAAACTGAGAAAAACCATATAAACACTCACCTTATTTTTTTACAAAAACACCGACAGAATGAACAAAACTTGTTACTCGTCCACACATCAACGCTATCGCCGTTCAACTGATGACAAACGGAGCTTAGTAGTGAAACTCTACTGGACGAGAGAGAGAACGAATATATCGTATTTAGTTTGGGAGGAATTCGGATGGTTCAGTGAGTACCACTGGTTCATTGTACACCACGTTACCCTACAGTTGTTTCCGGTTTCTTGGTTGTTCTTTGGTTTTTGCGATGTTTTTCGATTTTCTCATTTTTTTGTCATTTTTCTGATTTTTTTTTAATTATTTTCGATTTTTCTCGTTTTTTTTTCTATTTTTTCGTTTTCTAATTTTTTCTGATTTTTCTTATTTCATTGATTTTTTATGACAATTTGCGATTTCTTTGTGGTTTTTGCGACTGTTTTGCGATATTCTGTGATATTTTTTGATTTCTTGCGTTATTCCGTATTTTACAATGTTATTTTTCATTTTTTCATAGTATTTTCTAATTTCTCCCTCAATTTTTTTTTTCGTTTTTTTGCGATTTTTGGCATTTTTTTTTCGCATTTCTGATTTCTTCATTTTTTCCGGATTTTACAATTTATTTTTCATTTTTTCCCAATATTTTCTAATTTCTCTCAGTTTTTTTGAAAGTTTTTGTTTTTTTTTTATTTTTTTTCCGATTTTTTCTCTTTTTTTTCAATTTTTTTCAATTCTTCTAATTTTTGTAAAAAAATATTAAAAATAGCGTCCCGAATTTCGAATTTTGAAATCAAGTCACCATAATTTTAATTCTAAAAGAAACCTAGTTTTTATTATTATTATACTAAAATAGTAATTTTAGCAGCATTTTAAAAATATTGGAACAAAGATAAATTTTCTATTAAAATATAAAATTTCCTTTTTTCTGCTACTTAAAAATATGATGGCAATATTGCGTTACGACGACATGAATTATATACCCCAAAATAATTATTTTCCAGGTGGCGCCATTTATAAAAAAGTACGTGAACTGTAAAATTGACAGAATAACAGGTCTCTGATGTGTTTTTGGTAATGTTTTATGGTTCAAATTATAAATTTTTGAACATATAAGACTTGTAAATGAAAGCAGAAAATGAAATATCTCTTATGTACCGTCTCTAATGGAAACATAATCTAGTTCCTGAATTAGTTTTGATAGCGATTTTTGATGGCTTTTTTTGAGGTTAAATTTTCACAATTCTATTGTTTTTTCCATTTTCTTATTTTTTTTCACTTTTCAATATATTCAGGATCTAATTTAATACCATTAGGATATTATAAAAGCAAATCCGCATATATTTATTGTCTGGATTATCCGTCTTATATGTTCAAAAATTTCCCTAGGGTTATCCATTTGCTAACGCCGCCTTAAATAATTATTCACAATGCCTGCCCAAAATATTTACTTTCTTCGCTTTTTTTGCGTGAGGATTTTTTCTGACCATATGTGTGCATTACGGTGATTTGTAACGCCATTTCTATTTATCGGCAAACAAAGTATGATTAATGAAATTGATATTTCGATTGTTTTCCGTTTTGAACTAGTCGCAAAATCCCATTCTTCATCTAGTAATTCTTGAACGGTTCTTAAGTGATAGGGATGAAGCTGCTGTTTCTTTAATCTTCTCCAAACCACCGTGTGACCATCATCTAATTGAGCAGTTATTACCCTTGTACTTCTTTCATGGTTTTCTTCGACCAAATCTTAATTCCCCTCATCATTTATATCCATTTTTGGACTACCACTATTACCAGAAAGTTGCGGTCCCAAAGTACTCGTCAGCAAGGTATTCATTTTCAATATAAAAAGCTACTGTTCATGAAATATTGGAAAAATCGATTTTCATTTTGTACTTTTCAAAGGCGGTACCTTTTTTTGTGCACATTTGCATTAAGGCATATTATATTTAATCGTGTTATTTTTGATACCAGAATATGTGGTTTAATTTGTAATCTATCGTTTTGATATGGCTACACCGCCTCCTGAGCTACACGATCTCTATGTAACTGATAGATGTTGTGACTTGGTTTTTTAAAAGTTTCGTTTAAGGTAATGATATCGATATGTGTTTTTTGTAAGTGATTTAATAAATTATGTTGATTTTTAAATACTGATCGCGAGTTCCACTGTAATATCTTTATATTTTTTTGGCTGTTTCGATTGTGTATTAAAAATGGGTTTTTATGTGAATTGCCGGTCATTATCTGAATCATCATTGCTAACTATTTTCATTCCTCATTCCTCATTTTTAAACTCTGGTTTAAAAATATTAGTAATAAGTTTTCTTAAATCGAATTTTAAATTATAATTTGATTTGGTCTGATTTATAGTTGAACTAATTATATAATTAACATTTGAGGTAACAAGAAATATAGGTTTTTCTTTATAATCTATTAATTTATCCCTGTAGGGGTTTGGTATTATAGGTTTAAGTCTAGAAGTAGTTGCTTTATTCAAAGTGTTATTATGCAAAATTTCAGCTTATTTAAAAGTAATATTTTCAATTTCCATTATATGCTTAATATTATTTTGCTTCGCGTATAGGTATTGGACAATTTTTGGACAGAGATCATGGATCATTGTTCAATAAATGCAGTGTTGGTCCTTATTACAGCCGTCATTTTTATGTGTACATTCTTTGCATCAGCTTTCATTGCTTAAAAGAATGACCGTACCTAAGATATTTGAAGCACTGTACAACTGAGCGTACATATGGATTAACTGGAAAGTTACATAAGTTTATTAAAATATTTCGTGAAATCTAATTTTCCAGAAATTCAATTGTTTTCATCTGTCTTGGAATAAAGGTGACATTTCTGTCATTATCGGTTACCCGGCGCTTCATCCGCTGAACATTAACTACTTGCTTCTCTGATTTAATGACACTTTTTAAATAATCCTCGGAAAAGAACGTGTCGGGATCAGGACAAATCGCCGAATGGACAAAACGCCGAATGGACAAATCGCCGAAAGGCTGGTCAAAACGCCGAAACTAGTCTTTGGACAAATCGCCAAAAGTGGTCAAAACGTCGAAAATAATCTTTGGACAAATCGCCGATCGTGAACAAGTTGCCGAATCATATAAAACGACGCTGCATAGATCGGGTTCATGACGTCGAAGCCGAAGTCATAATTTTGATTAAAATACTCTGGTCAAAATATTCAACTTAATCAAAACGCCGAAACCATTATTTGGACAAATCGCCGAAGGTGGTCAAAACGCCGAAAATAAGAGTCTTTTGTAGAAATACTTTTACATAGTATTTTATGAACTGTAGGTGACATAAATGAGATATTTAAAGATTGAAGGTATGTTTTAGAATCCAGGAACTTAGTAGTGATGTCTATAGATTGTTTATTATATTAAAAATGTATTTATCCACTTGAGTTGCTAATTATCGTGAGTTAAAAAGGTCGCTTTCTAAATTGTCTTGTATAAAAAAGTAACAAAAAAATCTGAGGTGTTGAACACATTCTTGTTTTGACAAGGATACAAATAAATATGTGTGTACATTTTTTAATGGATTGAATCCAACCGCTTTAGACACCATATCATCATTTATTGCTATCGGCCTATAAAGGTGCAAAAAATTGTGTAGCTCAAGAGCTTGAGAGAAACGAAAATATTATTTTGAAATTTTTGGCTAAAATTTTAATTTTAAAGTACGCCCCAGCGTGTTTAAATCCAACATGGCAACATCAACAAACCGAGAAACCTGAAGTCTAAATGTCAACTTTATGTTGATTAGGCTTCCATTATGTTTCAGATTTTTTTTATTTTGTGTTCTGATGATTTTTTGTTCAGGAATCCTTGATCTCCGTTATCCTGACTTTTTAGTTTCTGGATGTTAGGGACCTTTCCTCTGATATTCAAAGTTTTTTGTATTAGGAATTCTTCGTTAGATTTTAATTATGGTTCACTGACTTTTTTTATTTTGGGTTCTGATGATTATTTGCCCAGGAATCCTTGGATATCTGTTAACCACAATTTTTGATTCCTAAATCTAAAGGATTTTCTCTACTAATCAAAGTTTTTTGTATTAAGAATCCTTAATTAGGCTTCCAATTTAGTTCAATTTTTTTTATTTTGGGTTCTGTTTATTTCTAGGAATCTTTGATCTGTACTATCCGGATTTTTTGATTCCTGGATCTAAAGGATTTATCCTCTGATTTTTATTCTGTTATTAAGAATCCTTAATTGGGTTTTTATTATCGTTCAAAGATTTTTTATTTTGTGTTCTGATCATTTTTTGCCCAGGAATCCTTAACCTTTGCTATCCGAAGTTTTTGGTTTCTGGATTTAAGGGTTCTTTTTTAATTAGAGTTTATAAAACAACAAAGATTCTTAGTAGATTCTATCAGTTATTGAGACATTTTGTGTCAATTTGTACTAAAAACTTTAAGAATCCAGATGAAAATTTAAACGCTTTCAACAGGCGTCACCTTAGGGTGTTCTTGACTGAGTGTCCAAATAAGAGCAGTATTTTTAAAACGCTTTCCACATGTGTGATCTTAAAGGATGTCCTTGACTGAGTATACTTTCCTTCTATACAACTTTGTTGGGTTCGGAAAGTAAAACGAATACAAGTTCATCAAATAGATGGAAGAGCAAAAGGTATTAATTTGAACAGCATATCTTCTGATTTAAAATACCGAAATTTTAATATTTCAAAAAAAACTAACTGCACTTTTCACATTCATTTAAAACGTTAAGATTGTTAAATATTTGAATAAAGCTTTTAAGATTAATAATTAAAAAGTTGATATTTTAGAGTTCACGTTTCTCTGTTTGTTGATGTTGCCATGTTGGATTTAAATAACTGTCAAACAGCATGTAACACTCGAAATTGATCAAATTGACATGTAAGCATATGTGTTAAGGTTGCCTAATTCTAATCTGATGCCAAAAAGACGATATTGACAGTTGAGTACTATCGTTAATTAAATATTTGACTGTGCATGATAATGTGTCAAGATAGATTATTGCTTGTTGTTTGACAGTTAATTGACAGCTGTCAACTGTCAATATTGTCTTTTTGACATCAGTTTTGAACTCAGAAACCTCAAAAACATATATTTACATGTAGATTGTATCGATTTTGAATATTGCTTGTTGTTTGACAACTAGTTGACAGCTGTCAACTGTCAATATTATTATTTTGGCATTGGATTTGAATTAAGCGATCTCGAAAACATAAGAGGGTACTTTTTGTTAACGCAGCAAATACTTAAACTTTCGAAGAGATAACCCTTTTAAGTAGTAAATAATGGTGAATCCGTGGAGTTTTGAAGCTCCGTAGGAGCCAAAATAAGCAAAATTGAGCTTTGTGCCATTGAGACTTTTGTTCCGGATGCCGAAACGAACAACATATCCAAATTTCATCCAATTTGACCGGGAGCCAATTCCCATAAGGTTTGTGCAGGGTTCTTTATGCAAAAAAGTTCAAAATGAAAAATTAAAATTTTATCAAAAAATTTCAAAATGAAAAATCTTTTCGTCTCGCTTAAGTTCTTGAGCTGCACAATTTTTGCACCTTTGTAGGTCGATTGCTATAAATGATAATATGGTGGTGGTTGAATTCAATCTATTAAAAAATGTACACACTTGAACATAAATTTATTTGTATCCTTGTCAAAACAAAAATGTGTATACAACACCGCAGATTTGGTTTACTTTTTTATACAAGACAATTTAGAACGCGACCTCTTTAACTTGCAATTTGTCCACGTTCGGCGATTTGTCCAAATAATAGTTTCGGCTTTTGATCAAATTGAATATTTTGATCAGAGTATTTTAATCAAAATTGTGACTTCGGCTTCGACGCTACAAACCCGATCTATGCAGCGTTTTACATCTTTCGGCAATTTGTTCACGTTCGGCGATTTGTCCATTCGGCGTTTTGTCCAAATACTAATTTCGTCGTTTTGACTATCCTTTTGGGGATTTTCCCATTCGGCGTTTTGTCACAGACCCAACGTATCTACCATCCTAACTACTCATTTTTTATTGGTATAAAATTTCGGAATATAATCTATTAAATCGTTTAGGATGATTCGCGATAGAAAATGATGTAAATATTACTTATATTTCACTTGTCCGTTCTCCAATACATAACACTTTGTAGTATATGTCTCGTGATATTGTTGTGCCACAGCGTATACATAAAGAATTTCGCCCACGCGGTATTCATGTACCCAACTTAGATAATAATATCGGTACGGTTGACTCATTATTTCTCGCTGTGTTGTTGTGAACAGTTGATTTGTGTTAAAAACGATGTCGAAAAGGAAAAAACAATTAAAAAAAGACCTCAAGTGGAAATTCAAGAAATTTAAGAAATTTCTGGAAATTTTGGAAAGGGGAAGTGATAGCGACAGTTCAAGTTATAAGTACGAAACCAATATTTAATAATTCCCTGTTTTTTTAGCTAAGAATTTTAAAATTTATAATGAATTACGGATAAGCGTCTCAATTCTAAATTTAAACAATTAATTAAACAAAACATCTAACAACGTTTATTATTATTATTATTATTATTTTGTCTAGATGTTACGCAGCTATTTAATTCAAATTTAAACCTTATACTTTTTCTATCAGTGTTTATCACAATCTTGTTTCGTTTTTTAAATAAGAAACATCAATATCGATCAAAACAGAGGCTAAGTGTCACAGTTCCTTTTTTGTCGTTGGTTTTTTTAAAGAACTGCATACACATTTAACTAATAAAAATAATTTTGATTAAATATCTGTATATATATTTAGGCTATGCGTCTCAATTCTTTTTTTTTCACAATTTCATGGTCCAATATGTCCTTCTATGCTTTCCCTCCTTCTTCTATTATACCCAAAGTTTTAAATAAAATCATAATAGAAGCGGCAACAGGTATAGTTGTAGTAACCTATTGGCCCACCCGACCATGGTTTCCCATTTTTAAAAAATTAATCTCCTCTGAAACACTATCTTATGGGCCTTCTGAAACGTCAATTCTTTCTCCTTTCATAAAACCACACCCTTTACGCAAGAATCTTATCCTGGTTGTCGCGAGACTCTCAGGAGATCTCTTTACGAAAAAAACATGCCAACTTCAAGCATATCAACATTGTTATCCTCTCTTAGTATGAACACTCAACGCCAATATAATACTTTGTTATCAAAATGGTGGGACTATGCAAAATCTTATAATTTAAAAATTTTCAATCCTCCGAATGGGTGCTGTTTAGAATTTTTACAACATGAGCTGGGAAAAGGAGCTTCATATTCTACTCTTAATACACATCGAGCGGCATTAGCACTTATATTAAACATAAATAAAGAAGAAGTAAAACTTATAAATTGTTTTATGAGGGGAGTGTTCAAAATAAAACCCTTTTTTCCAAAATACACAAATACTTGGGACCCTCAACAGGTTTTATCTTATTTATGTAAATTTCATCCACTTTCAAATCTTACACTTGAGAATGTAACCTTAAAGCTTGCCATGTTAATGGTATTAACTTCAGCACAAAGGGTGCAATCTCTGTCCAAAATTAAAATATTCCATATTCACGGAACACAAAACATTGAAATAGCAATCACAGACATATTATAAACATCGGCACCAAATAAACATCAACAAATACTAGTATTTCCTTTTTTTTAACGAAAAACCCGAATTATGCGTGGCTTCAGTTATTTTGCATTATCTAAAAATCACTGAGACTTTTAGAGACAATGGTCAAAATCAATATCTGTTTCTCACACACAAACGACCTCATCATACTGCAACTACTCAAACAATAAGCAGATGGCTCAAAACCATTCTCGCTAAAAGTGGAATTGATATCAATTTATTTAAAGCCATGCTGCAACCTCAGCAGCTGCTAGATCTGGAGTAGATATAGAAACCATTAGGAAAGCGGCAGGTTGGAGAGAAAATTCCCAAATGTTTAACAAATTTTATAATAAAAGTGTCAAACCAATATTTGGAACACCAATACCATGACATAATCTTATGATATATTTTATTTGTTACTAACAAATTTTAAAACGAATTATATTTATACATATTTTGATTATTATCTTTTATACTGCTCTTATACATTACTTTTTCTTAGCAGATTATTGTAAAAAAAATAATCGTAAATCATTATAAAACAGTTAATTTTCGCTCCTTATTTTATTTACCTTTTTATAATCAATATTTCCTTCAGATCGCATTTCTTTAAACAGCTACAAAGTGTTATATGTTGGGGAACGGACAAGTGAAATATAATTAAAAGATTGAACGACTTACCTTAAGGAAGTTCGATCCAAATTATATGAACTTGTCCGTTCTCCAATATATAACCTTCCCACCCCTTTTTAGATTTAGACATCGTTCCAACCCCTATGGCGATCTTCAGCAGCTAGAATAATGAGTCAACCGTACCGATATTATTATCTAAGTTGGGTACATGAATACCGCGTGGGCGAAATTCTTTATGTATACGCTGTGGCACAACAATATCATGAGAGATATATTTCAAAGTGTTGGAGAACGGACAAGTTCATATAATTTGGATAGAACTTCCTTAAGGTAAGTCGTTCAATCTTTTAATTTGACTCGATTGATACATACAGATTTAATATCTATAACATCTTTTCTAAATATGCATAGGTATGTAAGTAGTAACCTGTTTTCATTGGAAAAAGCCTGCCTATATTTTTGTTATTATGTTCTACATATACAAAGAATGGTCCCTTGTCGCCCTGTCACCTGTATTTACCTCGTCGGGCGGCTTTTCGCCGCCGTCTCTTCACTCATTGCTTACTAAATTTTTCACAAAGATTATCACTTATATCTTAACGATTAATGGGTTTTAGTTAAACAACTCATAATTACTAGAAGCACACCGTTATTGATAACCGAATAGGTCTTACCTCCAGGACTGTCGAATACTGAATGAAGAAAACGTTCTAATTAATATTTATCACATCTCAGAAAAAGAAATTTTTAACAAAACTATTCCAAATAGAAAAATGTATACTTGAATAATAATAAATTTGGATATATTTTCTTTGCCAAGATAATTTAGAACATATATGTGTGGAAATATTCATAAGACTAAAATATTTAATTATTTTCAAAAACTGAAAGATCTTGTATTTCTTTAAACATTTTTTATTTGATACAATATTTATTTGGTCAAGGGTAATTTCAAAATTAAGTATCACTAAATTCATATTTTTGGCCATGGCTAAGTGCTTTTTTCTGAAAACGATTCTTATTAAACGATGTACCTAAATTTACAAATTATATAATTATTTGTATATAAATTTATCAGTTTTAGTTCATTAATTAATTGCTTACGTCTGTTATTGATCTAGTTTGTGGTTGCTTTTAATTTGTGGTAACCCTGTTACCGATGAATATTTAGAAGCTATGCCACAATAATTAATATATTAAAATTATTCAAAATTTAAGCTTTCCAGAAATATCTCGTAACAATACACATTCCGTTTTAGAAATTATTAATAATAAACCATTTCAACCGCACCAAATATTCCAACAATAATGGTTAAGTAGAAGTAGCTAATTCTTCACCAGTGCCTGTTGCAGCTAATGATAATAAATCTAACAATTTAGCCTTTACATGTTAACAGACAAAAATATCCCAATGAATGGAATAGATCGAAAATTATATTAAGTTTTTTTAATACTTAGATTTAGTTATGAGTTAAAAGCCGAACACTGCCCACTTAATTAAATACAGAATAACTCTGGTTGCACGGATTAACAAAAAATGACATTTTTCACTTTCATTAACCTGGCACTTTACTTAAAGTACTTTTCACTGCGAAGTAAATATTATTATAAACATATTAAATTAATTAAAACTTAAGAAAATATTGTTAAATTGCTATTAATTTGAGATTGATGAATAAAATAGTTTGCCTCGAAGATACATGTTGTTTATGTGTTTATTTATCTTGACCCATTAGGATAAAAAATTGTAATTGTCTGAAAGATTAAACTTTCACAAACGAATGTTTAGTTAAATAATTTTTCTACTGTTTTTTGTGAGGAACAAAGAAAAGAGTAGCATTGGACGAGGATGCGGCTAATAGAAATATGGAAATCGTTTGTTCAATATGGACAGTCTAAGACAAGTCCCGAATCCTGCTTAAAAACAAATAACAATCCGAGGCAGAATTTTCACTTGGAGTTTAGGAAATACAGTATTTTAAAATCGGTTAATCTTTTTTCTACATCAAAAAATTCTTCTTCAACTTAAGTTTTAATTATTATTGACCTGGTTTTTTTTTACCGTTTATAAATGATCATAAATGATTTTGTTTCAAATTAATATAAAAAAATATTAATGGGCTTGAATATCTGATGACTCTTTAAGAGTTCGTTATTTGATTCTGAAATACACAATTAATTCTATTCCCATGCAGAAGCATCAATATCAGCCTAAAAATTTTTATCGATAATTTCCCGCATCTCGAACATTTAATTAATTAAATACCTCTTTCAAACATTCCTTCGATTCTTCGTCTTATCTTGGAAAAACATAGACGTTCTTTTGTTTTTCCTCTCGTTCCAAAATCAAATTAGCTTCAAGTCAGCGTGGCGAGAACAGGGTTGGCTTTTAGCTTTTAGCGGTATTAAACGTTTAGCTTTTTCTTTAGAAAGAAAATTCGCACGATTGAAATTATTAGGTGATTTGACATTTAATTTAGTTAATAGAGTACGAAAGTTTTGTTCCTTTATAGATTATAAGTTACACACAGAAAAAACGACTAACCAGTAATGAACATTTACTTGGTCTTGCAGCTAAAACAATGCGAGTATTACATAACCTGTTAGTATAGCGTTAAATAGCCTGTATGTTTGATGAACGGAATTTCATTAGTTGCGTCATGTTTAGAATTACCAGAAAAGTTATCATTAAAACAAGTAAAAAACAAGCGTGTTTCGATTAAGGTTTTTCATCGTTAATTACAGCAGAAAATGCAAAACTATTTTTTGTAGTACCCTCCCCAATTAGAGATGAATAGGAAATTATGGATATACTTTATGAAGACTTAAACGAGGACACAGACCCATAGATGAAAAACAAAAAAAAATAAGAAAAATTAAAATGCGACATTAAGAAAACAAAACAAGATTTTTAGTCAAACGATAGAAAAAGTCATGAGCAACCGAAATAGAAAAGATGAAAAAAAATTATACGAAAATTAGCGGAAGATAACGGCGCCAAGTTGTACTTGGCCAGTTGCTTTATAGAAGGATTCTGTGTCCGTGGTACCCATCAATCTACAATGATGTTACTATCTGTCATTTTTAATTAACGGAAGATATTTGAAAACTGATGCAAACCATAGAATTATTAGCCGCATACTCAACCCTTTCGCTCCTGTAGGGACACATATCCCAGCAGCTTTTCATACATTCCTAAAATGGGTTACTTGTATTTAAAATACTTCTTACTGGGACATATCAGTACTTTATAGCTTTGGAAGGAAAATTTGCGATGTGGCAACATAGATCCAACAGTTGAGCATGCGACCTGGCCTTGTTTACATCTAGAATGCGCACGTTTTAGTATTGTTTTCGGTTTTTTTACAAAGAGAAAAGTTGAGAAAATCTGTGCTAAAGAAATTATGCTGATTACTGGTGTGTCCTTGATTATACACTATAATAGAGTACCAACATTTTCTATGTATTGGTCAAATAATCCGTCGCTTGGTAACGAAGCAATAAAAAATGCCATATCAAGGGATAGATGTCAACTACTTTTATCAAAGTTGTATTTCAACTAACCTGAAAATCCCGACAGTCCTCCAAAAACTTACTACACGGATGAAATCCTATCGTGTTTCAAAACAACTTTTCCTAATGCAAGAAGTGACTCAACTTTTCAGAGTATGGACGAGTCGATGGTAAAATTTAAGGGTAGGTCAGCTATGAAACAGTACATGCCACTAAAGACAATAAAACGTGGAAGTGGCAAGGAAACCGAGCAAACTGAAGGAACTCTCGGTGAACGAGTAGTAAAAAAGCTGACTTCTTCAATTGGTCCAAGAGCCAATGTAGTTTTGTGTTTTGATCGTTTTTTTACGTCAGTCAAATTGATGAATGACATTCAATTTGCTGCAGTGGGAACTTGCATGAGGATTCGCAACGATGTGCCGAAGATTGATGGAAAACTAGCAAGAAGAGAATCACAAATAAGGTTTAGTAATCAGGGAACTTTAGCCATTAGATGGCAAGATAGAAAAAACTTTGTTTTTATCTCAAATTGTCATAAATCCACAATAACTACAATTTTAAGAAAAATGAAAGACGGATCGGTTTCAGAATTCTCATGTCCTATAGAGTTTTACAATAAGCACATGGGCGGCGTGGATCATGCCGATCAAATGCTTTCTCTATATGATATCAACAGAAAATCTGCAAAGTGGTGGTGAAAAGTGTACTACAAATCCCTTATGATGGCGGTTCACAACTCCTTTATTATATTTAAAGAAACAAAAAATCACAAAAAAACTACCTTTATTCAGTATGTTGTGAAACTAGCAGAATCACTAATAGCGTATGGCAGAACTGGAGTCAAACGTAAAAGGACCAGAAAAGTTGGGCGACACTCTCAAGCATGGACCGATCAAAATAATGTTGGCGATCATTTACCCGAAACAGGGCCTACAAGAAGAAGGTGCTATCGCTGCTCTCAAAGAAAAATTGAAAAAAGGACCAAACTTTTGTCCAGAATGTGTAATTTACCATTATGCTTAAATTGTTTTACACCCTATCACACATAAGTTGGGTAACTGCTGGGACAAATATATCCCGCCAAAAAACCCCACTGGGACATCAGTGTCCCATGATTTTTGTAAGCAACTGCTTGAAATAAAAAAAATAAAGAATCAAAACAATTTTTTTTTATGAATTTGAACATACACAGAGAAAAAAGATTATTTGAATTAACCAAATTTTATTTGACCCAAATAAATATGTTATTTGGATAGGTCGAACAAAACGTTTTATTTGTTTCAACAAAACTGTTTATTTAAATATCCAAATAAATGATTTTGTTGAATGAAAAAAATATGTTCTTGAATAAAAAAAAATGTTTTGTTGAATGAAAAAAATGTTTTTTTTTATGAGAAAAATATTTTATTGATTGAAAAATATATTTTCTTGATCGAAGAAAATGTTTTCTTGATTGAAAAAAATGTTTTCTTGATTAAAAAAAATGTTTGTTGGATTGAAAAAAACTTTTAGTTAAATAAAAAAAATGTTTTCTTGAATGAAAGTCACTCCTTTCTGTTTATCCCTAAAATATTTACAATACTTATTATTTTCAAATGATTTGCTTGGCACATTATACTTACTATAATAATACTAATTTACTTTTTTATTTAATAGATTATTGGGCTAATCTCACTACGAAATAACAATTTAAACGAGCGATATTGTTTTGTTAAGTTTTATAATCGTTATTATAATGAATATGAATACCTACCTATAGTTTGTTAAATAACAGTTTGTAAAAACTCCTCAAAACTAAAAAATGATTTAAAAGTGCATTGGTAATGCTCATGAAATTTAGTTAACCTAAAATAACATTATAAAGAAGTACTCACCTTGAAACATTAAAAGGCATTTTTCTAATTTTATTGTCGCTAAATATTCAGACATTTTAAGTTTAAAACATAAATCCCAATTTAGAATCACGTTACAGCACAAACACAAAACTTAAGCAAACATGGCGTGGTCTGATTTCTGATCTGATCAGGTACATCATGTTCAAAGCTCGGAAGATCTGATGGATTACGATCGTCTCAAATTTATCGTTAAGTTCTCCCCACTTGACCAATTGTGAACAAGATTTAGAGGCATGTGACACGTACCGTTTAAATTGTGTTCATTCAAATAACAATACACACTTAAAAATGTGTGCATCTATAATCAACAATTGTAAACATGATCTATATAATTTGTTTCTGGAATGGGCACAGAATCAATTTGTGTATGAATTGTCTAGCAAATTGTGTACTACACTTTATTGGTTTTTAATTTAAAAGTTTTGTATTATTTTGCAATAAATTTTTGATTTTTTATACATGCTAAATAGAAATAATTTTATTAGATTTGTGAAATTAGTATCAACAATTGTTTGACAAGTAAACACATTGTGGTTATTATTATAATAAACTTTTTGAACACAAAGTACACAAGTATATGATTTTTATACACAGGATTGTGTAGTATATTCCAACAGTATATTTTTTTATTTAATTTAGACTGTAGAAATTTTACACAAATTAGGGTTAATACTTACATAATTTGTGCAATAAATGTGAATAGGGTGTGTATATTTTAACACATTTATGTATACTTATGTAGGGTTAGTAAAACCAATACCTTTATCTTTTAACACAATGCTGTGTAGTTTCATTAAAATTGAAATATGCTTTTTGTACATATATTGTTTAGAGAAAATCTATAGAATATTTGTTTAATAGTGTTATAATTTGTATAAAAATCATAACTATATTAGAAATATTTTTACCTACCAAGAAGAGGTTACACATTTTTTCTGAAATTGGAAAAAGATTAAAAAAATGCCAAATTAATATCATAAATATTTTTATTTTATAAAACGAAAAATATCCATGTGATCACAAAAATAATACAACTTTTATAACCAAATATTTAGATTGTGTATTTGAATAAAAAAATCAACAAGAACAAAAATACTAAACTATATTAGGAATTAAAACACTAATAAATGTTTATTAAAATATTACTACAAGAATTATAGCAAAAATAACTGCCTTATGTGTAAAACATAGTAAGTTGCATAAATCACAATGACTGCTTAAAGTTCAAAATAATATACTGGGTAGTTCGTTAATTACTAGATTTTCGAAAGAAATGAGAAAAATCGACAAAACACTGTGTGTGTCTCTATATTAATTACGTGAAACCCATTAACCATATGTTTATAGAAATATCTTTGTCTCTCCTATTCTCAGTCACCGTTTGTCTATTTATCAATGAAACACCCAGTATATTGGAACAAACTTACAATAAAAACTTAGAATTATAGCATTAAATTTGACTTCATTTAGTAAATAGGTACTTACATTGATTATATCAGGTATTGGTAAAATTTTATAATATAATCCCACTGTTGCCTTTATATACAAATAGGCTTTACTGGCTTGGACCGAGCTCTACTTCGATTTCATCATCGGTTACGTAGACTAGTAGATAGTACTTGAACAATTGCTGCCTCCGAAAAAATAAATTGATGAGAAACAGCCTAAAAAAACATTTCTTTAATAAAAATCGATAAAAGTTCTCATTTATAAATACCTCATTCAGTTGAACTTCCTGATCATTTATTTTAATCCTTAATATCAGATTAGTTTCTTAATGTGGATTTATGTCCTATTTTCGAAGATCTTGTGGTCAATTAGATTCTCTTAAATTATAATTAAAAAAGGTTATTAAATAAATCAATAATGAAAATTTCTTATTTACTTACATATTTGCCTATCTGTAAAATGTTTTTCCACTTGCTCATAATTTATTCTAGGGTATCAAATCGCAAAACAAACTAACACAGCAAAAGCAAACGACTGAGACATTGAGATGGTCTAAGAGCTGTTATGTTGCCACATCGCGCTAAAAAATCGTGATGTGTATTTTAATTTATTTTGTAGATGATTTTTGAAGCGTGTTTTAATGATATTTCGACAACAAATGTGCAAATATACAAGTGAAATAAAAATTGTCTACCTATTGGGCAAAATTAATTGTTTTTACCAATTGTATTAATTCCATTTCTTTACAGATATTATTTCTATAAAATATCTTGTAAGTAATTTGGCAACATGGCTAGACTAACGACAAGTGGCCAGAAAAAGGCGCCATTTTTAGCGCGTCTGTATTTCTACACAATTGTGTATCAAACATACTCAATATATATTATAATTTGTGTGGAAAAAATATTTATTTGCTGTTGAATTTTATTACCAGATTTCTAAAGATTTTTTTAGGGTAAATGTTTATAAATATACACAGTTTCTGGTTAAAAAGAATCCAGACTTCCTGTGTATTAAATATGAACAACTTTCTTATGAAAATTACACATTATCACGTACACAAAACATATGAAAATTTTTACACACAGCTGTAATATAATTTCGAACAATTCTGTAGTGTAAATAAACAAATTTTTTTACACAGCAAAGTGAGAAAAAATACATGGGTATTTTTCTGGGTGTATATTTAGTTGAATCATTTTGGATCCAAATAATCCTATTGGTTCATACAAATAACACAATTTATTCCATACAAATAATATTTAGTAAATGCAACAAAACTACAGTCAACCAATATGATATTGTTGATTCAAATAACCCATTTCTCTCTGTCAGCTGTGCAGGGGCAGGATTCTTAAAGGACTTTAAAATTTTAATGGAACTAATAAGTCGACAATATTTGGTAAGAAGATTTAAAAAGTGAAAAAAAAAAACCTGGAACATGTGTGTTCGACGAAGAAAAAAATATTATGAATATCACAATCCGCATATAGATATACTTAGATATATTAACAAATTTTGAAATGCAACGAATAAATTTGTTAATATCAGCGTAATCGACAACGATAGAAAAAAATTGAAGATGAAAAATGCGTTTTTTAATGAAACTAATACGATTGCACAGATAATAATAATAAAATATCGAATTCTCACCATGCGCATAAATACAAAGGTACGGAAACCTAAAAATGAGGGAATGGTAATGAAAAAAAGATATTTATTAATATATTGGTAATTGTTGGTAAAATATACGTAACAATAAACATTATCACCAAATTTCAAGTTGATAGATCAATGGAAAGTTAAAAAATACTTCGGAACAAAATTTTGTAAAAAATGCTGACTTTGGCGGCTTCTCATGCCTATATTTTGCAATATTTTTTAAAACAAAAATTACCGCTTTTCTCTACTCAATGAGCTCTATTCAACGATACCTCACTTGATGGGGTTGGCCAAATTTTTATTCAGCGTCCCCTTTTAGCTGTATGGAAGCCCCCCCTTGAAAGCATTTAAAATTTATTTTTATAATTTATATAGCTGTGGGTCAACAAGACACATATACTGTGAAAAATTGAAGACTGTAGCTCCAACAGTTTAGCTGCTAGACCGGTGTGACAGACGGGCGGACGGACGGACGGACACGCGAGTGAGAGCAATAGGGTTCCGTTTCGACCCTTTGGGGTACGGATCCCTAAAAATGGACAAGAGATCACCAATAATTGAGATGAAAACCCTATATATCTGGTAAAAACTCAGTAAGTGTGTATTTAAGAGAGGCATTGACGTAGTGCCAGCTATATACAAACAATGCCAAAGAGGTTTAAAATTGCATTGGTGAACATAGTAAACTACCTGGAAGAGTACCGAAGTGAGAAATGTTATACATATTAAACGACAAAAGTTATCACCAAAAAAATCGTCATTAAAGGAGTATTGGAAACTTTTCTAGAAGACATAAACGATGCCTTAAAGGATGAAAGGCTACATCCAAATAAAGTAAACCAATTCAAAAAGCAGATGCCGAGACATGAACTAAATAGTCGATTAAGAAAAAAAAATAAACGAATTAAAACTATCTATTGCATATAAGGATTCGAATAGAGGAACCCAGAAGGTAAGGTGGAGCAACTCAATACTATAGATGCCAGGTCTTTCACAGTGGATTATCAACTTGCCGTCACACAATGAAATGTGTGAAGTGCAACTGAATAGCCATTAAGAAGTGAGAACAAGCCAAATCGCGCCAACATCTAGTAAGCTACAGACGGTACCCAGTAGTACCAAGAATGAAGAGCCTGAAAGGACCGCTAACAACAGCATCGAGGAAATTCTAATCATCAAAATAACTTCTGGAGTAAGGTACAGTAGTGTAGCCTAAGGACATCAGTATACAGCAAAAACAGAAGTAAGTATAAACCAAATAAACCAACAGCAACAAAAGTTCAACGCTTTATTATACATGATAACACACATTTTAGCCACCTAAAATATCATTAGAACGCCCAAGTTATTTGAGGATAGAATCGTGAACCCTACGTGAAATTATGACGAAGAAAATCGCAATGGAACGAAAAAATCGACATTACAACAGTGCAAAAACCCACTTATCAGAAAATAGAAACCTAAGATATGTAAACTATCTAAACAGAGAGAAAAAGAATTTACCACTATCCGAAGCTAGTCCTGGAAAGAAGGATGACATTCAAATCTACACAATAGATTCGAAAACCCAAAACCTGAATAACCTAATCAAGCAATATTTAGAGGAAAAGGCACATAGCACAAGTCTCTAAGTAGAAGCCAATAGACTAAACGAAGAAGTAAAAGAACAATTAAGGGAGAAACATTGAAACTTTTGGATCAACGAATTGAATTCACAAAAACCAGTATTATAGAAGTCACAAAAAAACCTGAGAACAGACAGATAAACGGCAGAAGAAATATCAGAAAAAAAGGGTAAAAGAAGAAGTATAAACCCAATAACTTCAGAAGAAGTCAAATATATGATGCAACAAAGCAATGAAGAACCAATCGCAAAAAGCAATAATACACTTGGTGGCTAGAATAAAGTATTTTTCAGCTGGCTAGAAAAAGGCATTTATCGGAATTACCTATAAGGAAACCTAACCTAGATCCTATCTTTCCACACAGCTTACTAAACAAAATTGCGTAAAAAGCCATAATAAAGAAACAGTAGAAGCTAGAAAAAACAATATGGATTTAGAAAACAATACAACTGGGAATCCGAAGTATAACTGATAAGATTAGTCCAAGGCTTTAATAGAAACTAAGCAACAGAAGTCATATTTTTGGATACCAGCAAGGCATTTGACCAAAAAGACTCGAAAGGCTAGTAAATGAGAGAAAGTGAATACTTTAAAGCCCTCACAAAACTATATAGCTAGCTAAAAAGGAGAATAGTTTAAAGGAGAAGCATTGTCAGAAAAATGATACCAAGAAACTGGCGCAGGGAGTTGTACTCTCACCGCAATTGATTAATATCTACTTAGCGAACGTACTAAAGACAGTCCTCCATGCTGACGATAAAGCTCTAATAGCCAGAAACCATCAACCAAGATTAATAACAACAAAAGTTCAAGAAGCCGCCATGGGGATCGAATAATGTTGCACAAAATGGAAAATCAAAACAAATTCAGAAAAGAGCCAGGCTATTCAAAAACAGAAGACACCAGCCAAGCGAAGAAATCCAAATTGAACTAAACAGTATAATATTGACGGATAAAGATAAATATTTAGTGGAAATCCTTTTGGGAAATTTTCCTCTCCAAAAAAAAATTTCTTACTTTCAGCTCCTTTCTAACCTCTAACACAAGTCACACTTTTATTTAGTTTTTAATTTTAATTTTATTACCATTTAATCCCCTTTTTACTTTTACTTACCTATTTTCTCTTGCACCACCCTCCTTCCCTTCTTAGTAGCGGTAGCCTTAATTTTAGCAATATGCTAATTAAGGTTTAATCTTAACATTTTGTTAGTTTGACCTGAAGATGGCTTTTTAGCCGAAACTAGTTGCCCTCTTTTTTTATAATTAAATTTACTATGGTACATGATTTTGAGTTTCATTTATGATTAAATATTTAGAAGTTATCATGAATAGCAAATTAATTTTTTTAAAATATATAAAAACAGCTATAAGCAAACTAACATATCAGGACAAAGCTAGGAAGTCTCATAGGACGAAAAAGCAAACTGAAAATGAACGCTGATCAATTCGATTATTTTGCAAACTTACGCTACAATATCCTGGGAATCAACAGAATAAAAGCAAAATCTATTGCTCAGAAAAATCGATACTAAAAAAGAGGAAGAGGGTCACCGGACTACACAATTTGAGACCACAGAAGGCCTAGTAAACAATTTAAATAGAGGATCTAATCTTTGTATTTTTAGTGGAAGTGGAAGTGATAAAAACACATAAAACTGGATTCAAGCTTTACTTAAGAATACAACGACAAGCAAGACAAAAATAAATATAAAGAGAATCCACTAAGCAACAATGGAGTTACATGAAGGAAAACAATACGACATTATCATTACTGCAGACGACTGACAAAAATCCGACAGCTTGGATCTTTTAGAAGCTATTAACTTATTTTTAGAGGAACAAGTTGGGAAATGGAAGGCTTGGGCTTAATCCAAGTATGTGTGTGAAAGGGATGGTAGAACAAAGTTTATCAAGTGACTAGTTTGAAAAAGTTTTGCTATAGATATCGAACTCGCTTAGTGAGAGTCAAAATTATATCACAAAAAATAAATTATAATTAATCTCTTAGAAAATGGGCCAATGCAGCAAAGAGCGTTAGATTTACAAATATTTTTTTTTACTCAACTGACTGTGTACTCACTTCGTCTACTGTTATTTGCTTCAAACTTAAACTTTACAATGAAAAAGATGTATTTGGTTGTTATTCCTGCTAATTCTATCTTTGTGTTATTCGAGGCATCTCTTTTTGTTATTTTATTTTAGGGAAATAGAGGGGTTTTATCCCTTTGTTACTCGACCATTGGGTAAACTTAAAGATTGTACTAGGTTTGGTCCTATCAGATTATCTTGTATTGGTTATACCTAAAATGCCTCTTCTGCTTTACACTAGTGTATCATAATCAAACAGTTTCTTCTGCCAAATCACACATTTTGCAGTTGGTGGTTTCAGAATGGAGTCCCATTTTCTCTGAGTGTGTACGTAGTTTGCAATGACCTGTAAGAGGTCATTTGCTATGTTATGTTCACCCTATTAATACTGCATATCTGGTGAAATATATTTAGTATGTTAGAATTATAAATACAACAGTATATTTGATCTTTATCGTATTGTAGTTGTAATCCTGTAACTAAATAAAATTACCATTTTTATTGACACATAAAAAACTATATATAACAACAATAGATAGTTAGCTACATGGTTTTTGCAAAAAATATTTTACGAGTGCCTCCCAATTTTATAAGCACGATTATTGATTTTGGTTTTGATAATTTCCAAAAGTTAGACCTACCTCC
Source organism: Neocrepidodera transversa (assembly GCA_963243735.1). Taxonomy (NCBI): domain Eukaryota; kingdom Metazoa; phylum Arthropoda; class Insecta; order Coleoptera; family Chrysomelidae; genus Neocrepidodera; species Neocrepidodera transversa. Next base: position 35,877,032 of record OY725339.1, read on the forward strand.
AGAATCAACTTGAGTAAGAGCAATAGTGTAGCACACGTTTTTAGAATAAGTCCTACCCTTGCTTTTTCTTTAACCATGCAGTATGGTACTCCCATTTTTTGGCAGAAAACATACCAAGGGATCAACATCTTGTACAATGACCAACTGAACTTTCTTCTGTTCAATGAGCTTGGTAACAGATTTGTTCCATCTTTTAAGGCATTAGGCATTTTGAAGAATCCTCTTCCTTTTTAGTTACTTTAGCGTTCGCCTTAATTTTAAGCCTAGTTTAAGTAGGGAGTTTCAAGTCTGTACTTCGCCAACACTTTAAATACTGAGTGGCTGTTTGTTCGTTAATAGTTGATAGTTGATAGTTGATAGTTGAAAATTGATACTTTGGTGATGAAACTTTTAACCTTTTTTTGAAAAATACAAACCTAGATAAATAACTCTTAGTGGCAGAATATCTTGGCCAATTCCAAAATTTGTGAGATATCTTTAAGTACACAGGTTTACAAAAAAAAAAAAAATTCGGACTATTTGATCAGACCATGGTATTCCTTGGTATTTTGACATTCTAATTCCAATCTTGGGGTCAGTTTTGCCCCATCACCTCAGAAAAACCAGATTTCAAGGTCATGTAGCGGTCAAAATGGTGATTTTTGGAACTGGCCCCGGGACGATTTCTCAAGCGATCTTTTAAGTTGAGGGGTAACTGTGTAGGTCTTGAATACCTTCCAAACATTGAAAACAGTTCCCAAATCTCGACCAGGACCAGCGCAGGGCCAGCCAAGTAGATAAAAGGCGTTCAATTTCGGCGATCCGGTTGCTCTGAGTTAATGACAGGGGATCGAGCACAGACACAAATGGCCCTACAATCTTGCCAGAACATTGGAGTTATGCTCAAGTGGTTCGAGGTATTCGAGCTCGTGAATTTTGGCGATTGAGGTATCTTCAGTTAATCATAGAACATCATCCAAAAATTGGGTCAAGCTGAGTATACTATCCGGGGCAAACTAAGGTTGCAGAAAATTGCCCGAGTATCCCAACCCGCAAGTTCAGAGTTTGCCACCTTTGTTCTGCTGAGGCAGACCATATTGGAATTCAATCCCTCGGATCAGACGTCACATTCCACCAAGTGAATTGCTGTGGCTATCATACAATCTTTGCGACTATGACTTAGAGTCCGTTGATAAACTCAGTTCTGCTATTAGCATTACCCAGGAACAACGACGAGGACGTTGCAGATACTGTTTCCTTCGGGGTGCTTATTTATAGCGAGGCCCATCGTCTCTCACTTTTTTACCTCCCAGTTTTTCAATCTTTCCGTGCTTGTTTATGGGGTCTGCAGGTTTGATCAAAACTCCTTCTAAGCCCCTTTCTCTTATGCACCTTGTTGGTATTCCTTTTCAAGTTCCAACACTAATCTGCCAACATGTTAATGCCCCAGAAACCTTGGTAGCGTCTTTCCATCTCTTTTATATCTTGGTGGAATCTTTCACCTTGTTCTTCGCTAAAATGTCCGAGGATTTCTGGGAAATTTCCCAAATTCAAATCCAAGGAGAGGACCTTCAAGCTCATCAAACATCCAATGGCTTTTTAGTTCTGGAGCAAGCCCTCCACCAATTCCTTATAGTTTGGATCTTTATTATTTCCAAGAAATTTCTGGAAAACATTCACGAAGCTCTCATATGCTTCTTCCTCATCTACCGCCATCTTCTTCGGGAATTCTGTACCTTTTATAAGTTCTCTTATTTGCGTCCCATTGAAAATCCCTTCTTTAATTTTAGCATCTGACAACTTTGGGAATTTCTGGTAGATATATTGGAAGGCTTCGCTACTTCTTTTCTTAAGAGCCTTGACGAATTGTTTTATCAACCCCAATTTAACATGGAGAGGAGGTAGTAAAATACTTTTGGCATCCATTAATTTTACTTGGTCTATGTTCTTCTGGCCCACAACAAAATTGTCCCTTAATGACCAAACCTTCCGTTGGTAATGCTTATCACGAGATCGACTGTTTTGTAAATCCACTCTGTTGTCCCAAACGTATTGTTACCACCTTCAAATCCGTACATATTTTCCATTTGCACCTGCTGTAATTAATTTTTGGAGCAAATAGTCCATATTGCAGTAGTTCTCACTCAATATCGTCGAGTAGGCTATTGGAATGGACGTTAGGTTATAGCCATTATTCAACAAAACAGCTTTTAAACTCCTGTTGGATGAGTCAATAAAGAGCTGCCAATCGTCCGAATCATGTTTGACTTCAAATTTACCGAATACACCTGCATATATATATGCAAAATACTAATGATTCATCTTGTTCATAATATTTTCGGAAAGGCACATCCCTATTTCTATAACACGTTCCTATTGTTCTTTTCTCTAGACAACCTTTCTCTTGCAAACGAGAAGCTTACAGCCTCAAATCTCGAACCAAGTCCTTAAGTTCCATTTGATTGAACTTTGAAGTTTGAAACTGCTCATTTTCGCTGTCATGGTCCAAGTCAATTGGAGATTCTGAGGGCTCTCCTTCATTTTCTTCGGGTTCCATTTCCCTACCTCCTTCATCATGAATAATCATACGTTCATCAGCCAGAACATCAGCTATCACTGGCATGGTAACTGACAACGTGACCATATAATTTAGCGATTTTCTGTTTTTGAAATTCATCCCAAACTTAACGTTTCTACAAAAGTAGCAATCGCGTTCGTGATTTTCTGGTTCGCGCCAGCTCATAGGCGAAGAAAAAATCATTCTTGCCGAGCTAGTCTTCCAACGCCTCAAACGCGCTTGATATGATCGACAAATAACTTTTGGGCCCATGGGTTGTTATCTAGACCTTCCGAATTGGGAAAACACGCCTGAAATTGTGCCGATATGGTCTGTGAAATTCACCAAGATCGTCTTAGGATTATATTCCTCACAGAAAGTACAGAAGGACTCTCTATTACTCAAGCACTTATCTCTAGTATTTCTCGACTTCGGGGAAAGTTTGAGTTCTACTCTGTACTGATCAATGTGCTAGAATAGCTTGAATTCCTCTCCCTCCAAACTAACTCCCTAAAATGACTAGCCGAAAACCCTTGATCAACTGACCAGCAGAAAACACTTGCCTGTGAAGAACTCACACGAGAATTTGGCAGTGGTACTCGGATGAAGAAAAATATCTGGGATATCCCAGACTATATATGTTGACTATACTGGATACTACACAAAATAGAGATAATGGATTCGAAACTATCGGTATTCTTCGTTAACATGAAAGGAATGTTTACACTTTTGGATCACCGAAATTGAACACCTTGGCAGGGAGATCGATAATGTTTTATCCACTGGGCTGTCCCTGCGTTGGTCCTGGTCGAGATTCATGGCTCCTGTCCAATGTTTGAAAGATATTCACGACCTAGACAGTTACCCCTCAACTTAACAGAAATTTGAGAAATTTTCCCCGGCCGGTTCCAAAAAAGCACCATTTTAACCTCTAACTGACCTTTTTTTGACGTAATGGGGTAAAACCGACCCCAGGATCGGATTCAAGACGCCAAAATACCTAGGAATACCATGGTCCGGTCAAATAGTCCGGACTTTTTAAAATCATCCTCATTGGTTATAGTTTAGTTATTATTTTGTTGGATGTAATAAACAAATAAAACAGAACATCAGATAGAAGAATATTATGATCAAGGTACAGGAATGTTGAAAAGTAACAAAAAGTTTTCCACAAAAATTATTTATAAATTAAATTATAGCGTAATTATTATTATAATGTTTACGGATAACTTTATTGCCTGACATATTTGTCAGGCAATAAAGTTATCCGTAAACATTAGAATTGGAAAAAAAAAACGATGGAGGTAGAATAATAAAAACATGAAATATGGAATTTAGTATATGTCACATATTTCCTTAATTCAAGAATTTTAATATTTTTAATTATTCTATCAAACTGTGATAGAAACGTCTAATTTCAAGTAATTGTCACCTATAAGCCCATAAATAAATAATATAAGTATTTACAAAAAAAATATCTTACAGCCAAATTTGCCGCATCTGCAATATCAATATCGAAGAAAAAAAGAGACACTATTGAGTAATTAAAATCGATTCAACGTCGTAAAACTTTCTTGAGATTCAACAATTAATTACGACGTCTATGAATCTTCGAGAAAAAAGATTAGGGATTGTCTATGTAATTAAACTATCAAATTGGTGGGTGAAATGCCAGGAAGGAATTTCTAATGGAAACACAATATTTTATGCAGAAGATTAGGGAAAGGCTCAACTGTACTGAAGAGAATAGTTTTTAATTAAAGAAAAAGATGCATTAAATAATATATTAAATTTACTTAAATTTAAAATAATAAAAACATACAAGTGGCTTTGTTAAGTGGCGCCAATATCATATGCAATCTTGCCTGAAATTAGACGAGCGCTCCCTTATTATTACAGATAGAACAAGCTGAGGTTTCCACCAAGCAATTCTGTATTTAATTCTTATGAGCGCCCCTGTGGCACTTTTTTTAAATTATTTTTATTAACAATGATAGGACTATCAACTGTTTTCCCAGGATAATTTAAAAAAGTAGCACAGAAGCGCTCTTAGAATAATATAAATATCATGAAAAAAACCGCATATTTTAAGTTGCTATATTAGGCGAGATCTGATACAAAAAGAAATAATTATGTTTTGTGTCGCTCTACTCTGTTCTGCGAAAAAACAATTGGACTAGAAGGTAGGATTACTTAACATTAACCGGAAAATACTAAAATAAATATTTTTATACCCAATTTATTAGAATACAAGGACATCTTCCATGGGTTATTCTCTAACCGGCAACTACAAAAGTCACGTGATGTGCGCGTCTCTTAATAACAAAAACGTGAGTAAAGTTTTGTTTAATAATACATATCTAAATAAAAATTAAACCACGAATTTTTGACATAGACAATAATATTCTAGCATTATTACAGAGAAACTGATAATAAATGAAAACCCAAAAAAGATATATTATTTCTTATTTAGCATCCTATATTTCATTGCATTTATAGATTATAAATTATTCTTCGCATCTCCGTTCTTCTATGATAGATTTGGTAGGTACATCTTTTTGTACTATCTACGCACAGTGTTAAAAGAATTCGGCTAATTAAGCTGGTCCCCCCTTTCGTCGCCCCTCATTGCTCACCGCATTCCTCAGCCGGGTCCACTAACCAGTTCATTTTATTGTGCTTTTGCGTACGGTGTTAAAATTAATTTAAGTGTATTTACGTGAAAAATGCCGAAATCAAGGAAGAGAAAACTGATGAAAGAGCTTTTCCGGCTAAAAGAGAAGATGGGACGTTTAGAGGGAAAGATTAATTCGGATTCTTCGTCTTCATACGAAGGTAGGAAAACTGGCTTATTTTTTTATATGGATTTTTTAATTGTCAAATAAATAATACAAATACGAATTACTGTTGTTAGCGGTATTTACAAAATTAATCTAAATATCACAAGAAAGTTTAGTTTTTAGCTATTTAGATTTTCGTTAGGTTTTTACCTAATAATAATTTAATACTGTTCTTCCGTCACCAGATAATGGTTTTTATACGGAATGTAGTAAAAAGTGGGTTTTTACTCACAACACAAAATACTATTTTATAAAAACGAATAAAATGAAAATGGTAAAACAAAATTTAATACAGATCTTCCGTCACCAGATAATGGTTTTTTATACGGAAAGTAGATTTAATAGTTGGGTTTTTACCTACCGTATTAAATGCCTTTTTATAAAAAGAAAAATAGACTGTTAAATATGATTTAAAATTTGTGTCTCCTGTAATTAGGTTTTTTAACCTAAACACCTCATGAAAATTTAAATTTTCCTTGAATTGTTAATTAATATCTTATGAAGTATGTATATAGGATGACACGATCTTAAAAATAAAAATTAGGTACAGGATGTACATATGTATAAAATCAACTATCGCCTATTTCTTAGGGTATATTTACAAATATTCCACATATTATTGCAGAATCTCACGACTGGTCCAGCTCAGATGAAGATTCGGAGGTTGTTCCACCAGAAGAATCAGAATTGGTAATAAATGCACCAAGCCCAATCAAAAAAGACCTTCTCAATATTCTGGGTGACAATCCAAATATCCCAACTAATGTTGGACCCAAACTACACGAAGAACTTGTGATTCGATGGACAACACATTTAAGAGAGGGTATCTCTGCAGAAATTCAAAATGATCTGAAGCAAAAATATGCTGTACCCGAAAATTGTACTGCTCTTCGTGCACCTTTAATGAATGAGGAAATAAAGTCTTTACTTACACCTCAAGGCTCTAAAAGTGACAAATTTCTCGCGAACCTTCAAAATCAATTAGCAGCAGGATTAGCAGCCATTGGTTCCATACTTGACAAAAGGTTGAATACCCCAGAGAAGGACCTAATATTATCTGAAGAATTACTACAGAAATTAGCAGATGCAGGTCAGATTTTCTCTAATGTTCATCACGGTATCTCCGTGAAAAGGAAATATGATGTAAATTCGATAATTAATGAAGATAGTAAGTGGGCAGCGCGTCAAAGTGTCATTGACGATTACCTATTTGGTACCGAATTTATGGAGAAGGTAAAATCTTGTCAAGCCATGAAAAAGTCTATGAGAGATATTAAAAAAATTAAAAAAGACGATTTTGCGCAGCCAGGGACTTCATCATCCAGGAATTTAAACTTCACGCGCCAACAATACAAGGCCAGAATGAAAAAAGGAGGGGGGCAAGTCCAGCAGCGAGCGATTCCGCAGAGTTCTCGACACTGGAAAACGCCGCAGAAGGACTCACAAAATACATGGATGGACCGAACGAAAAAGAGTTACCGCAGAACGAGGTATCCTTACAAATAGAGGTAAATAAAAAATTCGCTGGTAGATTACAATATTTTGTAAAAAATTGGACAAATATCACGAATAATTTTCAAATACTTCAATGGGTTAGGGGGGTAAGAATCCCTTTTTATGAAATACCCAAACAACATATCTGTAAGAAATTTGTGGCTTCTAATAAAAAACGTTGCTTATCAGAAATAAACGAATTATTAAAAAAGGGGGCAATTTCAAAATGTACATTCCATAAAAAACAATTTCTCTCATCATACTTTTTAGTTAAAAAACCAAATGGAAAGCAAAGATTTATATTAAACCTAAAAGATTTAAACCAATTTATTCCGGTTAAACACTTTAAACTAGAGGACTATAGAACAGTGATTAAGTTAATAACACCCGGTTGTTATATGGCAAATTTAGACTTAAAAGATGCATATTTTCTTTTGCCAATGCATAAAGATTATAGGAAATATCTTAGATTTAAATTTCAGGATCAATTGTATGAGTTTTAACTGTCTTCCATTTGGTTTGAATATTGCTCCCTTTACTTTTACGAAGTTATTAAAGCCTGTGGCACAGTATTTACGAGAAAGGGGTGTTAAACTAGTTATATATTTAGATGATATTCTAATTCTGGCCAATGATTACCAACAGTGCTGCAAATATGTTAGTTTATCAATCAATCTATTATCATGTTTAGGGTTTGTAATTAATTTTGAAAAAAGCCAAACTATACCAACAAGACAAATTCAGTATTTAGGTTTTATGTTTAATTCTCAAAAAATGGAAATGCAAATACCCCAGAATAAATCACAAGAAATCATTACATCCATCCACAAACTAATGTTTAAGCAAAAATGTTCAATAAGATTTTTTGCTTCCTTCATCGGAAAATTAGTATCTATCTCTCCAGCAACAAGATACGGCTGGTTACATACTAAACCGTTTGAAATTGTTAAATTAAAAAATTTAAAGGTGAACAATTGGAATTTTAATAAAGAGATGGTTATTCCTCGATATTTGCAGCATGAATGTAATTGGTGGCTTAATAACATATTTCATCAAAAAAGAGATCTTCTAAGGAAATCGTTTAAATTGGAAATATTTTCTGATGCTTCTAATTCAGGATGGGGTGCGTATTCTAATGGTAAACAAGCTAGAGGTTTCTGGAGTAAGGAAGAAGCTGCTAAGCACATTAATCGATTAGAACTTCTAGCTGTATTATACGCATTAAAATCATTAGCCAAGCTAGAAACAGATTGTAACATTTTGTTAAGAATTGATAATGTAACAGCTGTAGCTTGCGTTAATAAAATGGGTAGCACAAAATATAAAAGTTTAAACGAAATCTCTAGAGCTATATGGAAATGGTGTGAACACAGAAATATTTATATTTTTGCGTCTTATATTAATACAAAAGACAATACCAGAGCTGACGCTTTATCAAGGATTACATCAATAGACACCGAATATGAGTTAAATCAAAACGTTTTTCGCACTATTGCCAGAACCTTTGGGCGTCCTTTTATAGACATTTTCGCAACAAGGGTTAACACAAAATGTAAAAATTATATTTCTTGGGGACCAGATCCCGATTCGTTGTTTATTGATGCCTTCACGATAAACTGGAAGGAATTAAATTTTTATGCATTTCCACCATTTTCTTTAATTCATAGAGTTCTGGAAAAAATTAGAGATGATAAAGCCACAGGTATTTTAGTAGTTCCAAATTGGCCAACGCAGCCTTGGTTTCCAATATTTAAAGAATTATTGATAGAAAAACCCTTACTTTTTTACCCAAAGGATAATTTAGTTATTTCACCTTTCAGGCAGAAACATCCTCTCCACAAAACTCTTTCCCTGGTGGCCGGGAAATTATGCGGAAATCTTTCGAACTAAGAGGTATTCCGAACTCAGTCGTTTCGACAATGATAAATTCAATATCCATTAATACTCAAAGACAATACTCGATCTGTTACAAAAAATGGTGGGAATATTGCGCAAAGCAATCTATTAGTCCTTATACTTATAATCTTGAAACACTATTATGTTTCTTGTTAGAAATTTCCAATTTAGGATTTTCTTACTCCACGTTGAACGCTTATAGGTCAGCACTTTCATTAATACTAAATTTTCGTAAATCTGATGTAGACTCTATTAAACGCTTCCTAAAGGGCGCATATAATAAAAATCCATCAAAACCCAAGTATTCATCAACTTGGGATCCCCATCAGGTTCTAATGAAACTAGCCCAGTTGTATCCCTTAGAATCGCTCACATTAAAGAGCTTAACATTAAAGCTAGTAACTCTCTTACTACTAACAACCGCCCAAAGAGTCCAGACTATATCTAAAATTGCCTTGGAAAATATCATATTAGGTTCCGAAAAAGTAGAAATTAGAATTTCAGATAGGCTCAAAACTTCAGGACCAGGCCGATTACAGCCTTGTTTAGTTTTTCCCTATTTTAAAGATCATCCGGAGTTGTGTGTTGCAACGACTCTTAAGCATTACCTAGAGATTACCAAACCACTCCGTATCAGCCAAGATAATCAGAGCTACCTTATTTTATCACACAAAAAACCATTTCATACTGCTTCAACTCAGACTATAAGCAGATGGGTAAAGGAAATTCTACAGGAAAGCGGAATAGATATATCAGTTTTTAGCAGTCATAGCGTGAGACACGCATCAACATCGGCTGCTTATCGCTTAGGCTTAAATATAGACGTAATACGAAGTACCGCAGGCTGGACAAAGAATTCACTAGTGTTTGCCAATTTTTATAACAGGCCCTTAGGCTCGGATGCTGAAAATTTCGCAAAATGTATTATAAATAATACTCTCACTACTTAATGTTATTATGTTATGTATATGAATAAAAATTGTTATTATAATTTATAAAAAAAAAAAAAAAAAAAAAACGAATCTTCTTATATGCTTATATTAAAATTGTTTTTTCAATAAAATGTTTCACTTAATCGCACTTTATATATTATACTCTAAACATCTACCAAATCTATCATAGAAGAACGGAGATGCGAAGAATAATTGTAAAGATTCGATCGACTTACCTGTAAGGAAGATCAATCTCAATTATTCGAGCATCGAAGTTCTTCTATGATAGAACCCTCCCGCCACCTTAAAGTACCCGCTTAGTGCGATTGTTCAGCCCAAAAAATGAACTGGTTAGTGGACCCGGCTGAGGAATGCGGTGAGCAATGAGGGGCGACGAAAGGGGGGACCAGCTTAATTAGCCGAATTCTTTTAACACTGTGCGTAGATAGTACAAAAAGATGTACCTACCAAATCTATCATAGAAGAACTTCGATGCTCGAATAATTGAGATTGATCTTCCTTACAGGTAAGTCGATCGAATCTTTACAATTAAAAATAAGATAAACTTTCTTCAGTATTCCCTATACCTAAGCTTTTTAGTTTTTGTGATATTCTGATATTTCTAAAAATACAAGAAAACCAATAACATCGAAACCTATGGAATCAGCCAAATCCAATTTGAACTGAAAAAAAAATTAGACTAATAATTGAAAGCAATAATATTTAGAGTTGTTTACAACTATTAAAATGAAGCGATTCTCTAATGATATTGAAACGGAGAGCCAATATTTTATAATCCTATTCTGTAGCAAATTCCATTATATAAAAATTATAAAGGCCTACTATGCCTAAATCTATTAATTTTGGAGTTATTTTTATTTTTATTAAATTGTACACTATTTTTCCACCGTAATGCCTGAATATAATACCTCAGTTTAGACTATTATAATCTTTGAAACTGGGTGTTTAGGTTTTAACATTATTAAAAATGTTTAGAAATGCATCAAATTTTTCGTTAATGTCACTTTTTGAAGTTATTTGAGTAATAGTCGTGTACATTATTACTGAAAAGAGAAAAAATGAAGTATTTAGTGGAAGAAAGAACTGATATGATTTTAGTAATCGGTGAATGCGTTGAAAATTGTTTATTGGCAGAAAAAGTATATGTACAGAAGTACTCTGATCGACGATAATCTGATAAAAGAGCCCTTCCAAATGTACTTGAAACATTCGATCAACAGCCAGTGTTAAATATCACAAAAAAGAAACCGTGAAACCAATTGTCAATGGTAACGAGAAGCAATTCATGGTGCTGGGATAAGTTATTGAAACCCCGAATATTAGCAACAGAGTCGTGGCCCAGGAGACTGATTTTGTAGTGTACCTAAAAAAAAAAACCCAGCCACCCCTTCCATATCGAGCTGCATCATAATCTATTTATCTATTTGGAACAGATTTTCAAAGACGGGCAGATAATGTGCTGTTGACAATGAATTTCACAATTGTGGTTTAGTTAACAGTTATAACTTTATTTATTATGATACTCAAAAAATCATCAGAACCATCTTCAGAACCGGTGGGTCATTAATGTAATACTGTGGAATTATAGGCGACCAAGTTATTGGCCCATACATACATAGCATACATTAAAAAGACATTGTGTCGGCCAATCAGCTGCGACGAGGGCGGAGCTTAGTTGGCGCTAAATTTTAAATATTTTAGTGTTGGTACTATATACAGTATTAATATTTAGTCATATTTAAGTAGCTGTTTACTTCCTAATATTTTGTATATGTAAAATTGAATACAGCGATTTTAACACTAACAACACAAGTACATCCCTTGTACATCCCAGGGAAGTCCTTCATTTGCTACTGGGACATCCCTGGGATATCCTTCATTGGGACATAGTACGTACTAGGGACGTCCCAGGGACATCTACTTTCCGACAAAAAGGACATATATATATGGGATGTCCTTCTGGTACATCCCAGGGATGTACCAAGTTCCAACAAAGGACATCAAAGGGACACTCTAGGGATGTTCCAGGGACATCATTGGGATATATGAGGACTTCCTCGAATGTTTTGTTTTTTTTTCAATATTAATTTAATATGAAATATTTCTTGGAAAATGTGGAAAAAAACTAAATCCAAAGATGTTCAATACAAAACAACTTTACTGCAAATATGAAATCACTGGTTTTAGTCTACTTTTCCTTTCAAGCCTTGAGGATCCATTGTATTAATATGTACCTAATATATTGATAAATATACCATATATAAACCTCGCATAAAGAAAATATTCAGAATTGAATAAACCCATAGTATCATTGGAACAATCAAGTCTTTGATTCAAAGAGGAAAGAGTACATTCAATACCATGATTATTGTTATACCAACCTGAAACTCAACTTATTATTTCAATTTTACAACTATAAAATACACAACATTAACTAATCAACAAAATAAAACAAAAATCGTCATTAAAACAAATCATTTTACTACCTTTGTACATAAAACAAAAAGAGTTAGAAATAAGACGTGCACATTAGGGAAAGTGAGGTTAACGTTGTTGACACTGTTGACAGCCCAGGCCAAACAATGTTGCCAAAGCCAGAAACCGGATAAAAAAACGTAAACGAAAATGAAACGAAATTTTATTGAGATTTGTGTATAATTTGTATCATCCTTGGAGATTCAGATTAAAGATATTATGCATTAACAATATTTGCAAATTCGAAACAGTCACATCCCAGAAATTCTTGAACTATTTTTTTCAATTTCTTCATAAGAAGAAAACAAGATTTTTAGACAAAAATATGAACTTTAAATCTTGAATTAATATTTTAATGAGTTTCGATATTTCTTATGTGAATGTATATCAGAAATAGCAGGGACATGAAAGGGACAACCTATGGATATACCAGATGGGATGTCCTCTGGACAACCCCTGCCGGACATCCACTGGATGTCCCAATCATGTCCTTGTACCGCAGTACATAAAAAGGACATACCTAGGATATCCCTGTGTTGTTAGGGAATTAGATGTAAGATATTTTAAAAATATCTCTTTTTCCCTTTTTGGAATATATTTATTAGAGGTTACAAAATACAGAAAAATTGTAAAACTTCTGAACCCTATATTTTTTTTGTGTTATATAGTCACAAAATTCTTTTTTTAGTTTTTATATTTATATAGTTAAAATAACAAGCATAAAGGAAAAATAAAACCAAATACATATTTATATAATTTTATTTCAGCAATAAATTACCAATTGCATAAAAGTAACCAAATTATTGAGTCTAGTCCATTAAAATTGTTTTAATTACTTTAAGAGGGATTTGCAGAGATTGTATGTACATATATAATAATTTAATAATTAAGACTATATACATTGAGGATCAAATACTACAACTATTAACAAAACAAAACAAATTCCATTACCATCTAATGCAAAACCTACAACTACTTCAAATATCCAATTGAAAACCTTAAATTCTAATTTAACATAAAACATACTCAAATTGTAATTAAAAAATCGGCTGTGTCACCCCAGAACTGTCCCGGCTCGACCGTAGAGAATAGGGTTATTTTAATTACAAAACACTGAGAATTACATTAATTTGTGGAAGACATTAAAAATAGCGAGCCGATGGTGACTGATATTTCAATGTTGATAATGACATAAGCTGCGCATGCGCACATTGTATATTACACTGCTACAATTATGATCTCTTCAAATTATGTGTGAAGACTGTTGGGAATTCGGGAAAAATTTTCATACAAAAGTTGTAGGGAATTTTATACTCTAAAAGTTTGTACTATAACATTTTGCACTAAAGTGTATTTTTTGTCCTCAAAATCAAGAAAAACTAGAGAAAACATACATGCACATTTTTTACGCGCCCTCTAGTGGCGCAACTATTGGAAATTCTGGAAAAAGTTTAAAACAAAAGTTATATAGGGAATTTTATGCTCTAAAACTTTGTACTACAACATTTTGCACCAAAGGATACTATTTGTTCTTAAAATTTAAAAAAAGTAAAAAATTGTCACATGTGAATTTAATCAATGTCGGTCTTGAGGACCTTCTACTGTACCAATTTAAACCAAAATCTAATGGACGCATTCCAGGCACACACCGAACCTGCATACCAAATTTCAGCTTGATTGGTCAAACGGTTCGGCAGTTATCGTGGAAGATTACACACAGACACACGGACAGACCATACGCTGGAAATGGTTTCAATCTTCTTGGGGGACCTCAAAATGGATATTTCCATCTATATCTCGATTTATTTTTTTTGCTCGTTCACCTTACTTTCCCTTTGATGGGTCCGGGAAAGTAAAAAATTAAAAAAAAAACTATTTCTTATTTGGATAGTAGGTCTGTTTCTCTATTTTCCTTTTTTTACAAATTCCATCTTGATCCCGTTCTTCCATGACATCTTTTTTAAATTTTGTGAATACTGCCATTAATTTTTTAGTTCTTGTTCGTCCAAAGTGTTGCTAAAATTGTTTATTTCTGATATGCATATCTACAAATTAAATTATTATTAGAGAAACATTAATTACGTTGCAAACACGATTACTTGTCTGGTTTCATAAAAACTTAGTGATGTTTTGTGATCTTGTGTACTGGAACTTTCTTGTATAAAGTGTGTGACATCCTTCGGATAATCCAGTTGGCTTGTTGATGGCTCATTTATACATAAATCTTCACTTTCTTCAGCGCAGGCTGTACCTAAAACAAACTCGCTTTTCTCCTGGAACAAAGCTGCAGCATGTATATGTTTACATAATACAGATTTAATAGTGTTATCTTGACAGTCACAATTATATCTATGTAAACAAATTTTGCACTTATTACAATATCCTAACCTACAATCATTGTTACATAACTCATTATAAGACACAAAATAATATTTATCATTTTCAGAGCCAGATTGTACTCTCAAGTTTCCACAATTTGAAATTTCTACTTTACCGTCCATGTGAGTTGCCTTCTTATGAGCTTTTAGGGTAATTTTATGTTGGTAATTATTTGAATTGGATTTTTCGGTTTGTACAATTTTTTTCCACATTTTTTCATCAACGATGTCATCCAGCAAGTCTAGTAACTTCTCAACTCTGCAAAAAAAACCAAATATTTCATTTATATTGATGTAACATAAATAATTATTATAAATACCTAATACTACGTTGTCCATTCATTTTGTTGTATTTCAATAATTTGTTTAAACTTTCAATTGCCATGTTTGTATTTATTCCTGCATTGACTCTATAGCAATGTGCCCACATCATTATTCTTTCTTCATTCTGAAAATAATAGCTGCAAAAAATTTTTAATGCAATTTAAACCTTGTTTTAATTTGTTTCTTACTTTTGATTTAAAAAATAAAATGAGGGGATTCTGTCGATAATACTTAATATTAAAAAATATATTACTAAGCAAAAATGCAACTGGAAAACCCATATTATTTTCATCTTTTACTAAAACTGTTATTAAATCCCAATTTCTTCTGTTTGTTTCATGAGTCCCATCTACACAAATGGCCCTTTTGAAATCTCTTAGTTTTTTGTCCATAACACCATTCATAAATCCTACTGCAAAATCTTCATCTTTCAACCCAGGGTAACTATCACCTTAAATTACACCTTACAACAACAAAATACTACCACCACCTACCTTACACCATAACCAACTCACTTACCAATTTTTTTGAACAAAAATGCATGATTTTTTCCTTCTTGGTTCCACTCTTCAATCTTTAAAGCTGTCGCTATCATATCATCTGTGTGCCTTCTTTTATCGATATTATGTTTTCTTATTAAATATGCTAGGTCTCCTCTTGTTATTAAGTTTATTCGTTTTAATTCCATATTTTCAATTTTTCTGGCATCCTGTAAAATCCTGTCTTTTGTAACTCCTGCTGTTAGTTGTCCAACGATATTTTCTTGTTCATTTTTTGAAAGTCTCTTAGTCTGTAGCTCATCCTCGTGTCCCACATGTGTTTCTGTAAACTTTACCATCACTTTTCCTTTAAATTAAATAATAAGATTAAAAATATAATTCTTAATCAGTTGTTTATAATAAGCACCATCTTTTAAAAATTTCGCATTAATTTTTGAAGGACACACTCCACGAATATGGATACTACCCCCAGTCTTCATACTACGCTTTTGACACAAAGAAACAAATCCTAGAAGTAGATGTAAATCAAAATAAATTTAATAAATTAAATAAATGTACTCAACCTTTTGAATCACTTCTATTGCAATTATATAAAATGTCATCTTCTCCATTTTAACATTTGTTTCTGACCCTAAAATTGTAATCAACTCCTCTGTTCTCCAATTCTTTCTAAGCTGTAAACTCTTCAACGTTCCTAAAATATAAAACTGATTCAATAATGTTAACATGATGACAATTTGTTAAATTTTTTAATAAGTCTCTGGGTTGGTTATTCGGCTTCAGAATGAAACTGTTTAACGTGCTGTTCCTTGTCGATGTACTCCTCGAGAACTCTTTATTACAAAGACGGCAAAAAAGGAACGTTGAAGAACCCCTTAACAAAATTTAATAAGATTAATTAAATAAATTAAGAAATTTGGTTCACAAATTAAGAAATTATAAACTCAAAAAAATATTTCTTACCTTTCTCCTTCCATATTACTTATATATAACACAGCAATATATAATAATGATTATTAATATCTGCTATTTTCGTAAAATTGTTAATAATCGTAACAAACAACAACAAAATCAATGAAATATAAATCGAAATTAACAGTTAGTCACAAAGCATAAGCGGCAACCAAAAATTGGTATTTTGGCGCCATCGCGCCATGGTCACAGAGACACGGAAACGAAACATGCGAATTTCTCTTTATCCATGAAATTTCCACGTTACTTGTCGAAATGTATTATGATTTACACATATACAATTATTATATACTTCAACTATACTATACTACCAACCAAGTTAACAGACTCAATTGACGATGTAATTCAGAATTCAAATCGTAGGCCAAAATACTAAAATATTTAAAATTTAGCGCCAACTAAGCTCCGCTCTCGTCACAGCTGATTGGCCTGCACAATGTCTTTTTAATGTATGCTATGCTGCCCACAGTGGATTGGAGGAAATTTTTCCGATTTTTAAGAAAAATTTTCTGTGAACTGTTGGAAAATGTATCATATTAGATATTAGACAAAAAATTATGTTGCAATTGGATAGTGCTCCAGCTAATTTTTCAAGAATTGTACGAAATTATTTAAATAGAATATTTCCAAACAAATGGATAGGGAGAGGGGGGCAAAACGGTTGGCCATCTAGATCCTCAGATCTTATGTAAAAATTATAGTTTTTACCACCCCTCCCACAACACCAGAAAATAAGAAACAACGAATTAGTAAGGCATTTCGGACAATAACACCAATTATGTTGAGTAATGTGAGAAAGTCCTTGGAAACAAGAGTCATATTATGTATTCAAGAAGATGGTCGCAAATTTGAACAAGATACCATACTAGCAGCATTTGATATCGAAAGTGCATTTGATACTATACCAAGACCCGTCCTACTCAGTAACTTCGAGACTGTAACCTTACAGGTAGCATATTATTTTTTGTCCAAATTTTTTACTAAACGCCGAAACATCTGCTTCCTATTCCTCAAGACAAAAGTGTTCCCCAAAGTTCGGTCTAGAGTCCTACTGTGTTTGTTCTAGCCATAAACGACATTTGTAAAGTGATTCGCTCCCCAGCGAAATTCGCTTTATATGCGGATGATCTGGTTATTGTTTGTTACGGTAAAAGCCTCTATAGCACATCTAAATTCGTTCAAAATGCCGTCAATCAATCAGCTGTATACATGGTTCATTGGATTTGGCTTAACCTTTTCAGTAACAAAGTCCAAACTAATAAAATTCTATAAATCCTGAAGTTACCGTAAATGGATAGCTCTTTCCTATGGTTGAAAATCATAAAATCCTGGGACTAACTTTTGACCCCAAATTAACTTGGAAAAAACATATCATAAATCTAAAAGATAACTGTTCAAGCAGACTAAACATCTTAAAGAATTTAACACATTAACAATGAGGTGCAGAGGAAGAAGTGTTGCTTAGAATCTATCGATCCTTAATCCGTTCGAAGCTAGACTGTGGGAGATTCATATTCATATCTGCTGTTAACTTTAACTTAAGAATTCTGAACTCTGTACACAACACTGTATTAAGGATATGCCTGAAAGCTTTCAGATCTAGTCCAGCGGAAAGCCTATATTGTGAAGCTAACGAACCACCTCTTTGGCTCAGACGACAACAACTTCTGTTAAATTACACTGCCAGAGTATCGACCAATCCGCAAAATCCAATAAATGTGTAAGTGAAAGATACCAGTTACAACATAAAGAGATTGCGCTGACAGCTTTCCTCGACATTGAAGGGGCGTTCAACAACGCCCTGCCTGCGGTGGAGAATAAGCAGACTAATCTGCAATTGGATCAAATGCATGCTTGAAAACCGTTTTGTGACATCATCACTGCAGGAGGAAATTGTTAGATTTAGGGCGGCTAAGGGGTGTCCTCAAGGTGGACAGGCTCTCCCAGCTTGGGGTGGATTTTCAATTCTTTGTCTATGACCTTTTAATAATGATTAGAAGTTTATTTGAAGAGATTATTTCTAATATCCTTCAGGAAGCCCTTAACATCGTATACAGGTGGTGTAAGGAGGAACAGATGTCTGTGAACCCTCACAAAAGGTAGCAGTTCCTTTTACAAAAAGGAGGAAGCCTGATAAGCTAAGTCATCCAATTTTGAAAGGCCTAACCATTCCGTTTGCGGAAGAGGTAAAGTATCTGGGGATTGTCCTAGATAGAAAACTTACCTGGAACTCCCATCTGGAAAGAACAATCAATAAAGCCAGGGCATCCTTCTGGAATACCAGAAGGATATGCGGCAAGTCGTGAGAAATGAACCCTAAGCAGATTTACTGGATTTATCAAACGGTGATAAAACCAATGGTCACATATGGCGCATTAGCCTGGTGGACGAAGGGGCTCCAGTCTATTGCGGCGGCTAAATAATCTGGTCTCCATAGATTAGCTTGTGTGGCTATTACAGGCGCCATGTCAACTACCCCGACAACGGCAATGGAAAGATCTCTGGGTCTTACTCCTCTCCACATATTATTGAAGCAGGAGGCCAGAATGACCTACTACAGAGCCATGTCAATGGTCAGTCAAATTGAGGGGGAGAGGCTATGGGGCCACGCTGAACTGCTGCGAGAGATGAGTACTCACCACACTCTCGGAATGGTTTCGGACGTGCTCTCCTCCAGAACTCACATACAGAAGTCCTTTAACGTCCTTTTTCCGAGAAGAGACGAATGGGAAAAGGGGGAGATTCTCTTTCCAGGGAGGCTTATGTACTGTACACAGATGATTCAAAGACCCCAAATGGTGGGGGAGCCGGAGTGCACAGCAGAAAACCGAGAGTTGACATCACAATAACCCTCGGCAAGTACGCTACCATCTTTCAGACGGAGGTCTTCGCTATAGAATTGTGTGCAAGAGAGTTGGCAAGTCATCCTCTTATTAAGAAAAGTATTTACATTTTATCAGACAGCCAGGAAGCTTTAAAAATACTGAGCTCCAACCGGTAGGACTCGAAGCTGGTGTGGAACTGCACCGAATCCTTGAATCGCATTGCTACTTGTTACAGAGTAACCCTACTCTGGGTATCTGGGCACGAAGGGGTGAAGGGCAATGAGAAAGCCGACAAACTTGCGAGAAGAGGTGCAAAATCCGAGTTCATTGGACCGGAGCCATTTTTCGGCATAACCAAAAGCAGTGCCAAAGAGAGGAAAACCCTCCAGCACTGAAAGATATTCCTGGGTTAGCTCACTCTAAGGCGTTCATAGTCAAACCCTCAGGTAGCACCCTTTCTCAGATCTTAGAAGTGATCTACGCATCCTAATTGGACTGCTTACAGGGCACTGTCGTCTGCGTTACCATCTGAAGAAGCTAGGTCTGAGTCAATCGTCGGTCTGTCGCTTCTGCAGTGTGGAAGACGAAACGGCGGAGCATATTTTATGCTCATGTCCTGCCCTGGAGAATATTCTTCGTATGTTTGGTTTTGTACAGCTGGAGTCTACCGACTTCAAGGAAGCCTCACCTAAATCAACCATAGACTTCGTAAGAAGGTGTGGATTGTATGGTGAATTATAACCCATAGGGGTGAGCCACTATAGATGCCTATAGTGGAGGGGCGAGCAAACGTTCCGCTCACATTGAACCTAACCTAACCCTACCAGGTTTATAAGTAATCGAACTAGTACAGCGAAAACATTGCCCCAGATGCTTTCACCACTTCTGTCAAACGCAACAACATCTAATTAAATTTCTACTATTCACCCCTTGGAAGAAATGTACGCCTTAAATCAATATTTCTTTCAAAGAGTACTCTAAACATGAAATCCCTAACATGGTTCTACGGCAATGCTTTTTCGAAATTAATAATGAAACCTAATACCACAAAGTTCTCTATACCGATGCATCCAAATGTGCGGATAATGTCAGCTGTGCAGTTACTTGATCATCTAACGAATTACTTAAAACCTGCATTCTCCCACCATTTTCCAGTATCCGCATGGCAGAATAATTTGGTATCCTTCAAGCCATAAATTCCTTATCACCAAAATATTACCGTTTAGTTATTTGTAGAATCCGTTTCAATAGTAAAGAACCCATTTGCGTCACGGTTAGATGCGCGAACGTGACGTCATAACAACAGCCATAATGAAAATTGCAAGTTCCAGTGACGTGGCGATTTTAATATTATTACCACGAATTAAGATAAATACATACCTACTAAAAAGAATAAGATTGTCTAAATTATTGTTTAATTATCAAAAATGGTGTATAGATAAAATGATTTTACTTCTTTACCTATGATTATTTATTGTGTGAATGTGTGATGTAAAATATTTTTCGAAATAAACAAAAACAATCGTACAATGAAGAAAAGAAAAGTTAACGTACTTAAATGACAAATCCGAACTATAAAAAAAATCAACCCGTCGAATAGTAGTCCTAAACTAAAAATCGTAAGGGATTTGCCGATCTATATATTGTTTTTATTATCAGAAACTGCAAGGTAATCATAAAAGTTAGAATAACAAATCATTTAGAAGGTGCCGGAGTGATATAGGTGGACGAAATATTAATTTATTAATACCTAAATTAGGACGTAAAAAAATATTAAATAAAAAAATTAAAATTACATTATTGCAGCTAATTATCCGCGCGCCACTGACATCATCGTCGCTAAGCGACGGATGTATACAAGTTAAAATTGTGTTTCTGCACATATGACGCAAATGGGTTCTTTACTATTGAAACGGATTCTACAGACACGTTAGCTTCTGTCAGTTCTATCAAAAACATTTATACTCATCACCCTTTAGTTCAGGCAATACATGATTCTGTTAACGAACTTGTCTCATCTGGAGTATCGTTAACAATATTATGGGTTCCTTCACACGTGGGGATTCTAGGAAATGACGTGGTCGGCTGTGTAGAAAAAAACACTCTTACATCTAGCACCAATTCTAGAGGAGTCCAACTATACAAGGACTTAAAGGCTGTCTTCAAGCACATCACGAAGAAGATGTGCCAAAATCACTGGAGCTGAGTCCATTCCAAATTGAAGGATATTCAAAATACCATCGGCGCAAGTTCAATCCCCTCCATGTCTAGAAAACACAAACTGATCATTCGACGAGTACGGATCGGACATTCTCGCCTAACGCAAATCACCGTCAGACATATTCTCATCGATTGTCTGTATTACACAATATTTGACAGAAATACGCATTAAAAGGAAGTCTCAAACAAGTTCTAGACTCTCCAGTCAACTCACACATACCATCAACCATCTGCAATGATATAAATGTTTCATATTTGTGATTTAATTGTTTCATACCTTTTCATTGTATTTGTTATTGTTCCTATTGATTAATTATGTATATTAGGCGCGTTCGGATATTACCTCGAAACATGTAAGTAGAGCAGATGGATATGTTGTCACGTGATGTTTGAGCAATCTTTAATAAACGAACGGATTACTGGTAAAAGTGACAAATAACATAACACATTACGTATTTTATTTTGAAGAGATGAATGAAATCAATCTAATAATTCAGTCATCAGCAATGATTGTTAGTATTGGAAGAGAAATCATGTTTAATGACATCATGACAGACAAAATAAGACTACGACGCATGCACGAACAATTTTATCTGCTTGCTCGATCTGAAACCTCCGATAAGATCGAGCGGCCTCGAAGTCCTCTCATAGGTAATATTCGAACGATGTAGATTTAGCTCGATATCCTCGTTTTTCAATATTCGAACAGTATCGAGCACCCTGATCGATTTGATGTAATATCCGAACGCGCCTAATGTATAGACATTACTGTACCTCGTATCAATGAATCATTGCAATATAATACAAAAAAAAGTTTATTGTTCCATTTTTTTTAAAAAATGTGTTTTAAAAAATTATAGTTATAAAGTTTTTTATTACAAATGTTATTTTTTTAAAATTGATAATGTTAAAAAGATAAAAATTATTTAAAAACTAAAATAACAATTAGGGGAGAAACTATGCGGAATTCGAAAAAAAAACTAAATACCAAATTTGTAGGAAATTTTATGTTCTACAATTTTGAGTTCCTGTAATTTTTCAAAAAAATTCATAATTTTGGCTCAAAATCTATAAAAGGCACAAAAGACTATATATATTTCTTTCTAGCGGCGAAACTATGCATAATTCAAAAGCAGTAACGACAAAACGTGTAGAAAAAATTTTATGTTCTACAACTTTGATGTCCTGCAATTTTTCATAAAAATTCATATTTTTTAAATTCAAAACAATATTTTAAAAAATTAACGTTTTGGTAAATCTTGTAACAATGGCATAAAATTTGAATACTTTAATCATATGAAATTAAACTATGTCTACAAAATGTACGTCTAAAACATTATTGCTATCTTGTTTAGAAACGTCATCACTTATAGTAACTGTCACTTCCGGTTGTCCGATCAACACCAAAATCTATAGAGGTCATCTTCTTGCTACGTTAAATAGGTATATGAAATTTCATCTAAATCGGTTCAGCCGTTTAGACGCTATTGTGTTTACACATATACACACACACAGACACGTAGATGGTAGAAATGGATTCAGGCAACCTCAAAACGTAATAATCTGGGTATGGCCAAAAAACCGTGATCGCAATACTTTCCTTCGAAGCAACTTTGTTTTAAAAATTTTAACCTATAATGTATCCAAAATATATGTGTAAAACTTATTGCCATCTTGTTTAGTAATGTAACAGTACCTTATTCAGGAGGGTCTTAGTAATTTATATTCAACATAAAGGAAGTAATGAATTGTCAAGCATTTCAGAAAATAGACTATTTCGTTAGAATTCAATACATTCTAAATATTCACTTTAGAAATATTACCAGGGTACATATATCAATAGGACAAAGGCTGTCCTTCTCAGAAGGGTCTGCAAAGAAAAAGCCAACGGGCCGACAACATGTGTAGTACATAAAGATAACGTATTTTTGACAAGAGATTAAATTACCTGAACAAAAATATAAAACAACGTATTTTGTTTAGTCAAATTATGTTATTAGATAAGAAATTGGAGGGCATGGCTTTGGATGATGGTTTTTTGGCGGGTTTTTCAATCCCTGTAAAGTCCAAAGTTCATGATTTGTAACCAGACCTGTATATATGGCGCGGATTCTAATTACATAGCTAGTTACTGATATATCGCATAATTAAGTTCGAGTAAACTCTTTCAACTTTGCCCAGAGGGCAGCACTTACTGGAAGTCAAATTTGAAATAAAAAGAGATACGCCCTTCTTAGTTCGCTTAGTAAAATGCTCGCATTTCTGATTTGTTAGATTCCAGTAAGATTAAGGGTGGTACCGGGAAACTTATGGGGGTCGAACCAATCCGGAAGCCTTTCGATGTGTGACACTAATTTAGTTTGTAATTTTGAAAATTATTTCCAAATTTGAGTTAGTTAATTTCCAACTTCGCTCGTGATCGGTTCTTCTAGCAATAAGCAGTTGTTTTAGATATTAATATTCAGAGTAAGTTTTTCAACTGAAATTCGGGTTTCACGGTTACGGGGTTGTTTAAGCAAATAATAGTTTCTTATATGCCTAACTATTAGCAAGAGTCCGCTTGATAAGGAACTGGGTGGCTGTTGTTCTTTAACGATTAATTAACGTCTTTTTTCAATAACTTGTAAACTAATTCTCTCTTGTTTCTTTAGTAATTTGGACCAACTTATGGGCATCCACATAGACATCTCTCGCCAATAAAATCAATTAGTATTTATTTAGTAATAAAATAGAAACTCCCGTTATGTAACAGTAACGACGTCATTATTTATAGCAACTGTCACATCTGGTTGTCCGATTAACACCAAAATCTATAATCTTTGTTATCCTAAATATATACATAAAATGAGATAAAAAATGTAATCATCACACACTTAACATGAATTTTAATATGAAACATGATCAAATAATGTGTGTTTATTATTTCGTTGGGGCAGAATTTCTGTACTAAAATTCATGGCCAAAGGATAAGAAAATGGTTCTCTTAAAATGCCCAAAACTTCACTAGGTACTTTTGAGTTGGTATTAGCAAAAGTGTTTCTTTCCCTTTAGTGACTTAGATTTAGCTTTTAATTTCTGTTTAAGCTCTTTCATAACTCCTTTAAGTGGGATCATTTTTATGGATACCTGAGTATTTTCCTTGTTTGTTCTTTAGGCGTTTAATGACATTCTTCTAGTCTTGCTAAATTTTTAGATCGTTAATCGTATTTTCGAGGCGACGTTATAAGGGTTTGCAATTTTGAATTGTGTTGTTTGCGTTGTTGTGGTACCTGGTACTACAATAACTTCACAGTAAATAAAAATAGTTCAATACAACTGGACTCCTTTCTCGTAGTCTTCCAACACATACAGGTTTGCGTCCCTATTTATCCATAGTTTTGATAGAATTTACCCTATAACTGTATTGTTCGATTTATCTTCTTTGGTGTTGTTGGTAATGTTATAAATCATAATCTGTAGTTATCGCAAGAAGGATGCCATTCTCCCTACATAATTTCTCGGATCTGCTCTAAAGTAGTTTCAGGATATAATTTGCTTCAAACAATTATTCCTTTTGATATCAACAACGCATTTTCGTCGAAGGCACGATAAAGGACGTAAAGTTTGTTCATTGACCCCTCACAAAATAACCTAATTTCAAACAATTGGGGTATGTCGAAAATAAATTCAGTTTGTTTGCCATTATATTGATAAAGGAAATATTTTTTTCTTAAGCTAAGTTTTCACAGCAATGAATTCTTGGATGAACCAAAAAGAGAAACGCTTATTACATACCTAAACAGAATGTTATCTAATTTAGATGGAAAATAATTTTAGAAATACTAAATACGAAAAGCAACATAAAAGCAGATTTTAGATATGATAACTATTTTCTTCTACCATTTGCGTTTTTAATGTTACGTATTTTTCTACTTACGTCACAAACTGCACTCAAGGGCAAAAGAGTCTTTGCAACTTCTTTTTCCGTTGGAATTAATTAACTAATTTCAATATTAACTATTCTTATATTATCGCGACATTTTTTTTAAATACGTAAATGTCAAATGTGTCAAAATCAAAAATGACATAAAATTTGATCTAGTTATTTAAGACATTTAATTTAGATGCAAATTATCTGTCTCATCTGTTTTACATGTGCTACTAAGACAAGCGCTAGTGATGACGTCAGGGGGTCAGGGTGTTACGTTTTTTGTGCCACCCTGTATTTTTATTATTCCTCTACTCAGTATATTTTATAGT
Organism: Neocrepidodera transversa; assembly: GCA_963243735.1. Taxonomy (NCBI): domain Eukaryota; kingdom Metazoa; phylum Arthropoda; class Insecta; order Coleoptera; family Chrysomelidae; genus Neocrepidodera; species Neocrepidodera transversa. The sequence goes on from OY725339.1 coordinate 35,902,684, forward strand.
TTCATACTCGCTTGATGTCCCCTTCTTATTTCCTCGCGTCATGTTCCTCTCTTCTCTTGGTATTCATATAAAATGCCTTTCACATGATAATAACCGTCTGTTTCTTTATCTGCTGAGTCCAATCAATTAACTTTATATCGCCTGTGTTGCTTACTGAAGATTTTTTTCTCCCCTTCATTCCATAGGGTTTTTTTTTTGGTTCTCGCGTCTGAGACGGTTGTTTTTACCTGGTCCAAGAAGTTTCCTCTGAACGGTCAAGTTTGCCGGGTCCAAGAATTTTTCTTTCTGGACAGCTTAGAACAGGACAGCTGACAACAGGAAGTTTTTGTCTACAATCGCAAGAGCCTCAATCTTTGTAAAGCTTAAGTCTTTTATTTATGAAAAAAAGAAAAAATAATCTCTGAATAGTACTATCGTAAAATAAACAAATATAACGTTTCACTTGAGTTTAATTACCTTAATCCCGAAAGAAAAGAAAGGGCGGATTTTGAAATATATCATAGTTTTTTTGTCAATTGTTTCTAACCACATCAAAAAATCAACTGACTGGCGTCCAAGAAATTTTTTTTTTTTCATTTAATATTTTACTTCTGATATATTTCAAATTCTATAATATAATTTGAGCTTAATCAATCACATTAATTTTTTTTACAGCTTAAAGTATCGTTTCAAGGGGTCACCGAACAAACTTTAACTGTAACTTGTAAGGTCTTTTTCAATATACAGATACGCTCGCCGTAGTGCATTTATCGAAAAAATTTCGGTTTTATATTACATAACAAAATATTTTTGATCAAGGCAATTGTTCAAAACAAAGTCTTACATTATTATTATTATTATTACCATTATTATTATTATTATTATTATTATGTTTACGATAACGGACCAAAGACCAAAATTAATGAAACATAACAGTATTTTAATAAAACAATTCTAGAATTTGACATTTCTATTATTTAATTATTATTGTAGTATATAATTTTGTTCCTAAAGAATCTTAACTTAAAGAGTGTGTCGGCCCAGTTGATTCTGCACCGGTTTTAAAGTATGTCTTTTAAGAGCGAGTATGTCACTGAAGTTCGTTCTTCTGTAATAGGAAAATTACAAAGAGGCAAAAGGGATATTATACAACTTGTACTTGAACTTTTTGAGTAGGTACACTTAGATCATGGGTGGAGTAAAGATGTAAAAGTCATAAAACTTCAGATTTGCTATATTACTCTAGAAGTTTTTAAATAAATGAAAGAAAACTTCATTCATCTTAAGTAATTTTTATAACTCTCAATACAAATGCAAATTTGTCCTTTATTGGTACATAAGTATTATATACAAGAAAAGTATTGTGGTAAAAGTCGTTTTCGAGATTTTGAATTTTCTTTACGTTTTTAGGATTAAAAAATGTTTTTGTCAACAGTATTTGTATATTTTAATCATTTAAAAAAATACTAAAATAATTTTACCATATTTTCTGATTCAAAGTTATTTATAATAAATGCATGGAATTTTTCATAATCTAAACAAAGCGGTTGAAAGTGTGTCTTACGCTTTAGTCGATTCCAGACATAAGTGGATACAGTTCATTTAACTTTATTATCGACCAACGTTCTGTTAGTACCATGTTCAATCAAAAACATAAATCTAAAATTAAAAATGAGAAGATTCTTAGATGACGTCATACATTCAATTTGGTATCGTTTTTCCGTCCTGGTTCTAAGAATGTAGTGGCTAATATCCTATCCCGTGTTGTACCTATTTATAATGAACCTCACATCATATAAGATATTGTAAAAGTACCTTATTCAGGGGTGTTTTAGTAACTTATATTCGATATAAAGGAAGTAATAAATTGTCAAGCACTTCAGAAAATAGACTATTTCGTTAGAATTCAATATATTGTAAATATTCACTTTAAAAATATTACCAGGATATATAAATCAATAGGACAAAGGCTTTCCTTCTCAGAAGGGTCTGCAAAAGGAAAAGCCAACGGGCTCACAACATATGTAGTACATAAAACCTTCTGATACGAAATTAAATTTACTTGTTCAAAAATATAAGACAACGTATTTAGTTTAGTCAAATTATGTTATTAGATAAAAAATTGGAAGACAGGACACGGCTTTGGATGATGGTTTTTTGGTGGGTTTTTCTATCCCTGTAAAGTCCAAAGTTCATGATATGTAACCTGACCTTTACCTGTCTCGATAGATCAGACTTAATATTATATGAAGCGGATTCTGATTACATAGCTAGTAGCTGATATATCGCATAATTAAATTCAAGTAAACACTTTCAAATTTGCCCAGAGGGCAGCACTTACTGGAAGTCAAATTTGCAATAAAAAGGGATACGCCCTTCTTAGTTCGCTTGGTAAAATGCTCTGATTTCTGATTTGCTAGATTCCAGTAAGATTAAGAGTGGTACCGGGAAACTTACGGGGTCGAACCAATCCGGAAGCCTTTCGACATGTGACACTAATTTCGTTTATAACTTTGAAAATTATTTCCAAATTTGAGTTTGTTAATTTCCAACTTCGCTCGCGATCGGTTCTTCTTCCAATAAGCAGTTGTTTTAGATATTAATATTCAGAGTAAGTTTCTCAACTGACATTCGGGTTTCACGGTTACGGGGTTGTTTAAGCAAATAATAGTTTTTTATGCTCATATTTTTTTATCTATTAATGAGAGTCCGCTTGATAGGGAACTGGGTAGCTGTTGCTCTTTAACGATTAATTAACGGTAATTGTTTCTTTAGTAATTTGGACCAACTTATGGTCATGCATATAGATATCTCTCGCCAATAAAATTAATTAATATTTTTCTCGTGTTTCAATCAATCGTAACCTAAAATGTGTGAAAATAGTGGCTACGACCTCCTTCACCATGACTACCAGTTGAAAATTATTCGTCAGAAAAAGGTAGGTGCAAGATCTTTTATATTAGATATAGAAATTCGCTGTGCTCGCGACGTTGAATTACTTCTGTCTCGCGATCTCATCTTACAGAATCCACGTGTGCCTTGCTCGGCCTACAGTCAATTAGCGGTGTTTATCAAATCACTCTAAATCAGTAATATATTGTAATAGTATGTCATATTTTGTATAAAAATTAAGTATTATAGACATTGACAATACATATCAAACGAACTTTTGAAAACAATACAAACGAAATCTAATTTATTTAAAATTAAGTTGATCTTATATCTAATAGTATTTGGAATAAGAAAGAAACGATGATTTTAAACTTATCAATTTAATTAATTGAACAACATCATAGGATACAGTTCTTGTAATTTTTCTTGATTTTTGCTTTTAAAATAAAGTGGCGCCTGGCAACCCTTTAAAAAAAGAGTAACTTTGTAAATTCACTCCTTATCAACGACCTAATGCTCACCAGATGAAGAGCTGCCGCACATGCTGGTTTGTAAAGGGTATTTTTTTGATTACCTCTGATAAGATCACATAAATAAATAAAATCAAAACTTATTGAACCGCATTATTTTTCTGTGTACTAAATTTAAGATCAGTTAAGTGTCACAACCTGGATATTTTGAACTAACGCTAGTGTGGCTTTAAGGGCTAATTTCAAATACGACAATTTTTGTAAGTCAGAGATTTGATCATTCTCGTGTACTAGTGCAGTAAACAAATCGAAAAATGAATTCCATTTTGTGTATTTTTCAGAGAAAGTTGGGACACTTAAATCTGGCAACTTTTTGTAGATGTACGTTTGGACTTGTACTGGTGGAGTGTATTTAAATTTAAATTTAGAGGAGGCGGCATAAATGGAAAGGAATTTTTTTGAATAATTGATTTGAGTCTAGCTAATAATTGTAAATATTTGTTTTTAGTTTCTATTCTGTCTGTGCATTCTTCTCCATCCTTAATATGACCCTGAATTACGGAGTATTCATTAATCGCTTTTATTAATTGTGAGTCCCTTACAACAAATTTATAACAATTGGAGTAAATTTCATTATCATTTACAATATTTTCACATCTATCAAAAGGTTCTTTTTGACGAGTTTTACGTTTTTTCTAAATTTCAATTGGGGTTTCCATTTTTGAAGAATAAATACAATATTAATCAATAAAGAGAAAAATAATAAATATGTTTAAAAATGAGGGGAATTTAATAAATGGGGAAACGGCAACTAGTTTCGGCAGAACTGCCATCATCAGGCCTGTACACAGTGTCAGCGAAAATTGTTATTTAACACAATTACAAATTACAAATAAACTAAGAATGCGTGTAAGGGCATAGGTACGAAAAGTAATAAAAGGAGAATAAAAATAACATAACTATATGTGGTTTTGAAAAAATTAACTATAGTACGTAAAGGTGAGGTATATTTAGTTCGTTAGGTATTTTTCAAAAAATCATAACCAATACGAGCAAAACTTGATCCAAACGAAGTAAGGTTGACATCAGGTGAAACGTTGTGATCTGATAAGATCCAACCGAAAAAGGAACTGTGAAAGTAGAAAAAGGACTTGAGCACGGTCAAGACCGTCAAAATATTGGAGGACAAAGGTCATCATAGGAGCCTGATTCGTGTACCTGCATGAAAGGCGGCCAACCATCAAGAAGTACAAGTCTTATTACAAGAAATGGCATTCGTAAGGGAATGCCTAGAACAAGTGCAAAAAACATCAGCGGCGTAATCATTAAAAGTTGTTACTGCAACTACAACTTTTACAATAATGAATTTGCAAAAATTAAATCGACAAGTAATATACATTTGACAAGGTGACATACATTTAAACAAGTGACATAAAATATGACAAGTGACATAACCGCGAGTTATTCAAATTATTTAACAATAGTTTTAAGTAATAGCTAAGAAAATAAACCTGAAGGACAGAGATAAAAAACGGTGAACAAATTAAAGGTTCTAAAACAAAAAATAAATAAAATAAAATAAAAGATTAATGTTATCATATGAACTAAGACTGGGTACGAACTGTAAAGGAAAGGAACTAAAAAGGAAAAAATTATGTGATACAAAATGGTAAAATAAATTAAGGAAATAGAGGTAGACGGAAGGAATAGAAAAAGAAGAAGAAGAGGGGTTGCCTCGACAAAGTTAAGGGTGATGTTAACCAAGAATAATTTAGAAGATTAAGTGAGGTTAGTTCAACAAATAAAAATAAACATGACATTTACAAAATGAGTAAGAGATAGAAATTATTAAGGGCCGGTTTATCAATGTGCTGTTAACACAACTTGACTGACAGCTATCGCCTAGCTGTCAGTTAAAGTATTTATCGATGTCACTGCTACCGGTAACCGAAGGTTATCTTGGATTTTAGCTGACAGAGACTTGAAACCTCCTGTTTGCTAGTTGACTGCCAGCTAAATTGATTGACGCGCAAGCTCAATAGATTTTGTTGTTTTGTAGTTTTGTTACCTGCTAGAAAAATATAATCTATAAGAATTTTTGTAATCTTTTCTTAATTTCATTTGTATGATTTATTATTATGGAGCAGGGTGATCTATTTCAAGTAGGACATTAATTTATAGTGATGATGACGAAGAAATAATACTATTTATTGAGCATGAAAGAAGACCTTATATTATGAGAGGTTATATCATTTTTTATTTTCAATAATGTTTTTTTTTATTTATAATCATCAAAAGCATTGCTCTATCTGATGCCGTATAATTGGCCAATCTTTTTTTCTTCTCTTCCAAAGGTTCCATAAACAAAAAAAACTTCAACCGAAACACAACAAAAAAGAACTTCGACTGACACAACAAAAATGGACGTTTGTTTGGAAATTGGGCAGTTTGGATTTTTATTTTGATTCCAATACGAACCCCCATTTTTGTTGAGTTTATACCGCGTAATTTAAATTATCCAATCAAAAATATTTGCGGAAATAGTCAAAGCAGCCAACCGACCAAAATTTAGTAATAGCTAGAAGTTATGTAGCCGTCAGTCAACAGCGTAATAAAAAACGCTTTCAAAGATAGCAGTCACTTTGGCTGTCAGTTAAGCCTAGCGTAACAGTCAGATTTAACAGCACATTGATAAACCGGCCCTAAATGATGTGAAAATGTCATAGAAACTGTTAGATAAGAAAATATAGTTGTCGTTAGGTCTGATCTGATCGTTGAGGCAAGTAGTTGAGCTATTGAGGATGTTAGCATTAATCTCGAACATTTCTAGGAGGTTTAGCTTATGGCTTTTACCTATATTATGAAGGAGTACAGAATCAGAAATCGAAAGAGTGTGGTTCGAAGAAATAATATGGTTAGCGAAGGAAGAAGGAGAATTAGTAATATCTGAGCCTTTATATTTATCAATACAACTGATGTGTTCTTTTATTCTAGTTTCAAGTCGTCTACCTGATTGACCGATGTTACAATCATGGCAAGAAAGTTTATAAACCCCTGTTTTATGAAGATAAGGGATAGCATCCTTAGTGTTGACGAGAAAGGAATGGGTGTTGTGATTTGTTTTAAAAGCCACATTTATATTATATTTCTTGAAAACCTTGGCTATTTTATAAGAAATATTACCTGATGAAATTAAGGGAACCATAATAAGGGGAAATTTCTTGTGTGTTGAGTGATATATGTGGGGAGTTTAACCTGAATTTAACGAAAACTGTTGTGTATAATTTATTAATTATATCGAGTGGGTAATTATTGTTAATTGCCAGTTGTTTAATAATATTATGGAAAAAGCTCTGTGAAAAAGGCTGTTAAAAGTGGCTAGTTTGTGAGAGGTAGAATGATTAGAGAAAAAATTGATTAAAGTATCTGTAGTGGTGGGCTTCCTACACATTTCGAAATCTAAACGAGAAGTGGAAAGATTCTTTGATATGAGAAGGTCAGGAAAGGGAAGTTTATTATTTAATTCAATTTCAATTGTAAATTTAATACATGGGTGAAGGGTATTAAGATAGGATCTAAGGCATCATTGCGAAGACCTTGAAATAATAGTAGACAGTCATCAACATAACGAGCATAAAAGAGGATATTGTGTATGAACGGATGGTGATTTAGGTCAGTGAGTTCTAAATGATTCATAAAGATTTCTGCTAACAAGGGAGAAATTTTAGAGCCCATAGCTAAGCCAGAGGTTTGTTTGTAAAAAGAATTGTCGAACTAAAAGACATTTGGCCCTAAAGCTAAAGAAAGAAGTGAGCAAATGTCTTGAGAGATAGCAGGGTTGATATTATTGTTTCGTAAAATTGGGAAAGAGGTTGGAGACATCAAGAGAGAGCAGGAAAGCGTTGTTAGGAACATGGATGTGAGAAAATTTCTTAGTGAATTCAACGGAGTATTTAACTGAGAATTCATTTTCGAATTTGGAAATGTCTTTCATAATGTGGTTGAGAAAGGAAGAAAGTTTATAGGCAGGAGAATTAATAAAGCTAACAACTGGTTAGAATTGAAAAGGAAAAGGGTATCGTTATAAAGTTTAAGTTTCTATTTAAATTTATTAAAAGGGAACTGTCGGATTAGAAGTTACCGTAACGAAGGAGAAGGGATCATCAGAAATGAAAGAATTAACTTTATGTAGGTAGTCATGACTATCGAGAATAACCAAACAATTGCCTTTATCGGCTAAATTGTCATTGGTGATTAGTGATTGTAGGTTTTTAATATATTTAAGAGGGAACTGATAGGGAGTAGGAAGAGGACGGTGTGGTGGTAAGGAAACAAAATTCCGATGTAATATTGATGTGATATCAGTCCTAATGATGTCTTTATTGAGAATATCAAGGTTACCAAGAATGTTTTCAACGTCTGTAGAAAGAGATCTGAAATTACTTTTATTGTTACAGGGGGTTATATTATGTTTAAGACCAGAGTTAAGAATAGAAATCTGTCGTTGATTGAAGGAAGATTGACTGAGATTTAAGAATCTAGGGTGAAATTAGAAATTTGAAAACTTGGGCTGATTGTTGGAAAAATTTTTATATCTGTCCTTCAGGCTTATTTTCTTAGTCAATTACTTAACACTATTGTTAAATAATTTGAATAACCCGCAGTTATGTCACTTGTCTGAATTTATGTCACCTTGTCAAATGTATGTTACTTGTCGATTTAATTTTTGCAAATTCATTATTGTAATAGTTGTAGTTGCAGTAACAACTTTTAATGATTACGCCGCTGATGTTTTTTGCACTTGTTCTATGCATTCCCTTACGAATGCCAATTCTTGTAATAAGACTTGTACTTCTTGATGGTTGGCCACCTTTCATACAGGTACACAAATCAGGCTCCTATGATGACCTTTTCCCTCCAATATTTTGACGGTCTTGACCGTGCTCAAGTCCTTTTTCTACTTTCACAGTTCCTTTTTGGGTTGGATCTTATCAGATCACAACCTTTCACCTGATGTCAACCTTACTTCGTTTGGATCAAGTTTTGCTCGTATTGGTTATGATTTTTTGAAAAATACCTAACGAACTAAATATACCTCACCTTTACTTACTATAGTTAATTTTTTCAAAACCACATATAGTTATGTTATTTTTATTCTCCTTTTATTCCTTTTCGTACCTATGCGCTTACACGCATTCTTAGTTTATGTGTAATTTTGGCGCCAACAAGTAATAAGCACTCGTTCTTAATTTAATTTTTATTTGGTAAGTTTTGCTTAATTGTGTTAAATAACAATTTTCGCTGACACTCTGTATTACAGGCCTGATGATGGCAGTTCTACCGAAACTAGTTGCCGTTTCCCCATTTTTGTCCTTTTAACAACGTTTGTTTTTTTATTAAATTTGTGGTATTTGATTTTGGATTTTATTACTCATCATTCAACCCCATTCGAGATTATGGATAACTTGTTGGAATGTTTAAAAATGTTTATACTAAAACTAGCTTTAATATCCGGTTGAAAACTTTACTTTTAGTCTTTAGAAAAATAGGTAAAGGATGAAATTGATCTGACCTTATTTAATTCCTGTGTAGTTACCACTTCTGGAGCTTTTGTCCTCAACTGGATAGTTTAGCTAGTTGTGATTATGTGATTGAAGAATTTTCTTCCAAAGAGGTGATTTCCAAAATCCGGGTGAAGGATCAAATGTATTATGACATCATGTGAAAGTAAGAGAGGGGCAGTAGTAACAATTGAGTTATCGGTCATCTATTTTCTATTTTCTTTATTTTCCAAATACATAAATTCCCATGTGGGAAACAAACGTAACACAAGCCAAATATATTTTACTTGTATATTTTGAATCCGAATGCAAACTTTATTTTGTTCTTCGAGAGAGAGTTTAGAGTATGTCTGTAACAACAGTTTGAGAGAGAGCCAGTAACAAAAACGTTAGAGAATGAGTGTCGAGTGACGAGAATAATTGTCTAATCATGATTTGTCTGGAGACCAATAGGTTTGTTCCCGAAGGGAGTTCCTAACTTGTTGTGAACATGCTGAGTTGCGCAGTATAAAATAACTCGTCCATTATTTGTACTGCGCAGACTCCTGATCCATTATTTTATAACTGCGCAACTTAGTATGTTCATAAGAAGTTAGGAACTCGCTTCGGGAACAAGCCTAATGTATGTGTTTTTTTATTGTGGTATGTTAACACCTCTGTTTGCGGAACTCAAGTGCCAAGCGGGCTCGACATAATGAACATGTGCGTGAACAGGGTTGTTTTAAGTAATATTTGAGAAGCGAATTTACAACAATGTGTTTATTGAGTTAGTTATTTCAGATTAAACGCCGTTAAAGTGATAAGGGTGATATATCACTGAATTTGAATTTAAATTGTCTATCAATTTTTGTAATAAAAAAGATAGATTTGTATTAAAAAAAAATAATTTGATGGGGGCCGTTAAGACACGAAACGTCGTAACAAAGGTTATTAGTACAGTTTCTTATCAAATTTGAGATACAATAAAACATTCCTCGTCTATTTTTTGTTATTTTTTTAAGTAAAAATTATATGAGTAAAAAACAAAAAGAACATTTTTAGTTTTCCCTGTATAACTAGACATGGACGAAAGTCTATGTAGATATTTTTTAACCAATGTATTGCTCTCCAAACTAGTTAACCTATTTTCCGATTTAACCGCTTCTTACGGTTTTTAATATAGCAGTGTTAGACAACCTGTATAATTATTAAATTTAGTTATAACTAATCTATCATATTCTTTTATTTCTACTTGGTCAATTCATCATATGTAAATCGGAACCAGATTCGACAAATCTCATAATCAAGTAATCGATATACCCCAACATAATTAGCCTTGCGTGGCCTTCAACTCAATCTGAAATCATCCGTGTGAAAATGTCTATGAAGTAGCCTGTTCCGATATAACCACAAGCTATAATTAACCTGCGTATTAGTTAACGCTATCATCAATGCAATCCGTAATGGTCGATATGCACCAGTAATTACAGGTTAATAAGCATTCTGCCTAATGTGTTGACAAATTTAATATTATATAATAGTTCCAGATATATTTGAGAAGCTAATTGAAATGTCGAAGGAATGAAAATTTAATTGACAGAAAGATCATGCATACGGTATTATAAGATAAACCCAATCGCCTACTAGGTAAACAACGCTTTTCTTGTTGAAGAATATTCCCACCACTACAGATTTTTAACACACTATGCACGTTTCGCTGTTTTACCATAACCAAAAGTTTATCGTCAACTCCTGATGGTTCTAACATAGTTAGCGAACGTACTTGAAGTGGTAAAAAACTGTAATTTTAGTTAGCGGTGACGATATTCTTCAACATTGTTATAATCCAAGGGTTTAAAACTCGCAGTTTAACACTTTTCTTAAATATTGTAAAAATGGTTTATAGCCGTATTCATAGTCGATCTCCGGCGGGTCGCCAAACCCTAGTCAGCGGCGAACACACATTGTATATTTCATAGACGGCGCATCGCTGAAAGTTACATGCGCATTGAAATAATTTTCGGCGAACCTCCGAATAAGCTAAAAAGATCCTCCAGCGCCTTGCCAGTGTTAAAATTTTTTGTTAAAGTTAAAAAATGGACAACGACTTACACGCATTACATGCTATTAATGAAGATTTTAATGTTTTGAATGATATATATCATCAAATACCGAAACGATATATACGATACAGCAAAAAAATACAGTGATAGATTGTATAATGCCTTTAATACAGTGGCCACATTTTATATACAGTAGAGGATTACCACTACCAACTATAATATCACTTCTTGAAACCTTACGTTTTTACACTACAAGTAGCTTTTTTTATATACTTTTGTGGTGATATCTATTGAATTTAAATTTAATTTCAGAACGTTTGTGGTGACTTAAGAGGAATTTCACAACCCTCTATTTGTAGAACGGTTTTATTTGTATCAAGAGAAATTGCTTCAAAATGTCAACGATTCATTCGGTTTCCCTCAGAAGAGGAAATTAATCGCAATCGGAATATGTTTTATGACATTGCAGCATTTCCAAATGTTACAGGATGTATCGATTGTACGCACGTGCGAATTCAAAACCCAGGAGGACCTTTGGCCGAAGTATTCAGAAACAGAAAGCGATATTTTTCAATAAATGTCCAGGTAGTGTGTGGACCAAACTTAGAAATTTTTGATATTGTTGCGCGATGGCCAAGAAGAGATCATGATTCGATAATTTTTAACTTTAGTTCTGTGCGAACAAAATTTGAACGTGAATTGTTAGGAGGATATCTTCTAGGCGACAGCGGTTATCCTTGTTTAGCGTACCTAATGACGCCCTTAGCTAACCCTGTTATTGCTTCAGAAAATAGGTACAATCGTAGTCATATAAGAACACGAAATACAGTAGAGAGGCTATTAGGCGTATGGAAACGACGATTCCCTTATCTGTCAAGAGAATTACAATGCAAGCCTGATAAATGCTGTATCAAGTATAGTCGCGCTGTATTATACAAAATTGGAAAAGCAGCGAACGATAATTTTTTGATTAATTTTATTGACAATCCTCTTAATGAAATTGATCAAATACGTCACAGACAAATTCAAGATGCTGGTTTAGGATTTGGTATTAGGCGAGCTTTAATTCAACGGCACTTTCAAAACTAACTTTAACTAAGGATATTGAAAATTAATAATTTAGTCAATTATATTGTTTTATTATTTATATGGCTTGATGTATAATGTGGTCAATAAATGACTTATAATCTAATGTGTTGACAACTTTATTTTAATTGGAAAAACATAAAAAATATTTAATTTAAATATTTCATCAAGTAAAAAAGTAATTTCAAATGAACTTAATGGCAATTAATTGTTTTCTTGAATTTTTTTGTTTAAATCGACAGCACGTTGTAGTTCAAATTTAGCAACCATTAGCATTAATTCTCCACACTGTCTTTTTAGTTTAGCTGTTTCGAATTCTTCAGCTGCGGTTTGCATTCTCAGAACGTGTGTTCATCGTTTTGTATTTTTTCCTGCTCCCTGTCGATCAGTTTTTTTGCGTTTTTGGGGTATTTCTATTATTTCTTTGTTTGATCCTGGTAGATTATCAATTGAAGTTGAAGGTAACACTACATTATCTAACACTGTGAAATTACTGGTCTTAGGATTTTCTATATCTAATAATTGAGCATCATCTACTATTGATTTTTCAATGCGCATATAAGCTCTGCCACTATCAAACTTATTAGGTATTTCAAAAGTTAAATGTGGAACCGCTACATCGATTTGAGACTTTTTTCGGGCAAAGCAGATCCCCCTCCTGTGCCCATTTCAAATCTTCTTTCAGCTGAAACTTCAGCCTTCTGCAACCGTTTTAATTTGTCCCAACACCTTTTTAATTGCAAAACTGTACGCTGCAATAAATATAATTGTAATAATGTAAAATATAATAATTATTTAAATATAATTTTTTAAATGACACATTTCTTAAACGGGCTAAAAGTAAAATAAAATAACTTCTACACATTTATACTCCCATAGAAATTGTCCCAAAATTTGTGATTGTTAATTTTTAATAGCTATTATTATGATAATTTTTCGTTCGTAAACTCATGGGCTCTAATGTTAGAATCAATCAATTTATTGTTATTATTATACCTTCGTATTTAGCGAATGAGAATTGAATTCATCTTTTAATTTTTCCCAGGCTTCAAAATTTCTCTTAATTGACGTTGTATCGGTCTTTTTTACTTCAATAATTGAATATTTAATAACTAGTTGCTTCAAAATTTCTTTTTATTCAGCACTATACGCTATATTGCTCGACATTTTCAACGAGACTGACCTATTTTTTTAAACCGAATAGTAGCTAAATTCGCCAACGATTCGTCAGTTGGCGTACAGCTAGTGTAGTCATTATGAAATGCATACCTTCATTTTGTAACTAAATTTAGATTTTTTGTGTGTTAGCGTCTTAAATAGACAACTTGTGTTTTATTTGTATTTCCGTCATAATTCTTTTTATATCGTAGTCAGCATTTCACGAATAATAACTGAAGAAGTCTATGAGAAGGATACTCAGAAAATCTCTTGAACCAATACAATAATACCCACGCACAAGAAACTCTCAGGACCAAACATACAGTTGACAGGAACAGAAAAGCACCCAAGAGGAAACTACCACAGCCCAACATCAAGATTCTACTAGAAGCCAAAGATCTCCTAGAGGACGCACCTCTATGCATCAAATGAGCCGCCCCTACTGACGAAGTATGAAATTAATATAACCTATACAATGAAATATCTTAAGCATAAACAATTTTCAAATTTCAGTAAAACATCCCTTCATAGAAACCCTAAACAGGAGTATTTTACTCCTACAGAATAATATTGCCGAGGAGAGCTTAGCAGGTATAACCCTGACTCTCCTTGCAGAGTGATCAGGGGCGAGTACGGCACTACCTCACGCGTGAGGTATCTATAAATGATTCCAGCCTTCACAGCACAGGACAATAGCTGTAATACAAAAAAAGATTTGGTATCTCCTGTTAAAATAACTGCAGTAAAAATATAAGCAAGCGTTGTTTCTATCGTTTGTACCAAAATGATTTTGGCGTTACTACGATAGCAAACGTTAGGTCAAGAGTTACGTAACGACATTGCATTAGGCTAGGACCTGAAAGGAAAAGAGTATACAGGAGGGTACGGGTGTTAAGAGATACAAGTTAAGTCTAAAGTGTAACCAATTTTTAATAGCATGAGACGAAAGTTACAATTTGTTAATAATGATAGCTAGCTCCAATTTATGACTCAGGATGAACAAGTGAGTTAAAATTGATTTTGACAGTATTACAAAAAAAAATAAGTTGCCTGAGCGCCAATTGTCTGTCTGAAGGATCCCGACAAGTTGATCCGTCACTAGATAAATCGAATTGTTTTGTTGATAAGTTAAACAAACAAAATTATTTCCTGGAAAGGTGTAAAAAATGAAAGAGATAATAATAAAATCTAATGAATTTAATTTTGTAGAAAATAGTTCAATATGATCTTAATTATCCGGATTTTTGTAATATAATTTAACCATAATGGTCTGTAGACGGCAGATAGGATGTCTACTTCAGGAGTGGATGGGCCACCCGTTGTGCTATAGCAGCAGTGTGTCCTAGCGGTAAAAGTGGTGCATTTACGTAGCAAAATTCAAGGTGATGAGGTCCAGAGGATGATTCTTCTCACAAATATTCTTTTGCGCTCTTCACGATTGTGGAAAATGAGCCAACGGCACCCCAATACGTTTTACATGTAAAGACAGAAAAGTTCCAATGTAAGTAATAGAAAACCTACTTGGCCGACTGGATTGGTTCAAGAAAATGTAACGGTCCGAAATTTCCTTTAGTCCGTTCCCACCTCTACAATAGTCTCGTTTAATGTATACTAATTACCTCGTAACTGCGTTGATAAACATAGTGACTAAATATAAAATATTTATGTCTTATAACAGTATTTTAACTATTATACTTTTGATGTAAATTTAATATCGTAAAATTTATATACCCTACCGTTACTAAAAAGTCTGATAGATTAATGGATTGTTTTTCAAATTTGCAAATTTGGTTTTCGCACTTATAGGTGGCTCCACTTTGTGTCAATTATTAGAATGCATTGTTGCCGAGAGTGGTTTGAAGAGTTCCCCAAATTCTGAATACTGTCTTTCGAATTAATGCTATATTAAACTTTTTTATTTCGCTATAGCGATTGCTATAATTTTTTTTTGGTTGGATCATGCTATTAAAACAGTCATTTCTTTTTACTCATTCTTTAACTAGTTTCTTTCAAATTGTGGAAATAAACTCCCTCTAGTGGCTAATCCAAAACTTAGTGTTTCTGCGACTGTTTGTTTTGTCACTTGCTGCTAACCAGTGTCAGGATCGACACTTTTTGTTTAAAAAAAAACGGTTATCCGTTGTAAAATAGTGTGAAGGTTTCTAGTGAAATTATAATAGTTTGTTTGACCATCCGTAAATGGGTTCACTTTTCCTAGTATCACTTGTTGTTGGAAATTTTGAGGCATTAGTAGTTATTTGTATTTGGTGAAATTTCCAACTGTTTTTATTCATTGAAGGATTTAAATCACACCTACACGTAGTTTCGTTTTGTTTTATGATAACATCCTAAATACTCAGGTATGTAAAGATTTATTCGCTTTTTTTATTATCTCTAAATTTTGTTTTCAACGACTAAGAATGACTTGTTTTCCTTTTCTTTAAGTAAGTGTGGATTTATTATGTGTCGTTTACTTTCTCCAAGCGTTACTTTTTCTTAAGTAGTATTTTTCTTTTTAGAAAGAAAATCAGGCCATAAAATACTTGTTATTTATTTTACCAATGGGAAGACGTTCCGTTAGTGCAAATTAACTGGATTATTTAACAAAAGCCCCTTTGCCAGGGTGAGAATAGATTTTTTTTATCACAAATATTTTCAGTTTATAATTGTTATTTAATGTAATTCTAAATGTGGTTAGTTCCACCTTTATTTTGACCTAAGTTTGTGTCTTTTTTTGCTCATTTGGAACGAACAGATATTTTGAACTGTTGCCATGTGAACGAAAAAAAATCTGATGTGGCCACCACATGACCTCTCGGCATGTTTGAATCAAAAATTTACAGGTTGACACAAAAAAGTATGAAAAAAATTTACTTTTTTGTAAATCTGGCAACAATGGCAAAAGTTTCTAAAATTTTAATGCGATGAAAATAAACTATAGGGTATACAAAATATATGTGTAAAACTTTATTGCCGTTTTCTATAATAATGGCGTCATCACCCATAGCAAGTGCCTCTTCCGGTTGTCCGATTGACACCAAAATCTAATCAGATCTAATCTAGGGTATCAGAATCGTGTATGCAAAATTTCAAGTTTTTTAATTCAGTAGTTTTTGAGTTATCGTTACTACAACATCCATCCAAACACACACACACACTAACACACACACACACACTAACACACACACACACAGACATCATCGCGAAAATATTAAAATCGTATTCTAGGGACCCTAAAACGTGTTTATTCATTGAAAACTCACTACCCAATTTTTAGCATGATTCCTATACCTCTCTTACCTGAAGGGCGAGAGGTAATAATGATTTATTTATTTCGATTAATAATCTTTTCTTTTCTGATAAATTTAGCAAGGAAAAAAATAAAAATAAAAATTTTTTGTATTTCATTCTTATTGGAGTATATAAATTTGCTGTTTAAATATAAAAAAAAAAACAAAAAAATGTAGAGAATTAACTTTTTATTTGTCCCCTTTTATGTAGGTTAATTGACGTTTATTCTCTAACTATTTCATTTCTATTAGGGTTTTATTCAATGGTATACTTAATGGTTTATTCAATGGTTTATTTACTGTGTTTCTAAATGGACTAAGCGGTTCGACTGGTTTCGTCAGTTTTTTTTTTTGAGGATTGTTTATTGCTGGAGATCGAGATTTCTCGTCCAGAGGAGTTACTGTCACTGCTGAGATTTTCATTCTTCTTCGAGGGAATACCGCCGATGGATTCACGTAAGTTGACTTTTACGTTAAGGCCATATTTTTACTCGTTCTTTTTTCTGTACGAAACGTTTCGATAAACATAAATTTGTAGCTGGTGCTTAAGTAACACGTTAAAAATATAATACTATAATAATATAAATAACGATATTATTTTGAGATAGCTTTTAAGTTTACTAACAGCGTTTATGAACGGTAACTAAGTTTCGCGGAATCTATTTACATTTTATTATTTGAGAACGCATGCGCCTGAGCTCAAGCGGTGTGGTATGTAATGCCCTCAACCTCGGTTATTTTTTTTTCAACAATTACTTTTTCATTAAATCGCCTTAGGAACCAGTTTTTTTATATCAGTTGTTTAAAGCATTATTGGACGCGTAAATGTAATATATATCCTCTGACTCAATTGCGCGCCGTTTAAGATTTTTTTTTTATTCACTATTAGTATTTTTTCCTTCTTTTTTTTTGTTTGGCATTTATTTTAATAATAAACCTTATGCGTGTATTACCCTTAAGAGGTAAACATGGTAAACAGAAAGATCTGCAG